>OX352773.1:59899813-60264813 GCA_947095535.1 Poecilobothrus nobilitatus | reverse complement strand
TTGAATGTTAGATCCATACCTTTTTTTTTGTACATTTTTTTTTTCTCCTATTAATTTATAATATCTTTAATTTAACTTTTATATTTTAATAAATTTAGAAAAATTTGTCGTAAAAAAATGTAATCATTTTTGAAATTCCGGAACCATTTAATTACTATATAAATTTTATCAAAGGAGTAAAATTAATCTAAGATGTTTTTTTATTTCATTTCTTTTTTTTTTTAAATTAACTATACATTTTTATTATATAAGTCTATATGTATATTAAGTACTTTTAAAGTTTTAAATTCACTTACTTATTTCGTTTTTATTAATATTATCTCTATCTCTTTTTCTCTCTATTTTTAACAATCCATGAATTGATGCACTTAAAAAATGCTATCAAAATGCGATTGTATACTTTTTTTTTTTTTTTATAGTAAGTGTTTTCTTTTATGATGTTTTCTACCTTTCAAATGAAATATGCACTTTATCTTTTTAGATTTTCTATAGTAAAAAATAAATAAAGGCAAAAAAAAAAGAAAAAAAAAAACAAAAATAAGTTTATTATACCAAGAAATTTAAATGACTTTTAAAATTTTTATATGAATAAAATACAAAATCCATGTAAATTCAGAATAAAATCAACTTAAAGTTTTATTTGATAAAAGAATTTTTTTTTATATGTACTTTTTTTTTTTAAGAAAAGGTTTTAAATTGCACTTTAGTTTTTTTTTTTTTTTTTTAAATCTAAAGAAAATTGAAAAGTCAATTAAAAGGTATTAAAAAAAAACAAAAAACACTCGTATTTTTTTTTTTTTTTTATATTTAGATCATAAAAATTTTGAATATAAAATTTAATGTGCAATAATATCATTATTTAACACATCAGACTTTTCTAATATATTCTAAAATTATTTATTAAAGAAATAGTTTTAAAAAGCTAAAAGGATGGATGGAATGAGTACAAGAGTGGATTAAAAACTCTTAAAAAAAAACTAAAAAAATGAAATTAAATTTTCTATAATTTAAAAATCCACGAGCGCCACGAACTCCCAATTTACAAAATCGCAAAATATTAAAATTCCAAAACTTCAAAAAGTAAAGTAAATTTACAGATTTAAGGATTATCTACAAAATGAGGGAATTGTTTAGTAAACGTTTCGGGCATTACAGGATTATTAAGAAAAACTTAATTTAGTAAATATTTAAGAAAAAAATTAATTACTTATACATGTAGATATACATATAATATATATATATAAAAATACATATGTAAATGCAGGATTCTGAATTTGAAGCGATTTTTAATTGGTTATGAAATCAATGTTATACTCTTTTTCCAGAATATTTATATATATGTGCAAAATTCTGAATTACAGGAGGTTTTAGAGTTAAATATAAAATCAGCATCAAAATTTTTCCCAAAATATTTATATATATATATGTATATGCGAAATTCTGAATTAGAAGGAACTTTAAAGATGGATTCCAAAATAAGGGTTTCAATCATTTGTTTAGCGAAGGTTTGGCGAAGGCTGCCGCCCCAGTTATATTTTTAAATATATGTAAAATATATAATTAGGAGGGCCTTGTAGTTGATTACAAAATCAGTGTTTTACGCCTTTTACATAATATTTTCATATATATTTATAACATATTTTGATTATATTAGTTATGGTTAATTTTTTTTTCAGAATATTTAGGAAAAGAAACATAAATATGTAGGCATATATTCTTTTTTATTTATTTTTTTTTTATTCAACATTTTTCGCATTCACCAGACCTTTTAGTTTAAATTTTTTTTTCGATAATTTTTGCATTCAATATTTTTGTTTTCAATAAATCGACCCACATCTGAAATAAAAAAAAATCAAAAAAAAATTATGATAAGAAAACGGATTTAAAATTTTGGAATTTTAGGATTTTGGAATTTTGGAGTTTTGAATTTTGGGATTTTGTATTTGGGATTTCGTGGTCAACCCAAAACTACACATTTATAATCAACTGGTTAAATTATATATTTTTTTTTCTTCTAGGTGTTATTTAAAAACATAAATAAAACTACCTGTTCAAATCTTCAAATAAGGCTCTATTTTTGGTTTGAACAGTGTTTTAAAATCTAACCATATTGGAATATAAAATACTTATGTATGATTAATTTGAGTTTGCGGATCGATGTAGTAAAATGAACAAAGGATATAGTAATTTTACAATTTAATTTTATTCAAATGAATTTTACAATATTTTATGCAACAGGAAGTTTAATTAAAATTTAATGGTTTTTTTTTTCTTTCCAACTGTACAATCAATGTTTAAAATTTGATGTAAAAATATAGTAAAAATTTTGTTGTTGTCCAATTATAATTTTAAACAAATAAAATTAAAAATAAATAGTTCATGTTCTATATTTTCCATATTTCTTCTTTTTTCTTTATTTCTCTTTTTATTTTTTTTTTTGGGAAAATAATTGGTAAAAACCTAAAAAAAAGAACTAAAATGAAAAAAACAAACATTTTTTTAATAATAAAATCCATTTGAAATTGATATCAATTTAATTAAAACAATTGCATGCAAGAATTATATATCTGACATAAAAATATTTAATCAAAAAAAAAAACTCTTGTTTTTATTTAAAAAGAAAAAACAAAAACAAAAAACCATGTTAAACATAAACTCATTTAGAACGGACATGTTAAAATTTTTGCTCTAAATGTTATAATATAAATTTTATTAAAATTTTTTTAAATATAAACAAGGTAGTATTTAAAATTAAGTGTTTTGAAAAAGTACTTTTTTTTGTTTATAAACATAGTATGAAGCATTGCTAAATTACGATTATTTGTATATGAAAATTGTGAAAGGGAAATTGTAATGAAATAATAGATACATATATATGTCATTAATTTAAAGGAAACGCTAAGTAATTTTCAAAAATCTAAAGTTTAGATGGTCGGATTTCTATAATATAGTAGAAGTAAATCTTCATTATTAACATTGAAATAAGAGAAACCAAAAATTGAGGTAAAATTTGAGATAAATTATGCTAATTTTTGATAATCTTGGTTGGTTGGTTGATATACGTGGTTAATCCTGTCAGCCGTAACAAGACCACAATTAGCTCGTTAACTCCATTTTGCTACCACTGCCATGACCACAAGGCTTATATTTAGGCTATATCGGATTTAATTTTAGATCCATTTCGCGGCATTTAGGTACCTTATTATTTATGCAGATTGCTTAGACGCTAGATCGCTAAGATCGTTAAATTCATGGCTACCCAGGGTTATTCTTCCTGCCCTGACCAGCGCTGGACATTGACACGTGAAATGAAAGATGGAATGGTTTCTTTCTCATCCTATTCACCACAACTTCGGCATGATGTTGTTGAATGGGACACCTAATCTGTCCGCATGTTCACCAATTTGTCAGTGTCCCGTGAATACACCTATTGTTCTGGCTATGTTCCGCTGAGATAGCTTCAATAGGTTGTCCGTTCTTTTGTTCTCGTACGACGTCCATATTTTCTTGGTCATACAGCATGAGGTTAATTCTTTCCATCTTCTATTCCCTTTATTCCTTCTATTTGATGATCTTACTTCTCTCGATATTCAAAGTTTATAAATTTAAACGTTTGGGGTATACAAAAGTTATTGTCCAACATTTTGGAACAATCTGATTTCAAATAACCTTAAATATCAAACTGTAAAAAACTGTATTGCTTTGATTAAATTTATAACGTTTAAGAAATTTCCAGCCCTTTATAGCGTTTTTCAAACTTAACTTACATTAAAACTTTAATTATAATAATTTGAATATCGAGCTTTTTTTAAATCTTGCTGTACATGTTATAGCTTAGTTACAGGTAGGATTACAAAAAAAGCAGCTATTCTGCAAAATATCTTTATTTAATTCAGCTCTTTGTGTATATTCCAAGAAACGCTTTCAATAATACCGAGAACATCCGATATTTTTAAATCAAGTTTATATAAACCGATCTTTTTATTTCTTAAAGAATATTTTTTATCATACGATCCTCTTTATTCTTTATTACTTCAGACACTCACTTTAAACTTATCAAAACCACTTAAAACAAAAAAAAAATCACTTTATTAGGATATAGGATCTCAACATTTGCCAAAAAACTAAAAATTGTAAGAATGTTTACGAATAACAGATTGAAAAATCATGCAAGGTCAACCTTCAAACAAAACAAAAATCTTATCACTTATATCGGGTCAACAGATTAAAAATTGTATTTAAATTTAATATTAATATGCCTCTCATCAGTACATATCTTATTAAATCATTTCTTTAATTTTCATCAACAACACATATCATCAACAACACATATTTATTTATTTCATCAATTCCAAAAATTTAAATCTGTAATTTAAAAAATAAATGAATAACGCATCGCATAATGCATTTTAAATAAAACAAAAAAAAAAAATGTATTTTTGAAGGTAGCTTTGATTTTTATGATCATTTAAAAATCAACAGTGATTCGAATCTTTAATTAATTGATTAGTGAAATGAATCAACAACCCTGATTTACACATTAAACTAATTTCAACATAATATGATGGCTACAAATTGACGATGTTGAAAATTAATAATTAAATGAAAATTTATAATTGTATTGAATTTTAAATTTTGATTTGATGCAGACAACCAATTTGTTACGCAAAATTAAAAAATTTAAATTATTTTAAGAATTTTATAGTAATATCCATATTCAAGAGTTATGACATCATTTAAACGTATGTATATGATAAGTTTCTTAATAAATACCCATTAACTTTTAAATTATTGATATGTTCAGTGGAAAAAAAATGTCCAGATTATATTTTAATCTGTATTTTTTTAAATGAATAATCTAATTTCATATTTTCTTTTTTTTTTTTTTTGATAGTTTTAAGAAGAATTTAAATTATTTGTTTTTTTTTTAATTTCAAAGTTATAGTTCCAGATTAAAGAAAGAATGATGATAAAAAAATAAGAAATCCAAAAAACTATGCCTAAAAAAATCGAAGATGTTGTTTTTTCCTTTTTCACTCCTATATTTTCAGGACTGGACATCCATTAAATTATTCAAAACTTAAAATTATTATTGTAAAATTAAAGTTTTTAAAACATGGATCAAAAGTTAAGTTAGTTTCATGACAATCATGAGAATCATCATCATGAGAAATGGGGGCGCCACAGAGATTTTGCAATGACGAATAGTATCCCTTTTTTTTTTTTAGTGTAAAAAATGTTCATATACAAATAAATTTTACTTTTGTTGTTCAATCGTACACTGACTTTAGCTTATTGCAAGTAATTTTAGTAAACTTCTACTCTTGCACCAATTTAAATTTTGACATATAAATACTTCATTCTGTAATAAAGAGATAATTTCACTTAATCACTAAATACTAACTTTTTTAAATATTGGCTGTCATATTGGAGAAGTCCTCGTATCTTGGGAGCCAGTAGTCGGACCAATGTGATTTAAAAAACCTAATTTCCTATACTGTAATAGAAACTTAAAAAAAAAAAAAAATCTAAAAAATGTCCCGAAAACACCTTAGTTTTTGGGAGTTTTTTTTTTGGGGAGGGCCTAAACATTTTTTTGTCATATTTAAATTCTACTACAAAATGGGTGAATACATTTTTTAAATCATGCTGGTCCGACTTCTGATTCGCAAGATAAGAAGCTTCTTAATATTCACAGGTTTTTTATCAAAATGTGTATATACATATAAATATAAACACAAATAAATCTTCGTAAGATGTATGATAGGTATAGTAGGTATGTTTGCTTTTAGACGATATTTTGAGATGTCAAAAATCTTAGTCCCAATAATTTTACATCGCTCAAGTGAAAGAATTCGTCTGTAAGATTATGTTTTTTTTTTTTTTGAGTACTTATAGGGCATCTATAGGTCTTAATACGGTCATAGTTAGCGTCAACGATATTGTTAAATTGTCGCACTAATTATAAAAAATGTATTACATAATGATCAAGCAGAATTAATTCTTTTACCGAAAAATTGCCACTGATTCATCATTCATCATATTTTAGAAAATGCAATCTAATAACGGATAAATCTACAAAATATTTCATAATAAACCAATAAAATTTGCAATTTGAGTGTAGGTGCCTAGGTTAGAATCTCGACAGACACAAAAAATTAGATCAAAATTCACCAATTCATTAATTCCACTTTGGTAGCTTGCCAATTTATTTACTTTTGTATTGTTGAACTGTAAGAAAAATAGAAATAGCTGGCCAATAACAAATTTATAAAATTACATTTAAATTACATTTTTGAAGCGACACATTATTATTTTTCTCAAATAGTCCATCCACTAAATTTCTAATCAAGATAAATTTTGTAATTCTTTTTTAACCGCATTTGATGATTTTTCTAGTATAAACTTCAAATTCACATAATATTAGCAATGAGGCCGTTAAAATATTCCGATGAAAATTTTAAAACTGACACATGACATTAACAATAATATTATAATGAAAACTATAAAAGGTAAAACATATTTTAAGGAGAACCTATATCATATACTCGTACCTACTAGCAAATACAATAAAAAAAAAATTATACAAAAATTTGATATGGGATTTATAAAAATGTCATGAAATTTTTAATTGAAAAAGGGCAAAAAATAAAAGTTTCCGTATAAAAAAAGAAAAAAAAAACAGCCTACTTGAAATAAATGTAGATTCATGTTAATTTAAGAGAATTAAGGAATGATTTTATCTTAAGGACATATATAATGTGTTCATTACAGTAATTATATAATTCATATGAGGTATCATTTGAATTTGTTTTTTTCCTTTTTCTCAGGACGAGACTACTGGTCGTTTTTTTATTTTTATTACAGAATTGCAAATTTAATACAAAAATATCAAAAGGATGTTAAAAGTTAACATTTTATTTAAAAAAATATATGTACATGCATTGTTTATTTAAAAAAAAAATCATTACCCAAAGGAAACTTAAAAAGAGGAGCCTTGACTAATACACAGAGTTTATAACACATATGTGCTTTTACAAATGATTAGATTCCCTCTAAAGTTTTAGGCAATAAAATTATAATAATAAATTTTTTTGCCTAAAATTCTAAAAAAAATTTTGAAAAAATGTGCTTATTAGTTTCACTCTATCCGTCCGTCCATCTGTTTACAAAAGTTCTACACCGTTAAAGATAGAGAAAAAAAATTTTAACCATCGGTAGGTCTCATAAAAAAATTAATTTTGTGGAACTACTTTCTCATGTAGTCCCATCCATTACGGAGCTACAGTCCATCAAACCTGATAAAAGCCCTATTTTTAAATGCGTATATATCATGTTCTGCTTAACATTTCTTCAATCTGAAAACTTCATTCGACAGGTACCTACTTTTTTTGTAAATTTGTAAATTAATATCAAAATTATACAATTGTTTTAAATTTAGTATTTAAATTTACCGTTATGTGAAAACCACATTTTGCATGAAATTTTTTTTTTCATAACTCCGGCACGCTTTTAAATAGGAATCTAAAATTTTGAGACAAGAAAGAACTTTTAGAATTAGTATAAGTTTCCTCAGAAAATTTTTTTGCACCACCCATTGTTTAAGAGCTGTTATGGCTGAAAAATTGAAAATTTGCTATATTTAGTCACCTGTACAACTTTTTCTTTTCTTTCTTCGGCAAGACATAAAACTTAAAGCTCCAGTAATATATTTTTAGTTTTTCTTAGTGCAAGTCACAATTCTAAACAGTTTGTATTGTCTTTTGGAAATGTGCGCTTTTAAAAAGCATTGGTTTACATTCTCCCTTGTTTTATTTAGAACAGATAGGTTTTTGATTTTCTTTTTTTTTTTAAATTTTCAAATCATTCGCTATTTTTATTTTTACTCATTATATTATTAAAATAATTTTACGATACTTAATACAATAATTTAGCTTAAAAAATACCTCCCATCAAATAATGTTGTACATAATATGTTCTAACTTGAAAAGACGCTGCGTCATAAGTTCGAATATATTAAGTACCAAATGAAGAATGACATAAGTACTAAATAAAATTCGTCATTTTTTTCGTCCTTAGGTACGACTTAAATAAGAAATTAATTTTATGACATAGATAGGAAAGAGAAGGCGATTTTTTTTTCGTATTTATGTCATTTTATATTTCGAACTTATGACGTACCGCCACTTGAAAATATTTACAATTTCCAGATTCAATTACAAGAAACTGAAAATATAATTTTGAATTGTTACGAATTACGATCTTTGATTACGAATACGATATTTCATTTTACTTATAATTAGCATCTATGATTACGATATTAAGATAATACGATATTACGATAAAATATGAATTTATTTTTTAAGTAAGAGATTTCATTTTTAAGTAAGAGATGTTTTAATAAGAGATTTCAATTTATGAAATAAAATTATACAAATTTAAAATTAGAATTTCAAAATAAAATATTTTATCATCAACCTTAAATAAAACCTAATATCTGATCTATATCTGTTATTTTTTTCACATTTTTGTTTTAACACAGAACGATGTTTCTCATTCATAGAAACATCATGACCTTTCATAAAATTAAAAAAAAAAAAAAAAAACCAAATTAAAGAGGAATAAAATAAATAAATCGGATGTTCAAAAACCTGGAAATATTTTAACCATTTTTTTCTTATTCAATTAAGGTTTTTATATAGGGTGATTCACTAATGAGTGCCTTCACATATACCATCGTGTAGGAAATAATGTATCGAGGGGTAGACTTTAACAATTATAATAAGCGTTGGAAGTGATCTCATCTTTCTTTAATACAGATTTTTATTCTTCTAACCAAATTTTTTCCAACTTTGAAAAATGTAGAAGTGTTCAAACGAAGATTGTTGCACTCTTCATTTATTTTAGGCGAATATTCTTCTTAATTTTCTTCTGATTTCGAATAGATAAAATTTTTTAGATAACTCTACAAAAAAAAATCTAATGACGTTAAGTCTTGGCCAATCCATTTCCCTTTTAAAATTCAGTTTACATAATTTCTTACAGTTAATGAAAAATGAATTGGGACATCGTCATACATAAAATTCATGTTTCTTCTTTTTGAGAATAGAATGGTTTCATCTAAAATTTGTTCAAAGTGATTTTAAGTAATTAATCAGTCTCATAAAGTTAATTTTAAGAATCTTATTTTTTGTTTTTTAATTTAACACACGGTATATCAAACTAATTAAAGATTGAGAAATGGTTGCTATTTGAATCTTTTAGCACCTAAAACAATGTACATGTAATGTTACTAAGTAAAATGGCATTTTCTTCAAAATGTTTTAGACGAAGAAAGAAAAAAGATAGAAATTTAAACGAATAGGTTTAGAAAAGCTCGTTAATTATTTTTTAAAGAAGGCTTCAGTTGGTAAGAGAAGTAAGAGAAGTATGGGTATTTCAACCAAAACAAAAAAAAATTGTAAGGCCTCATAGCACCAAAATTGTTGGCCTACAAAAGTTTTGTCTACTCATTATTTCCTATACGGTGATATATGTCAGTATAATCATTAATGAGTCACCTTATATATAAGATTTTTCATACCTATATGTTAATTTTTTAGCCAATAAATAAATATATACTTGCATATATTATTATATACATTAGACATACTTCATTCTTGTGAAGCTCATAATTTAATTTTGAAAATAAAAGCAATTTGTTTTTGAAAATTATTTTTATCAAAAGAAGAAATGTGCAATGGACCATATCTCAATGGAAAAGGATCCGTCTCAAATATATAAATAACAAAAACAAAAAATAAATCTTTCTAAAATGCGACTACCATTTTTTAAAATAAATAAATATAATTGCTTATTCTATTTGTTTTATTTTCTATTATCACAATCCTTACAAAAGGTAGTTTTACAGTGGTATACCACAACTTTTCTCTGTTGTCGAAGTACCGACATTATGGTAAATTAATTTCTGAGCTAGCTAATCTTTTTGATGTCATTCAGAATCTTTACAAATATTAAATATTTGATAGTAGGATTTTGTCTAATTTCTTAAAATATTTCCATCACTTGTCCCAGTTCCCTTAAATACATTTTTTAACATTCACCATATTTAAATTTTGCCAATCATTTTTGAGCATATGTCACTACTCCCAATATTTTATATTTCATTTCTTCTTTGACACACTTGTACTGTACGGGCATACGTTAATCGTTCTCAAGTAAAACACCCAAGTAAAAAACTTATGAAAAATGTTTTAAATTTACGAAACCTAATTTTGACAATGATCACAAAATATAAAGAATTTAGTTGTTAGAACTTTATTTCACAAAGGACCATTGTTAAACAGTATCATATAGTAATATTGAATGCTCATTATTTCATCCTAATGTAGAATATAGACTAAAAAATAATGGCAAATTGAAGAAAAAAATATAAAAGAATCTATCAAAGAAAAAATAAATAGAATATTAAAGAAAACAAAAAAAAAGACTAAATAAAATAATTTAAAATTCCTAATGTATATATGTATATTATTTTTGTTCTAAATCATATCCACTTTCAAAAAAAAAATTAGATTTTTTTGTCTACTATGAATATTTTGATTACGTTGGTACCTTTATTTAGTTACCAACAAAAATACAAAACAAATTCATCAAGTCATTTAAAATTAACCCTAAAAATCAACGAGAAATAAATGAAAAAAATATTAAATCAACCATAAAATTAAGGGACCGCTGATTAAACCTTAAAAAATAAAAAATAACAAAATAAAATTTAAAATTTAAAAAACAAAAATAAATAAATAAATAATTATTTATGTACATATACAGAGGTTTTTGTTTAAACTTCTTAGATATAGACCTAAATTTTAAAAAATAGATTTTAAAATCCTTCTTCTAAACAAATAAAAGACTTCAAATAACCAGAGGTTTGATATATCTCTAAAATAAAAATTTTTTTTGACTTATAAATCCTTTAATTTTGATTTATTTATTTATTTTTTTCTTTTTTAATTTATTGCTCTGCCACATCAATTCATCATTACAGACGTGGCGGTAAATCTCGTAAGGAGGAATAATTCTTACAATGTGTGTGAGATTTGACCTCACGCTTCCTCGATTTTTACAGCATATTTTATATACTCTTACACACTAGGTCAGCGAAGGTCACACACTAGGTCACACTAGGTCAGCGACCCCATTTTGATTTAAAAAACAACTCTTTTAAAAAATGTGTACGTCTAGTTTTTGATATAGTTACCCTATTCAGATTACACTCTATAATATATTGTGTACAATGTTATTAATTTATTTAATTATCAAGTATTATTGTTCCAACTTATACCTAATCCTGTTATTTAATAAAACATGATAAACTAAAGGCAAGGAATTTAAAATTTGAATTTTTTGAAAATTGGAGGATTCGAAGAAAAATTGAAAGATTTGAAAATAAAACAATTTTCTAAAAACGTTATACTAACTCAGTAACACGTTATGCGCTCATAGACGGAATAAAGTATTATCCCCATTTTCTGCGGTCGACTAAAATGAAATAAATTAGAATGTGGGTGGTTATAAAAAGTATAAAATATTACACAACAAATATTATAAATGGAAAGGGACATAATAAAAAGAAGTATCTAATATTGGATGCGTTTCTGAATTGTAACATTAAAATTCTGCTTCCGTTCTTCTGTAATAAGCCTATACCTTAGCTTAAATAAAGCTATTCATATTGCAATTTGCTACAACTAAAAATATGAAAATTATAAAGATACTTACATCAAATGAATATATGTCAAAAGTAGCTTAATTTTCCTTATTTAAATTCTTTTCTAGATAATAACATGGATTATTTTTTCAACTTGTAATCCTTTAGTAACTTCACCTTAAATAAATGACAAAATTCATATATAATAGCCCTTAATTAAATAAAAATAGTAAAACACTTTAACTTTTTTCAATTTAATCAACTTTTTATTTATTTTATATTTTTATTACAATGTTTATTTTCTTTTTTCTTTTAACAATATCTCCATTTATAAATTTAATATTTAATGACAACTAATGATATAAAACGAATCAATTTGAACATTAAAACATGAAAAATATTTCAATTTCATCGTAAATTTTAAATTTTTTTAAAGGATTTGTAAGAATTCTTCACTTCCTTTTGCTTTAAAAACGCAACTGCAAATAGCATTTGCAGCTTCGCATCTGTTAAAAAAAAAAAACAAAACGAAATTTTTAATAAAAATAGATCATATTTTAAAGATCAAAAATGGATCATTTCTCAAAAATAAATGAAATTTATATAAAAATAATTTACTTACTTATCAGTTTCTGAATGTGAATTACATTGATCCAATATATTACCAACTAATTGTAATTTTGCTTGATCATCACCAATTAAATTTTGTGCAAGACCCAAAAATTTATCTTTATCCAATTTGAAATCAGATGTCAACTATAAGAAAATTAAATAAAAAACAATTTTTCATATATTTTTTTTTAACAATACGATCTATTTTTTTAATATACACTTACAACTCCAACTTTTTCCATTAAACATGCTTTATAACATTTTCCTTCACGAGATGTAATAGGTTCATGATTTCTAATTTGTACCAAGACATCTGATAACCAGATTCAGTTAAACAAAAACAAAAACAAAAAAGCATTTAAATAAAATTTTAATTATGTACTTTTTATAATTTCAAATTGTGTTTCAAATTTACCTTCAGAAACTTTTGTTTCAGCTATACATTGATTTTTTGTTTCCATCATTTTTGCTTTCAATTCATCTAATGGTGCGGCCAATATTGCTGCAACATTGAAAATCATTAAAATGGCAATAAAAGTTTTCATTTTTAAATTGTTTTTTTCAATATTGTAAGAGAACAAAATTTTTATTAATATTCTTATGAAAATTCAAATTTATTTTGATTAAAGTTAAGTTAAATCTTTGTTATATATATAGTAAAAAGAAACACTCAATATACTACTACTATCACTTAAACACTCTAATACTAAGTAAAATTATTAAAAAAATAAATTATAACAATTATTGTTGATAGACAAAAATTTAACAACACTTTATTGTTATTTTTCCTTTATATTTAAGCAATAAAATTATCGTTTAAACAATTACAGTAATTTGTATTCTTTTTAATGAAAACATTGTAAAGGGGAAAGAAATCTTTCTTGTTAATCAATAATTTACATATATTTAAAGTAAGGCGACATATTGATTACTTAAATTTAAGATACGCCTTAAATTATGCAATTTTCTGATATAAAAAAAAAACTACTGGGGGACTAATTAGTGTACAAATTAATAGTAGTATTTGACCTATAATGGCCTCAGTAGCCGATAGTTTTGTAGTTTAGTACCTTGTTTTGATTAAAATGTAGAGCTCAAATTATTTAAAAATACGTAGAACTTTAAACTATACATCAAAGTATGTGAAAAAATTTTTCCATATAAAATCAAAGCAAAATCGTAGTTATTTCTTTCTTTTTTTGAGTTATTTGCAACATGTGATTGCAAATTAGAACTTAAGAATGAAAATAGTTAATTTAATTAAATTTATTATGCCTTTTTTTTTCATAGTTCTGAATTTTAATACATTTTTACATTGCAATTTTTTTTTTTTTTTTATTGCAAATTAAAATTTTTGGTTTAATGATTGATTTGGGAATGAAGATTTCTTATTCCTTACAATTTCGAATTCCATGGTGACTTTTTTAAAACTTCTGATATTTTTCTTTTATTTTTGTAGGAAATTTGAATACGGTTTCCAGAGAATTAGAATTAATTAAACCTAATATTATAGTATTTGATATTTTTTATACCCGTATGAAAATAGTTCAATAAATTTGCCATTATATTCGTCACACCTTAAAGCTAGTTATAACAAAATATTATATATATTCTTGCTCAGAATCAATTTACCTATGTACATCCTCCTGACAGTTCGCAGAATTCTGAAAATTCTACCATTTCATCTTTGTAAAATTGTTGGTTCACTATTTAAATTGAGCAAGTTCGACAGATGCATTCAAGTAGCTATCATACAACTTCAACTTTTAAATAAAAATAACTTTGTATATATAAAAGTTAAGTATTTGAAATATTATGAAAATAAGTTAAGTTTGATCCCAATATTTTTACTTCACTATTTATTTTTTTTACTTAAAATTTTGTTAATTTTTTTTTTAAGTGCTTAGGACATCTGATTTATCAGTTTTAATCCGTCCCTGCTACACTATTTCTCTTTTTTAAATGAATTTCAAATCTTTGAAACAAGTAAAATCGGATGTAAACTTAGAGATTAGTGTTGTAAAAAAAACATTTAAATCTTATTTCATTTTATTTCATTTATTTCATAAATCTCATAAAAATAAAACATATCAGACCGACTTTTTGCACAATATTAGCAAATCCTTAATGTGAATTTTATTTATTTATAATTATAGGAATGTAATTGCACGTCAATCCGTCTATACATATTAATTAGATAATATTAAAAACAATATATTATTCAAATAAATAAGATGATTCTTTATATTTAAAACTAAATTAAATCAGAAAATAAAAAAACAAGATATTTAAGAGTATGAAATTCGCAATATCATTAAAAAACAATATTTTAATTAAACTAATGATGATCAAGCAAAAATACAAAATTTGTATGAAACATGTTTGGTACAATAATTTTTATTTTAAGATATTAATTTTATTCTAATATTATTTACAATGTTATAATAAAGTCATTTGAGATTACACGAATTTTTCTAATTATATATTATATATTCCTTATTTTGGCCAATAATTATATATTATATTACAAGACAACTACTTATTATTTTTTCATTAAATTTAAAATCACCATAATACTGAAAATGAAATTTTAAATATGAATTAATCACGTGTATACTTTATATAGTATCAACGTATTCAGTGATTAGTACTGATAATGTCACGGTTGTTAACAACACAATATCATCTTTGATATTAAGAATATATCATTCAAAAAATATATTAAAAGTTTCATTCGAATAATTCATTTAAACATTTGACAAATTTTTCTATCATATATTGTTTTTAAATCATAAAATCATATCATAGTCATCATAAAAAATGTGTAGCATACAAAGAATTGCTATTAAATAACAAAAGTCAAATTGTCCTACAAAATTCTAATGGTGTGGTAATGATCTAACAATATTTACTTTGATCACAACCTAAAAAAAAGTCAAATTATTATTACAAAATTTTAAGGTTATTCAAATAAAATAGTGAATTTTCCAATTGTACTTAAATTTGTTCTATAAAAGTTTTAATTTTCTTACAAAGTACTTAAAAAAAGTAATCGATATATTTTCCCTGTTACATTTATTTTAATTGTCATAAAGAATGTCCACTGTAACTTTCAACAATAAATGATTAGAGACTTGAATGCATGGAAAATGTAAGTCGCATATAAATTTAGAAAAAAACATAAACTTATTTTAGAAAACAAAACTATACCCTATAGGAAACAATCCCAATTAATTAAAGCCGATTTTATCCATCCATTCTTAATTTAATATGAGCGTAACAAATTTGAAGATAATCAAAATATTTGAATAAAATATTCGACGAGCTATTTGTCAACGTACCATGTAGTACATACATTATGTAGTTATGTAGTAGGTACAACGTCCCAACGTACCATACATTATGTAGTTAGGCAAAAATTCTTAACGCATTCCGTTTTCCGCATCACTAAACAGAACATACAGAATAACATTTGAACCTTAAATAATTCTTTTTAGAACAAATTCGTAATGTTTTTCTTTTATTAAGGTATAATTTTTAATTAAATCAAAAGATAATAACCTATTTTCAAAATATATTTTTTACTATCACGAATACTTTTATATCGGCCATATGAAATTGCTTTAATTAGCATTATCTTTAGTAAATTCGTTACTCAAAATAAATATCAGTAGTTGTTTGAAAATGAGCAAATGAAACCGAGACCCGTCATTCACATATAATTTTTTTGTAAAAATAACGAAAACTATAAGGTTTCATAAAAAAATTTTGTTGAAAAACTTTTTTGATTCTTTAATTTTGCTTATATATTTTTTAATTTAACAGATGGATAGTATCGGAATGGATGATTCGAGTTCGAGCGAAACTCTAAATTGAGCTGCATAGTTTTACGTTTTACGCCTTTGAACCTTAAGTTCAAATTAATGACAAACAATAATTATTAATACGTTATTTAATAATGATAGAAAATTATAAACATATTAAACGAGGAAGAATACAGTTGACTTTGTCAACTCTTAGATACCCGTACGAACCGTTAGTATGTTCATAGCCTGTCACTCTGCTTACAATATTATTTTTTTAATATTTAAGTATTTTAAAATAATTTGGGTGAATTTTATAATTTCTAAAACTATGGGTTGTACATATATTCAAACTATATGTTTATATGTACATTCTTCAAAAGCAGATTCTAACCTTCCACATAACGATTATCAATCCAAAACTTTTTCAAATATTCTATAGTACCATTTAATACTAAGCGGTAAATGTATATTAAATTTACTAAGTACAAAACAGTAAATATAATTTTAAATATTATATTATATTATATTTAAATATTCCATTGACAGAATAATTTCTTATAAGTACAATAAAATACATATATGTATGTAAATATGGTGCTATGTAATATACATCTATACTCTTATCATTCATTCACTAGTGACATATACGATATGTAAATAAACATGATATTATATAAGTATGTATATATATCAATATCATATAAATAAAAATTCTTCAAGCAACCGTTATGTTGTTTATTTAATTACATTTTTTTGTACTACGCATTATATCCTGAACAATTTCAAATTATCGAGTAAAACAAAATGGAAAAAATTCGTTAAAGAAATTTGTTAGAAAATTTGAAAAAATCAAGTAACACTTTCGTCAATTATAAAGTAACCCTATATTATTAAAAAAAGTTGTTAACAGAAATAAAAGTATAATGTTGGAGTTTTAATTTTTATGTATTACTTCAAAAAAATTTTAACAGGTGTTCAAGTTACAGGTGTTTCAAAATAGGAAATTTTCAGTTTTTGACCCCTTACAGCTCCTAAACAGGGGGTGATACAAAAAAAATTTCTGAAATGACTCATACTAATTTTCAAAGATCTAACTTCTGTCAAAATTTCAAGTTTCCAACTTTAACCGTTTAGAAGATGAAAGGGTTAAAGAATTTTGCAAAATTTGAGTTTCGCATAACGGTAAATTAAGACACCGTATGCCAAAATTATATATTTATTGTATAAATACTTTTAAAGCTAATGAAAGTAGTAATCATTTGGCGTTTTCAAAATGAAGATATATCTTATACAACTTGCGCTATAACAATTTAAATATAGAGCTTTTTTGAACCTTTAGGGAGCTGTAGCTCCGTAACGGGTGGGGGTACAAAAAAAAGTTATTAAAAATAAAATTAATATTTTTGTGAGATCTATCAGTAGTTAAAATTTCATAGCTCTATTGCAAAAAAAATGTGGGGATCTAAAAGTTAGGTGTTCGAGAGCTATCCTAAGGCTTGGTCCAAACTCAACCAAAAAAAATAGGGAACCTACAAATTACTCCCAAAATATTTTGTGTAAATTTCAAGATTCTAGCTTTCTTAGTTTTTGAGTTAGCGTGCTGACGGACGGACGGACGGACGGACATGGCTCAAAAGTCTTAGAATTTTTTTCTGATCCGATCCATACCTTTGAAGGTATATCTAGCTCGCTTATTTCGAGGTGTTACAAACGGAGGAGTAAATTTATTATACCCGATCCTATCGTACGGGTATAAAAACACAAGAGTTGCTACAATGAGCGATAGAAACATATTTTATATAATATTTTTATTTTATATTCCTATACACGCGAACTAACAAAAAAGAAGAATAAGTGTTTAGTGGATCAAATAGATTGATGTTACCATAAGAACACGGGTTCTACATTATGTTATTGAAGATCTCTAGACCTACGAAAAATAAAAATAAAAAAAAACATTACAATGTAACCTAACAATTTTAATCTATACCTTATAGCTCGCAGTTAAACAAATATCGTAATGTTAAAAAACAAATATTCGAATATCCAAATTTAAATAATTTTTATTATAGCACCTTATAAGACTATATTCCCACTTCCCACTTCCCTTTTAAGATAGTTATCTTTAGTTTAGAGACAGGCTTGTCAGTCTAACTGTTGAACAATTAACAAGAAAAAAAAGGGTTATTTTCGAAAATTTATAAAACTAAAATTTAATTTATATATATATATATATACATATACATAGGTAATGGTAAAAAATTTTACTATAATTAATATTTATTATCAAAATTTATTTATATAATAATAACAAGTAATACAAGACCATATCAATATAACGATACGAAATAAATATTGCAATCCTGATTCTCTTTCATGTTATATAAAAAAAAATCAAAAAAAAGGAAAATAAATATTTCCTTGTAGTTAAATTTGATACATAATAATTTAAAACCCTTTTATATTATCAATTTTTTAATACGCCATATAATCAAAACTAATAAATCAATTTTAACTTTAATTATTTCATTTTTAGTCTTTTAAAAATTTTTAAAATATTTTTTTGATATTTTTTTTGCATAATTCTTTTTTACCCGTTAATTTACGGTATATTAAAATTGTTCCTTCGTTTGTAATACTAGGAATTATAGATATTGACTCAAGTGTATGAATCGAATCAGTATTTAAAAATTAATCGAATTCATTCATCAAAACATCAACCAGTCACACAAACAATTTTTGAACTAAATCTGAATCTTTAAAACTGTTGTATTGATTTTGGTTGAAATCGGACCACACATTTAGATACCTGCCGTACAAATTAAATTTTTTGATTTCAGTTTACAAATCTCTTAAAACGTCTAATTATACTAGAAGGATACAATTTAAAAAGGATTAAAAAACAAGTTATTGATAATATGTACTTCCTCAAGATATTATAAAAAAATTCATAATGTATTATATTTTAAAAACGGTAACGAGAATTTTAGAGTAGACAAGGGCAACTATGTTCTTTTTGTTTTCTTTCTTCCGTTCTCAGTTTATAAGTAACATGTAACATTTTCTCATATTTTAATGCACAAAATTACTACCATGATAAAATAAATGAAAACGAAAAGTTACTAGATGCTAGTTATTGTTCTCAACTCCTTAAAGTTTTTATTTAGAATATACACAACAGACAATAAATACAATAGCTTATAATCCTGTCAATTAACTTCAAAACTTACATTCTATTTTGTTATTCATTCCAACAAAAACAGAAAAAAAAAACTAAAGCTAAAACATCATTTTTAGCTTTAGTTTTTTTTCTGTTTTTAGTAAAAGTTAGTTAGTAAAAGTTATATTTATAAGTTTAGGGTAAAGTTCCGATAAAGAATTTACATTATAAATCAGGTAACAATCATAATATATTACACCAAATAAATACTGGGATAATTTAATGGCCTAACAATTTTTCTTATAGCTATTTTTTAAAAAAATTAATAAAATGTAATATAATTTTATATCTGGTTTTAATCTACAGATCAGTATACTGATTATTGTCCTACATTAAAAATTTTTCCATAGATATCATTCATCATTTTTATATTTAAAGCAGTTTTATATTTTTTCTTATATTTAAAAGCCTTCTAAAAAATAAAAATAACTAAAGCCTAACTTACAAATGGTAAAAATGTTTAAAGAAAAATTAAATAAATTCCATATGGTAGGGTTTTAAATGAATGCCAGCTTCTTCGTTTCTGATCCTTAAACATTTTTCATAAATCATCTATAATTTTGTCCAACCACATTTTACCTTAATCCTCAATTCCGAAATTTATCCTTTATTGTTCTGTTATAATATGTGTTAGATATATGAATGCCAGCTTCTTCGTTTCTGATCCTTAAACATTTTTCATAAATCATCTATAATTTTGTCCAACCACATTTTACCTTAATCCTCAATTCCGAAATTTACCCTTTATTGTTCTGTTATAATATGTGTTAGATATATAAAAAAATGTTTAAGTAAAATTTTGAATGACAGGATATTAAAAATTAAAAATAATTTACTGTTGACGATCGTTTATAAACTATTGCAAGCTAATTTGCATCTTTTTTAAAAGTTTTGAATTTTTTCTTTGTGCAAAAAAAAAACAAAATACACATTGTTCATCAATCAAATAGTTTTATTACATATATGGAAGACAGCATATTGCAAAGCATTATTTTAAAAGATAAATTCTACCCTTCATTTTCAAAATTAATAAACAAAATGCAAAGTAAAAAAAAAAAAATTAAATTTAAACAGGGTACATTTTTAGTAAAAAAATGCATGTTAGGTAAAAAATATTTTTATATGGAGCCTCGGTGGCCTAGTGGGTAAGAGCATACGAAATACACTGTAAACACCGAAGGAGTGTGGGTTCGAGTCCCACACACGTCGTAAGAGTTATTCCCCCTTACGACATTTACAGCCACGCCTGAACAGGAAAGGCTGTTTAATTTCCTGTCCACATTTATACGGCAGAGAAATGCAATAAAAAAAAAAAAATTTTTTATAAAAAAACTATTTAATTCCCAACTAGCATTGATTTTTATAAAATATTTTCCGGTTGTATATTCAAATCAGTTACTTAAAATTTCTAAATAAAGACTTTTCATTGACTTTTAATCTAATGGTTTTAAATTGATTCCTACATTATAGTTCAGTTTCAGATATTTATATGTACACGTTTCAGTTCAGTGTCACATATGTACACGTTTCAATTCAGTGTTAATTCGGTCTTTTCTATTTAGAATTTTTATGGGGAAGGTACATTTGAAAATTCGGAATTACAAGATGGAAAAGAAATGCAAGATTCTGAATTAGGAGCGATTTTAGAGTTGATCTCAAAATCGGTATATTCCCATTTCCATAATATATTTTTATGTGAGATTCTGAATTAGTAAGGGATTTAAATTTAATTCAATAAATATTCTGTAAAAAAGGAATACCCTGATTTTAAATTCAACTCTAAAATAACTTCTAATTCAGAATATCAGAGCATGACATTTTACCATTTCACGGACAAATAAAAAAATAAAACATATTCCATTTTTTTCTTATGACATATATGTATAGCTTCTAATTAGCAAAATGAAATAAAGTAAATGGGCTTTATTTCTTTTTTTAAAACCTTTAATAATGAAATAAAGCCGAAAAAAAAATCATTATTATGGTTTATTTCCAATGTAGTATTGAAATAAAGCCAATTGATCTTATTTCATTTGGCTTTATTGCATGTATCCAAATACTCTCTGATCTAGCTATACCAGGAGAAACGTTAAATTTTAATCTGTAAAAATATTTGTGTTTATTGAAAGGTAGATATTTTATGTATAAATTTTTCAATAAACTGACATGACATCATTTAAACAGCAAAACTCAATTAAATCAAAATAATCTGCCAAACTTATTACATTGATATTCAGGTCTCATACACATGTGTAAAACATCTCAATGATAACTAAAACACTTGAAGGAGACTAAACTAAATGCTATTATAGTCAATGAGTCGACTTTTTCAATATGGCAAATAATTAATTTAAAATCAACTGTAGAACCATTTTTTTTAAAGATGTTTCAAAAAAAATTATGTACGATTTCTTTATTGTAAGGCTAATTTTTTCTCTTTTTTTAATTTATTATTTATCAGGACACCCTGTAAATTTGAATTTCTTGTAAAATATTGTTTGTTTTTTTTTCTCTATAGTTATTTAAAAACTAAAAAAAAAAACTAATTTTAAGGAACATATGTGTAGGTTAAGGATACTCTTTAGGTTCCATGTACAGAACAAAAATAAAATTTACATTTTTATGTATTTTTAATGTGTTTAAATCACGCAATTATAATGTAAGATGCATATATACTATACAACATATATAAAAAAAATTTATAAATTTTTGTTTCAAACATGCAAGTTTTTAATAAGATTTGCATGAACATTAAGGTAAAAACTGAATTTACACAAATAATTACTGCAGCATTTTTTCATCAAAGTTTAATCATAAAAAAAAAATTTTTTTTTTTTTATAACATAATTTATCCTTTTATTAATGATTAATCTTCTCCTGATCCTTGATAAATTTTTATGAAAAATATCTTTAAAAAAAAAAAAGAAAAATTCTTAAATTAATTTTATAAAAAAGAAGTTTATAATAAGAAATAATTGAAAGAATTAAAAATGTTTATTAGTTATATCCGGTTGTGATTCTTTAATATCTGAACTTTTAAGTTTAAAAAAAAAAGATTCAGTTTGATCAATGCTTTAATATAATATTCAAACAAATAGTTTGAAATTTTTCTGTTCACCTTTTCTCAAATAAAGGATTTTTCTGATTAAATTCTATGATATTATGCCCCGTCAATCTATGGATACCTTTCTAAAAAATAATTACGCATTAAAATGTTGCTATAAGATAAAATTTTATTATATTCAATTAATCCATTTAAACAAATCAATTCATTTCTTCTCATTAATCATTTCTTCTCATTAATACATTTAGTAACACTTTTCTTTTGATTTAAAATCAATTTTAAACAAAGTTTCATCTGGTTTTAATTTGTATTAGTTTTTTTACCTTTATGTTTATCAATATCTAATCAACATATACAAATAAACAGGTTCCTATAATAAAGAAATGTCAGTTTTCCTCGATCTTTTAAACAATTCTAATTAAATTTTATAATTACTAAGTGCGAATTCCTTTTTAGTACATTGTTTTAAAAAAAAATTTCAAAAAATTTGCTTAATAGATTCATTTTCTCTCCGTTCATCTGTTTACAAAACTTTTACACCGTTTAGCAATGAAAGTGAAGCAATGAAGTTTTAATTTTGAACAGGTTTCATCAAAAAATTAATGTTATGCGGGACAACTTTTATATGTAGATCCGTTCCTTAGGCCGAAACAGAACTAATAGATGAAAAAAGTCCTATGTAAAAATATATTTACAACTTTTGACAAATTTTGCAGAGATAATTGGCATAAAACTGTAACTTCTATTGATAAATTTTCACATACCTATAGCTTAATTAAAAATTGAGTTATTCTGATATTAAAAAGAAAATTTTAAAGCATCTACTTGAACTGAGCGCTCGAAGTTTTTCAATAGCAAAACTTGATATTTATATAAAAATGAAATGGTAGAAATTTTAAAATCCTTGCTTCATTATTTTTTTAATTATTGTACGAATAGATCTTTAAAACTTAGATAGACCGATCCTTAGAACTAGACAGATCCATAAAACTATATTTTTAATTACAAATTTTGATGCAATCCTAAAAGATACTGAACAATTTATAAATGATATTTCATTTATAACAAAAAATTTTACTCCAACTTTCACAAAATCTTTTGTTAATGCCTATATATAAAATGTTCGAAATAAGCAAATCATGTAAATTCATAATACATATATTATTAATTTTTAATACATTTTTTGTTTAATAAGTATCTATATATATATTATTTAATTCATGTATTAAAATATTAATTGGTTTCTAATATTATTCTATATAATAATCTTTTAATTTATGAAATAAGAAAATTCATATCACTTGTTTTTGTATATCATACTTGTACATGTTAGAAGAATTAATTAATAAATACTATAGAAATGACATAATATTAATAAAAAGGTTTTTTTTTTTTTTTACTTATATGTACTTTATATATATATTCATACATAATATATAGATTAATTCTCCTACCTCAAAAATTTCATACTAAGTACACTTAAATAATGTACAAATTAATGTCAATACTTGTATACATTAACACAAATTTCCCTCTCGGATTTATTTTTATTTTTTTAATAAAGTAAAATTATAATATAACATAAATCACTAAAAATATAATAAAAACAATTTATTAGAACTTCAACCCAACCCCTATTTATTTTATAATTATATAAATACAAGAATGGCCGAAAAAATAGTAACATTTTTAAATATTACCATCAAATTTAATAGTTATTATACTCCTAATAATAATACTCCTATTAAATTCTAGCTCTTCCATATGAAAACTAATTAAGTAATTAACACTATAATTAGCTTTAATTGACTAAATCAATAATTTAAACTTCCCATTAATATTCTGTCAATGATATAGTGGTTAAGACACCGGCCATTCATTCGGAAGGTCTTACATTCAAACACCGGCTGAATTACATTGACTAATAAAAAATAATATCAATTAGTTTATTTAAAAAATAAACTATTTCTTGTATAAGATAACAGATGTCGCACAAATAAAAATGTTTCTTAATCTTATACAAATAGCCTATACAGACGAGTAATCAACGGTTTAGTGAAAATAATTGATTTCAGACTGAAGTTTAATCAAATATGAATAATAATCGCTTAGTGGATGCCCTATGCTCCTTTATATAGGAGTGGGAAGGACCAAGAAAAAAATACATTTTCAGCAATTACAAAAAGATTTATTTAAAATTAAAATTTAACTGCAATAAAAATCGAAATTGAAATTTATTTAAAATAAAATTTTTAAATCTAAAAATTTATATACTCGAATATTGGACAATTTCTTTGATTTTTTAACTCAATTCAATTAAACGCATGTAAATATATCGGTATTTTTGAATATGTATTTCGACCATTTATGAAGATAACTAGAAATTCTAAAATTTAAACTAAAAGTTATTTGTATTATAACAATTGAAGTTCTTGAACTTAAAAGTTAACAAATGTATGTATGAAAAAATATAAATCATTCTTGTTATTTTGTACCGCACTGTACTCTTTCAAAAGTTCTTTAAAAGTAACGAAGACAAGTAATTAATTACTTTACCAAAAACTTATCATAAAAAAAAAAAAAAAAACCTTACACATAGTAAGCACATTGTACAAAAATACAATTTCAGAATTCTAAACTAAAATTTTAGGGGGAATAAATACAGAACAACGTATGATAATATGTCATTTATTTCATAGCAATACAACAACCTACCTAAACACAAAATTTCACACACATATCACAAACAAAATGATATATTAGTAGTATTTTTATATCTGACATATATACATTTTTTTTTTTTATCTCATGAGAGTAATTAATGTCTTATACTTATTATGAAAATATGAGCATGCATATACATATATATATATGTATTTATATATATATATAATAGTATATTTTATCAACCTCAAAATATTACCTTATCTACTTTTATTAATATTTAGTGCTGTAGGTAAGTGTTGAACCCACAACACAACACTTTAATTACAGTACAAATTTGATATTTAGGTTAAATTTTGTGGTAAAAAAAAATAAAGAAAAAAAAATATTAAAAAATAAAACTGGTTTAAATAAAAAGACATAATACCACATTTTGAAATTAAAATCAAGTCTCATCTAGAAGGAAATCCAGTACAAAATATACTTATTTCGCAGTACAAAAAAGCCTATGTACTTAACTAATTATGCCATTAATTTTTAAGTTAAGATGTTTATATTTGAATTTTTTTTTTTACTTTTTTTTAAAGAAATCATTAAAATATTCCGAAAAATAACTTTCAAGTATTATTTCACTTGTTTTTTTGAGGATTTCATTAACCTGTAGAGTTTTTGATTATACTTTGTTTAATAACAACATAATTTAATCAATTTTGTTATCAGGAAATTGAAATTTTGCAGAGATTTTTGCATTACTCAAAAGATTTTTCCTAATATTGACGCCATAAGATAGGGGATTATAAAACTTTATCCTCTTATTATTCAAATTTAAATAAAAAACAAAACTGCGAATTATTATTGAATATTGTATGTCCAAGCAGTACTTAACACATTGCCACTTATGACGATTATGAAGCGGAAATTTTTTTAATTTACAATTACCCAACAAGTACTGAACACATGACCACTTATGACGACTATAGTCTTCAACGAAAATTTTAATTTACAAATGACGACTATTGCCGTCTCGATAATTTTTTTTTTTTTTACCGTAGTCGTCTTTTGCTTCTTGTTAGTTGACGTTACGAAATTTTTCTTCCCACTTCTTAAACGATTCTGCTACATATTTAAATTCTTTAATTATTTGCTTGAGGTTGATATCTTTAAAAATGTACTACTATAGTGTGGTTTTCAAGAAAATTCATTTGTAAAAAGTGAGTGGTACTAAAGGTCATATTATAACGTATTATTTTGCCTAAAAAAACAAAACAGATGGTGTTAAGTACATTAAATTCACACACACTTATACAAAACTCGTGATTGTTCCCCTGATCTATAGTGTATTTCCATGATTCCCATCTACCGTCGCAAACAAAAAACATGTAGGATAATAAACGACTACGTCTCTTAAAAAATTATTAAAATAATTATTAAAACAACAAATTTTGCCTACAATCAAATTCAAAAAAAAAAACGTCCAATATTTGTAATAATAATTAAACCTATACCACATTATAAAAATGTAATTTAGGTTGTTGCACGATGAAGAAAAGGAAATAATTTTAAAAAAGAAAAATCAAAAGAACCTTTTTTATTATAATTATGTCCAAGATTTTCTTATCTTTTTTTTTCCTTAAGTGAATATTTTGTTTTTTTGTTCTTTCCTTTTACTTTGATTTTATAATTACAAATTCATTTTTTACATAGAACAAACCAAAAGTATCGAAATGAAGCATTAGAATTAAATTTAATATTTAATTTAAAGTAAACTGCGAAAAGCATTCATAAGGTTGATTTTCTAAAAACTGTAGGAATTACTGTACTAAGATATTCAGAAGCATATGCAATTTTCTACTGTTTTTTTTTGTGTAACATCTTATTTTTCCTATTTCAAGTAGATGTAAGTTTAAAATAAAAATTTAAAAAGGATTAACTGTTGTACTCCATATGTCCAACTTTATTTCTTTCATCAGCTACTAATTTACAGTCTAGACAGATATTTTTCGCATAAATTAAAACTAAGCGTTTTGTTCCTCTTAAAAAATTTCAAATGATTTAAGGAATTTGCTTTATATTAGAAAATCTTAACAGAAACAATAACAAAATATTTACAAGTTTTCATAAACTCTTAAACTTCGAAACTTAAAACTTTAATATACAAATAACTTGTACCATTTCAGTGCACCAATAGTACAATTAAACTTAATAAAATTCATAAGAAAAACATTAACATAAAAAAATTTAACACAACTTTCTAAATCTAGAAAAATATTACATATACAATAGAAGATCTTTACAATTCAATTATTTTGGCTTTCATGCCAAAGAGTTTTCCTTTACGCATAAAAGAAAACAACTTTGGGCCGCACTTGAAGATAAGATCATTTTGAAAACTTAATATCTTCTTATAAACTTATAGTCCCATCTATGTACTTATACAAATTATTTAAATAATGCTTAAAATCACATCTTATAAAAAAAAGGATTTTTTTTTCTAGAAAAGGATAACTTTCAAAAAAAGAAAACGCATTAAAAGAAGTGAAGAAAATATACCTGAAACGCTTGCCAATCTTATTACAGGAAATCACACAAATTATTATTATTTTTCTTTTCTTTTTGTTTTTTTTTTTCGAAAGTTTCTTGAAAAGGAAAATACCAATTTCAAGAAGGAAAATCTAATTTTACATATAACAGTTTAATTTTTTTTTTTATATTTTCTTCTTTTAAACAAAATGTAATCCTTACGTTATCCTTTTTTTTTTTACTTAAGAAAATTAGAAATAAGATTAAAAAAATTTTTTTTAAAAATCGAAATAGAAGTCGCGGTTTTTTTTTAATGCCTCTTATTTTATCCATCTATTGAAAAGAAAAAAAAATTTAAAAGTTTAAAAGTAAAACGCTTAAACAAATATAGATATTTATTACAGGATAAATATGACAATTTAAAAGAAGCATATGGTTTCATTGAAATTATTTTGATAGGCCATTAAAAAAATACCATAAAGAACAGATGGTTTCATGGACTTACACAACACACAAAAAATAAATACCAAATAAGTAATTAATTCCATTCCATTTGGTCAACTTTTCTTTTATTCCTTTGTGTGTTCATAATCCATTCAAAATGGATACACGTATAATTGTAATTCTCTTGATAATAATTTATTATAGATTTAAAAATGTTTTTTTAAAGAACATAAAACAAAACCCAAAAAGGTCACAAAAAAGGAGGTATGGAATCCTCTAATGAAAACAAAACAAGAAGAAAGAATTAGCTGACAATATTCAGAGTTATTAAAAGCATTTGACCAAAGAAAAAAAAAATATTTAATTTAATATTCAATTCCTAAAAAGACTTTTTCATTGTTTCAATGGGAATTTATATACGTGTAATCATAAATTAAAACATTATTTAAAAAAAAAAAAAAACTTTACAATGGTTTAACAAGAATTTCTCGCCACAATATGTCTAGGTACATATTGTATTAAAGAATATACTAAAAATACAATCGATTTATTCCTCACCTTCGATTATTTAGCTATAATTTTATCATAATACTTTTGTATTGATTTTACTCCCGGAAAATAAAAAGAAAAGCAAAAATCTAAATCAAATTATGGGCCACTTAACAAAAATTGACAAATAGGTCGTATCGTAATGGGGCGACCATTATTCAATCTATTGTGATCCTTCGAGATTCGTCGATTTATATAATTTTTTTTATTCTGTTTCCTCTGTTTTTATTTTACTTTATTCCTTTTGTCCCTTTTGTCTTTTTATATACGCACAATTGCATATATACATTTACATTCATAATATATATATTGTAATTTATTTTCTTGTTGCCCTTATTTTTTTTTTTTATTGTTGTTATTCTAGTTGTATTAAAATTACATAAATAAATTACTTTCTGATAAATAGAACATGATGTAATGGCGAAGAAATAATAAATATTCAACAATTTATTATGAATGTTCAATAACCACCCCAAAATAATTCAAAAGGAATTGGAAAATGAGAGGTCTTTTGGGGGACTTAAATTGTTATTTGAATCACAATTGTGTATTTTTATATTATACAAATATCATTGTGGAGAGGGTCTGTTATTCATAGGATTTGGTTTTGTTTTTGTTTTTTTTTTTTTTGAAATTCTAAAAGGAGAAGCAATAAATAAAAGACATGGTTTTCTTTATTCTAAAGGACCCACTATCATTAATAGAGATAATTATCGAGCACTTAATGTAAGAGGATAAAAAAAAAATTAAAGTAGAAAATCATTCAAACCATTTAGTATCCATTTTTACAAATAAAAGAATGGGAAAATTTCTATATAAAAATAAAATTTGAAATTTAGAAAAAGAAGAAAACAATAAATAATTTTTGTTTTGTTGAAAATTTTTCAAAGAAATTTCAATTTAATTTCAATTTTTAAGGAATTCTTAATATTTATAATGCTTTTATTATTTAAAAAATATTATAAATAAATTTAAATAAATGATTTAAAATGTAGTATTAAAAAATTCAACCGGTAAAAGTTTTTCAAGTCAATAAATTTTTGAATAGTTTATCATAACGGAAATTTTTGATTTCTTTTATTTCAACTACGGAGTAAGGACATTACAGAACGTAAGATTGAAAAACTATTCAGAATTCATAATGTCTTATAGTTGTGCTCTGCTTCAAAATTTGCTTCAAAAATCAAATTAAACGAATAATAATTTATATTCGATTTTTATTATAATATGATATCCTAATAAAAGCTTCTTAGTAATACAATTTTTTTTTTTTATGTAGAAAATAGTTATATTTTGTCACTTAAAGGTTGATTTACACTTGGCAGATAAAATTTTTTATCAGCTCTAAAGAGAGAAATAATATTAAATTCAAGAATTCAATGTGTAACAAACAGCACAAAATGTAGCGGCTAAAATGTTGCAAATAAAATGACGCGAAAAAAATATCACATTGAAAAAAAGTATTTGGACAAAATGTCGCGTGGATGTTCCCCAAATGTTCCCCATATTGGAAAATATTTGTGATATTTTTTTAAAATTGGGGATATTTTTATTTTATCATAATTGGATGAAGAATAATTTTAGTTATATACCGTTTATATATTTTTTTTATACCGGCAATATTTTTTGTCGCTTAACCTGTAAAAGTGTTACCTTATTGCTATTTTGTTTTATAGTACAGTAACATTCAAGAGCAATAAAAAATTTGTTTTCACTTTTTAAAATAAAATGGAAGAAAATAATTTTGAGGAACTTTTCTTCTATTTAAGTAAATCTCCCTCTTTAGAGCCAAATTGCATCGGCCAAGCGTAAATTCACCTTAATACTCGTACGATATTCATTTAATATAATTTTCTAAATATATGAAAAAATTTTTGTTTTAAAAATTGTTTAAAATTATTCTGAACAATAAAAATTAATATTTACTATAAAATATATTAAAGGTTTTGGGTCGGACACGTTTTCTCGTTTTTAAAAATTTTATAAATCAAAATCATGTTTTTTTTTTAAATTACGTTGTTCAAAATTTCGTTTTTTCAACATCTTCTTACTAAAATTTTTTTTTTTTCGAGATAGTAAACGAGTAGTAAACGAAAAAATAGCGTAAAATCTAATAATCTTTTAATAATCTATTCCATATACACTAGAATGTTACATTCATATTGCTTAAAATTTCTTATTTTTTCAAACAGGTCTATCAACTAACCACCTATCAAACTAAAGAGGCCTATCAACTAAAACTTTTTTTAATTTATATAATAAAGAAAAACTCTATTCAAGGATTACAACAACAATATAAATACTTAAAAAGTCATTTTGTATATAAAATATCATGTTAGACATTTTCTATAATGTCCCATCCCAATTAATTTCATATTAACTATAGTGTGGAATAGACCAAATCGGGTGGTATAATTTTAAATGCACTACTATTATAGTACCTAACCTATCAATAGTATCCCTTAGTACATAAACTATGTATATATACATCTATAAAATTGATATAACATTAAAACTATAACATTCACCTACTTATAATTTTAATTTATCACTTTTTCTTTTATTTTAAATATTTACGAGGATCTCAAGCAGTTATGAGAACAAATACACCTTAGAGAGGTGAAATAAATTTTTAAATAACAACTTTTTAAAGAGTGTTGTTAATAATAAATTCTAAAAAAAAAAAAAAAAAAAAAAAAAAAACATCTTTCATTATGTTATTTTAAAAATTTACTCACTAAAATTATATACTAACATGCATATTATGTACATAGCTAACTTGAAAAATCAGGAAATACTTTAGAAGCAATTTCTACCCTAAACACAATAAAAACAAACATAAATAAATGAATACAATATTAAAAACATTGTAGAAATTGTAAATTCTATAGAAAATTCTAAGGAACCCTTTTCAAGGAAGGAAATATAAATTTTTTATTTGTTTTTCTTTTTTTTTTTGTTTATCATACATAAGACAAGTGGGCTCACATTACTTAGTTTTTTATTTTAACATGAGAATTTCAAAAACTCTTTACCATTAAATGTTTCTAATTTACAAAATAAAAAAAAAAGTTAAAACAATTATTTTTTTTAGTTGTTAAAATCAAGAAAGATAGATAACAAACACACTTAACTCCTTTCTAAGATTAATACAGCCATGAGAACGCATATGGAAACTATTTACCAACCAAAAAGTTTACTGTTGATTTGAGAGTTTGTGATTTTTGTACACCTAATTCTAAGGTGTACTTTCTTTTGTACACCTAATACACCATTGATATATTTAAGGGAAAGTCTTAAATATATCAATGAAAATTTATGAAAAACTTAATTTGAATTTAATTGTTTCGATTTTATAATATTTGATACTTTATAGAGATTTTTAAAACAAACCTACAGTAGAAATTTTTGGTGTTAAATGTTAGAATTTGGTAAAAACAAATTTTTCAATTTAAAGTTTAGCTAAGCTTTTATTTTTAATTTTGATAAAAAATTTAGTTTTCTTCTTCTTCTTCATGACCTTTTCCCTTATTTGGAGTCGGCCATCTTTGATATGAAGCGCCCAGAATATTTTTTTGCGGTTGTCGTAGCGTGAATCCTGCTTTTTTCATATACTTATTAACTGTTCCAAGTCATGTTGCTGATGGTCTCCCAGATCCTCTTCTAGGTATTGCTATTGACTTCACTGTACCACATAGACGTTTTTCTACTAATTTATCTTTGATGTCTGCAACTTTAAAGGTGCCTCTCAATGCGTTGATATCGCAACTTATCCAGATTCATCCTACCTACGGCCCATACTAAATTTTAAAAAAATGTATAATTTTGATATTAATTTACAAAGGTAAAAAAAAATACCTATCGATCTTACCATTATCATCTCAATAGCATGCAGCTTTTGTTTGTGTTTCTTATTCGCCCCGCATAGGCAACTTTGCCTTTTAGTTTAACAGGATTCTTCAAAATCTTGGAATCATATAAACATTTAGTAATTATTTACTAACTTAAAAATTTAATTTAGATTAAAATAACATCAAAAAAGGAATTGTTTACTTAAACTTAGTATTTTAGAATATATATTTAAAATATTTTGGTTTGCACTATACATATAACATTGAAAACTGGATTATTTTAGAAAATTTTGAACACTTTTTACAGACATCATAAATTCCAACAATGAGGAACCTATGTTTTTACTTAAAACACCTTTTCTTAACTGATTCTTCAAAAAAAAAAAAAAAAATTCTTCCTTTTTGGAAACAATTTATTGTGATTACAAAAAAAAAAAAAAATGTAAAGTCATTTTCACGTTTCTTATATTATATGTAATTGAACAATTCAAAAAAAAAGAATATACTATTATGTATATGAACAAAATGAACATGCTGTTTTAAACACCTGTTAAGATACATATACAAAGTATATCATACAATTCATGTTTTAATGTAATTCTATACAATTTACTTTTGTTTCATTTTGTTTGTTTGTTTTTTTTTTTTTACTTTTGTTTAAAAACAACATAAATGTTGTATACACTGTTGAATTTCTTAAAAAAATTTTAAGATATACATATATGTATAGATACATATTTTTTGTAAGTTAAATGTAAAATGTATTTATTGCACATTTTGTTTAAAAAGTCGTACATACATACACAACATTTGTATTAATGTATCTACTGAGACTTATTGTTAACTAAAGTACTTTTGTCGTTTCTGCGAGATTTGAATTTTAAGAACCTATGAAATTTAAAATTAAAGGATTTAAGAGAAATTTTTCCGTAGCAGAACAAACATATAAATCAAATATATCATATTTTGTAAATCCCTTATTTGTGCCATTTAAATATTTTCTGGTTTCTGATATCAAAAGGATTACGTTCAGTTTTCAAATTAAATTTAAATTTTATAGAAATTTTGCAGTATGGAAAATGTAAATTTAAAATTTAATATAAAGTTCTAAAGATGTAAAGCACTTTTTAATTTCCAGAATCACAGTAATATAATTTAATTTTAGTGTTAATGATCTTTTTGGTGTTTGGTGTTATAGAAAACATTCTGAAATTCGAATGAAATTTCGAAGTAGATGCATAGTTGTTTTATCAATAATTAAAAGGGTGTCGATATAATACAAATTCAAAGAATATAAAATCAAAAATCTGAAGTTGAACTTATGAGTTGCCGGTAAACTCTTTTGAAGAAATAAATTGTCCTAATAAGTAATGAAAAAGGATAAGCTTTAAAACTGATAAGTTGGCGACGGATAAGTTGAAGAAATACATGGTTGTAATAAAGAATAAAAAAAAATAGACTTATAAACTTAATTAGCTATACCTATAAAATTTTCACCTTCAATTAAAGAAAATTCCGTTTCGTCCTTTTAAATCATTAAATAACCTCTAATAAATTTAAACTAATAACAACTCCACCAATCCAACTAATAACAACTCCACCATTTAGAATCTGGAATATAGACTTTAGGAAATCGTATAACTAATTACAATGAATTTATAATGCTAACATTGCAGCTAATTACAACTTTGATATTCTTTTATCGAAGATAGAGCGAAACGAACATTTACTTTTTAAAAGAATGAATGAAGTTTATCGTAGTTATTCGATTATATAATATTGACCAAGGATGTTCAAAAGAGAAAAGTCTTCATAAAGAAATATAATATACATTGTAAATATCATTAATTAAATAACCATTTTCATATAAACAATTTCCAAAAATAGAAATTTACTCCTATAAATAATAGTAAAAATATAAAGTTTTGTACTCAAATAGATAATGTAAATCGTAAAAAACAAATTTTTAATTCCTTTTTCCTTTAAAACAAATGGACTCAGATAAACCTAATAAAAAAATTATTTACAGGTACAGGTACCAAAAATAAAATCGAAAACAATACAAATTATAAAATATATTTTTGTTCATTGAAAATTTCTAATAATTTTTACTATTTTTGAATGTAATAATTACGTAATACACTATAATACTCGTAAATACTTACCTTCACTACTCAAACTATTTTTATCATATAGAAAATGTCATCAAACAATCTACGAGATTATTTTTCTACATCATATAAATATTTAATTAAAAATGAAATTATTTGTTTTTTTTTTTTGTTTTTAATGTACAATTATAGAAGTGATGATACTTTAACTGATGCTTATTATTAGATAAAATATTGATGAAATTTAATATGTATATATTATATTAGATATCTAATTATTATCACACAGTCAACTAATCATTGTCACATACGATGTATACGATGATAAATAATTTTAACACGAGTTTCCTTGGTTTATAAAAATAGAAAGGTGACAAAAAAAAAAAAAAAAAAAAAACTAAAGATAAATATGATTATTTTTATAAAAATTATGCTGAAATTTAAACTTGCATAATATCAAAAATATTTTTGACATTATTTACGAGATTAACTGATAAAGTTGAAGGAAAATTTTTACTTAAAAATAATTTAAAAATAACTATTAGTTTTTTTTTTTTGAGTTTCATTATTATTTACTAATAAATAAATTGTTTGTAAATTTATTATACCAAGGGTCAAGTTATTTTAAAATATCTTGTTAAAATTGATTATAAATTTTCATTAAAATAAATTCCAAAGAGCATTAAAACATTTTATATTTAAAAGGTATTAAAATTATTTAATAAACAATTGTCATTGAAGATTAAAATTGGGTACAATTGAAAATATATTATAAATGTTGGGGGGCCTCGGTGGCCTAGTGGATAAAAGCTGTAGAACAGCGAGGGAGTATGAGTTCGAATCCCACACACATCGTAAGAGTTATTCCCTCTTACTACCTACATGTACAGCCATGCCTGTCAAAGACTGTGTAATTTCCTGTCTACATTTATGTGGCAGAGAAATAAAATACAAAAATAAATAAATGTTGATAGGGAAAAATAGAAATAAGTATCTCTTGTTCTATTTTATTTCGACAGTAATGCCATATCAATGTTCATGATTTAAAATATCATATAATATTAAAATTTGATAAGAGAAACGAATATGTACTGTAAGATTTATTTTGCACTACAAAAAATGTCAAAGAAAGAAAGTTATTGGACAAATTATTCAAAGAGCTGCGGTATAACTAATTTGCTTTTCGCTAGGTTTTATCGATGTCATATGTTACATTGCTAAAATCTAACAGTTAATATTTTTATTAGCATTATGCATACTTAACTATTATAGTAATAATTAATTATCGAGTAAATAAATTATTTATTTGACTCAATTTTATTTTTGAACAATTTTGATTGTAAAAGAATTGTGAATGTTATGTCATTCAACACCTTAACAAAAAATATTTAAGAAATTTTAAGTACAAAAATTAAAAGTTAAAACCAAAGAACAAAAAAAAATCAAATCAATAATGCTTTTTGAATTTTTAATGAGATGATAATTTAAAAGTATGTCCTAAAAGTATGCAATTTAAAATAAATTCTTAAAAAAAAAAAAAAGTGCAATTTTGTTTAATTGTTAAGTTGCCTATGGTTTCGTAAGAATCTATTATCCTATATGACTTAATACAAAAAAATAAATAAAAATTTTGTGTAAAATATATATTATATATCAAAAAAAAAAACATATTGAAGCGATCCAATACACCAATATGTCCGCAATATGAAAAAACGCCGCCGAATATATGCCAATTGGTATTTATTTTGCAAAAAACGTATATCCTTAATTTACTAACCAACTAAAATTCCTATTAATTAGATTCTCGCATATACATAGTCACATATTCTGGAACAAGCGTATATGTATAACGTTGATTTTATAAACAACACTAAAATTTCTCCAAATTATTTTTTTTTGTCGCATAAGAAATATATTTTGGAATTTTGATTCTGTATCCATAATTTATAAAAGACACAACACTAATTTTTCAAAAATCTTGAAAAAAATATTGTGTTTTCGACATAAAATTTTAAATTTTTATATTCACGTTTTTTTTTTTCAAGATTTTATTCCAAAAACGTTTTAAAAATAAAATATTCAAGTTTTTATCCACTCCAAGATTTTTTGTTTTCAATATTTCGTTGTGATACAGTCAGAGAGTTTTGCAGAAAGACACTCAATAGATCTCTAAAATATCCTTGTAATCACCTTTTGAAAATGTAAGCTCACTAACAAGAATTTCTCGAATCTTCAAAATCTAGAATGATATTTAGTTCTTACTTTGTTAAATCAAATATATACTTATCTTTTCAACAGTTTCAGTTACTGCACAGGAAGTGTGTGATAATATAACTATGTATATATTATATAAAAATTTCTATGTATTATTTACTAAAATTTTTTTTTAAAACAAATAATAGCAATAATTTTAATATTAGGTTAAAGCTATTAATAACTAGATCAATAAGTATTTTTAAGTTGTCATTTTTAAATCAAAAGGCTTTAGTAGCCGAAGGTAAATGCTGTCTTATTCTAAGTTTTTTTTAAATCGGTTAATATTCAAAAAAATGAACAACATTTTTATATGACATAAATGATACTTGTATAGTATTAAAAATTACATAAATTTGTTAATATTTTTTAAATAAAATACTCAAATAGAATCTTTAACGAGAAAGAATAACATGACAGGAAAGTAAACAATAAATTGCAACAAAAAAATATAAAACAAATATTAAACTTAGAGAATGATAAAAAGACATATGTATTTAATAATAATAATTATATTTAATGATAACGATTATAGACATTTATTTTTAGAAATTTTATTACCCTATCACATTTTTTTTTTGTTATTATATATCGTATTTATATACTTCGAAAATATAAGTATACATTTATATAAAAAAAAAAAATAACGGAATCAATATTAATATATTTTTTTTATTAGTTAACATAGAATTAAATCCAATTGACATAATAGACTAATGGATAACATGGTTGATATACTCATACAAACGATAATTATCGATATATCCATAATTACAATTATGTATCCATAATTAAGAAATTGTTTCTTCGTTTCTAATCCATTGACATGATAGACATAAACATTAGATATAAACTTAGGTTATAAATTGAATCACTATCGAAAAATTAGTTGTTTTAATTATAATTTACCGATTTATTAGTTGTATCCATTCATCTATTCGTCATCATGATAACCCAAAAATTAAAAACGCTAGAAGACATTTTTGGAAAAACTTTCTTGAATTTTTGTTATTACTGTTATTTTGTTATTGAAATCGAGTGTAAGCCTTTGAGTAAGCGACATATAAATATCAGGAAACAATTTAATATCTTGAAAACTGGTAAGAGACAAGGCTACAAAATTAAAATGGGAAGTTTCAAATTATTAGGAACTTATTTTCAGGTAGTTAGGTATTATATAAGTGTATTTGAATATAGACAAGTAAGATAACGGAGAAAATGTGTTGAGAAAATATACTCAATTGAGGTACATATAACTGTCATATAAATGTTATAAACATATATATATATAAATTTCTTATTTTAATGAAAAGTTCTAAAAATAATATTATAAGCAGAGTGATAGCATATTACGTATTCAAAATATCGGATTCGCATAGATATTTTAGAGTTGACAAGAGCAACTATATTCTTCGTTATTAACTAGACTTCGTTATTAACTTCGTTATATAACTGGATGGCGCTTAAGCGACAATAAAAGAAAAATTAAAGCTTTATTCATTACCTTTCTTATAAACTCAAATGTCAAAAATAAATCGAAGAATTTAACATTCACATTGTTTTTAAGTTAACAAAATTAATAAAAAAGTCTTAACCCAAATTGAGTCTTACAAACTGAAGATCAATGCACCACAATCAGTAATTTTTAATACAATTTTCAATTTAAAGAGAGAATTTTTAATCCCCATATATAATTCACATGATAAATGAAGCTTCAAAATGCTAACATTAAGAATAAAACAACACAATTAACCAAAGGTAAAAAAAAAAAACTTTTTCATATAATTGGAGCACTTACAAAACTTAAACCTAAAATTTAGTATCCTATAAAATGAAAAATCACACCTTATTTCTTAAACTGTAGGTGTATAATAGATATATTTTTTTTTGTATACTACATACTACAACTGAAAATTATTCTTCAAATCTAAAAATATTTATCCATTATGTATTTATCAATTAGGTAATTTGTGTCAATATAATAATATAAGTATGTATGTTTTATACTCTTACTAATTTATAATTTTTTGTAGGTTTCATTTGATTGATATGAAATTTATCTAACATATATTCCCCCACACCATTTTAAGAAAAGAACAACATATAAAATGTCAAACATATTTTATCTGATTTGATTTTGACATATTTGTCATCAAATTTGTTTCGCCTTGCAAAAATTTTATTAACAAAAAACATGACATAACCTTGAACAATTTTAGTAACAAAAGTTTATTGTTTTTAGTTAATTTTTGTTTTTTTTTTTTGTTTACCTAGGTTTTAAGTTCTTATATTTGAATCTATAGATAGTTTTTTTTTTTTGGTTTCAAATGAATATCGAATTTGTTAATACGAATGATAGATAAAGAAAAACAAAAATAAAATTGTCAAAAATTGTAAGTAAGTAAGTAAAATAAATTACAAAAAAAAAAAATATAACGGAAATATGGAAATATATTTTTAACAGTAAATAATATTTCCAATAAAAACTCGCAAAAAAAAAACACAAAAAAAAAAGTATGAAATAGAAAGAAGAACAAACAAAAATTAATGAGAAAAGTTATTAAAATTTTTGCGGATTAAATAGGTGACATTATGACACCTGCTGGATTTTCATAATTTTTTTTCTTCTTTTAAAAGAAAAAAAAATATGATGATTTATTACTAACTTTTTATACCCGTATGAACTATGTTCAAGGGTATAATAAATTTGCCATTACGTTTGTGACACCTTAAAGGAGTCGAGCTAGATATAGTGTCAAAGGTATGGATCGGCTCAGAATCGAATTCTGAGTAGATTAAGCCATGTACGTCCGTCCGCACGATAATTCAAAAAATAAAGGAGCTAGGAGGCTGAAATTTTTTTTACGGCACTTTTGCAAAATTGTTAGTTTTGCTATTTAAATCCAACATTTTCGGTCGGCGGGTTCGAGTAGCTGCCGTACAACTTCTATCTTTATATAGAAATAACTCAGTATCTATTCAAGCTAGGTTTCTGAAATTTTGCAAATGATGATCAAGTTTTATGGCAACAACTTCTGTAAAATTTGGTTGTGGTGGTGCGGCGGGTTCGGGTAGCTGCCATACAACTTCTCCGTTTAAATGAGAATAACTCAGTGTCTATTGAAGCTAGCAACCTGATATTTAGTAACAAGGTGTCGAGTTACAGGCCAACAACTTTTGTAAAATTTGGTTGGTCTAGAGCAGCCGGTTCAGGCTTCTTGCACCTCTTCGAACTTAATAAAGCTAGGCGCAATAGATTCAGGTAGCTGTCATACAATTTACATAAATATATCTCTGTAGTTCGGTACTAAAACATCTGAATGTTTTTAAAAGATGATCAAGTTTTATAGAAACAGGATATATTACGTTCATACGGGTATCCCAGAGTTGACACAGTCTACTCTACTGCACTCTTCCTCGTTTTTTTTATTTTTAGTTTTATACTTAGTATTTTTCTTCTTTTTTTCCCTCTCTTTTTTTTTGTAACTTGAATGTTAAGTTAAAGGAAAACTTCTTAGGAAACTAAACTCGTGTATTATAGTGAATTTTATTTGAACAAAATTCACTATATAAATTTGTTACGATACATTAAATAAAAACTACATGAAAACAATCTTGCATACTATAAGGTACTGCATTTATGCATTAAGTACTATTTAAATTAATATAATATTTACCTATATACCTTTATATCCTATATACCTATTCTCATTTTCAATTATTGTAGATTACAACTACCGCTTGTACCTAATGGATTATGGCAAGGAGCCAAAAATCTGGAAAATTAAAGTTTGTTTTAAGGGATAAAAATGTGTAACTGAAGAAAGATATTTAATATTTATATTTTTTAGTAAAAGTTAAAATTGAAAAAATAAATTTAGAAAAATGAAAAATGAAGCAAGCATAAAACGTGCAAATCTAATTATTTACTCTTGGTTAATTATATAAAAAGTCAAGATTTTTACATTACAACTTGTTGAATCATTAATTGTGAAGCATTTTTTATGCTACCAGTTGTTATCTTTTAAACATTTAATGCATGAATAGTCAATTAATTAATAAGTTTGCTAATAAAATATTTTATACTTATTATTAAATCCGTCATTATTTTGTTACGATCATGTAGCGTTTTGTTGGTTTCGATTAACAATAAATATTTTTTGTGGAACGTAACTTTCGTGTAAACAATATCAACAATATCAACATCAACAATAATAATCTTATTTTAACTGTAACACTATTTTACGATAATTCATACCGTTAGAATACGATGATACGATGAAAGAGAGGATTTATTTATTCATGTATTAATTCACATGAGAAACGGTGCTTGAAAAGTGTAACATGAGAAACAGAGCTAATCCTTATTTGAGTGGGAAAAAAAGCACATCTTAATCGAAATGACAAGATATCCTGATTTTGATTGATTTGTTTGTGGACTTGAAACATATAAGATTTTTTTTTTTAATATTTGCCCAGAGATATGATATATTTGATCAGCAATTTTGATTAAAAAAAAAAGTTTATATAATTCGGATGATAGTGTTGAAAAAAGATAGCTAAAATGTTTCTAGGAACATAGGTAGTATACGTTGGAGCTTTCATTACTTAATTTCATTTTACTTAAAGTACTGGAGCACCAACTGACGATCTACTTACTGTACTTAAAACAATTTTAAACCAGTGGTATAAAATTTTATACCAGTTCAAATACAATATATGCGAAACAAACGGCGAAAATAATACACTTGGCGAATGTTACTCTCCAATAATTTCTTTAACTAATAGGTATTATTTTAAAAAATTATTTTAAAGTTAAAGAAACAAAATAATTACAATTATATTATACCAATTTATTTTTGTAATAACATAATTTTAGTTAAAAACAAAATTTTAATTCTATTTATATACTATAGTTTTAAAGTAACATTTGTTTGTTGTTTATTTTACTCTATATATACATATATATATTGTACTTTTTGTATATATAATTTTATTATAACTATTTTCTTTTTAGCATAAAGCCAGTCAAGATGGAAAAAAAAAATCATGTAGTTGTAGATAGCAAATTTTATACAACAATAAAGTTTAATCCTATATACCAGACTGGAAAATTTTATGCAAAAAAAAGATGAACTATGAATTTCAGGAAAAAATAAAAAATAAGATTGAAAGATTTTTAAACTTTATATTGCAAGGTAACGAACTAAAATAAGAAGTATAAATTCAAAACAATTTTTAAGATGCATAATTTTTTATTCTTATTCTTATTTTTTGATTTATAAATTATAATAAATGCAATTTTTAACAAATTTATTTTACTTAACTGAAAAATAGACAGATAGAATCCGATTAAAAAATTTATTTGTAGATGGTAAATTAATTTTTTTTTCTTTTCAACTTGACAACTGTTACAAAATAATTTTTAATAATTTTCAATTCCTATTCGATTTTATAATAATTTTGCGTTTTAAATTGTAAGAAGCTTTACTAATTTAGATTAAGATTTTTAATGTGGATTAAAAAATTATAATTATTTTAGAACATTAATTAGTATTAAAAACATTTTAAACATTTTTTTTTTTATCATTTATATAGAAAATTAGCTGCTTGAAGACAGATATTAATCATTTGTTGAATCTTTATATTATTTGATTTATTTATGAAATCTGATGTGATAAATATTAATATTAATATTCAAACTGGTAATGGAAACGCATTTATAATGACAAGCATTAAAATTTGGAACATGCTTCAATGTGCTTCCGTCTGATTGATTTGATTCATTATATAATTTGCAACTTTTGAAAAGAATCTGTATAAATTCTACTCCAATTTTCCCTCCATTTCGCTCTCTTATCCTTTTTGCCTTCAATTCCTCTCCTCATTACCTAAACCTTCCATAATGTTGTATAAAGGAGTCCTTTCCTAGTTTGGGTAACGTATAAAAAAAATCTTAATTCTGTTTATCAAGTGGTTTTTATATGCATTTTGTTTTTTTCAAGTATAAAATTTTACAAAGTGCATTACGACCTCATATCGATGTTTTAAAACGATGTCTTATAAATACGTCAAAATTGAAATTAATTAATTGGTTACTTATAGCTTCTTACCGCTCCTTGGAATATGCCAAAAATCAGGCTCAAATTTTTTGTTATGTTAATTATTTTAAAAGGAAGTTCAGATTTAGATTGATTGGATCTGGATTAAAACCAAAAAAAAAAACAATAGATTAAGTGTTGTCATAAGGATATAAGTAACAAATATTCAAAATATGATATTAGCAATCCACATAAAAAAAAGAATAAATAGATCACGATGGTCTAATGGTTAAAAATGCGGCTTCTTAACCGAGAGAATACTGGTTTTAATCTTGCACAGGTTTTTAATTGCAAGAAAAATTATTGAAAAATTTAAGCCCTGGCTGATTTTTTTTAGCAGGTCACATGTCACAGAGAGTATGGAATTTTATTAAACATATTATTTTATTACACATAATATTTTGACTTTTAATTTTAATTATAATGGTGAATATTTAATGAACGTGTTCAAAAAGTACTATGTTCTATATAAAAATATATATTGTAGTTCGGCTTCAAATTATTGTGTAGGTCATTAAACGTTTTCAGTCAATTATACAAGCAATTTTTTCTTTGTTGTCATCTGTTCAAAATAAGGTTGAGATAAAAATTAGACTAATAATACCAGAATATTGTTATGTATATCGATTATCGATTAAGAACATTATTCTTTATATGATTAGTAATTATTTTAAAGGTAAGAATATAATTACTTATTATGCAGAAGGCTTCACGTCTGCAAATATTTTCAAAAATGAGGTTCCGAAATGTATAAATTAGATGTGTTGTATACAGTAAACACAGTAGGATAATAGTTAATAATTTTCATTAGATTTATAATTAGACATTTATAATTTTTACATATTGACAAAATTAACCTAAATTTTATTTTATTCACCTCAAATCTAGTCTTAAACCTACCTTACAACTACCTAGACCACAAGTTGCTTTCTTTTAAGACTACAATTAAGGAAAAAATATATTATAGAATGGTATAATAACTACGATTAACCACTTTTTGTAATTTGTACATAGCAAAAATGTACGGTGAGATTTTTTTATAATGTTTAAAAAAATCAAATATCACATCCTACAGGAAAATGCTCCAAACCTGTTAAGCTGTTATTTATAACAAAACAAAACTATTAATAAACAAATAATGGAAAAAACTAAGAATTTTCAAAAAAGCACGTCCAAAATTGAAAAATATTACATAATAAGCCTAAAATAAAGAGTAGATATATTGACAAATAAATTTATAATAATATAAATTACGTATTTTATTAATACAAATTATATTATTCAGAAAAATTATTAACACAAATAAGAATATAATGTTGAAGTTTTGTATTTATATTACTTCAAAAAAATTAGAAAGATGCCTCAGTTACAGATGTTTAAAAATAGAGAATTTTCAGTTTTTGACCCCTTACAGCTCCTAAACAGAGGCTGTAACAGATCACAAAAATATTTTTTGAAATGACTCATACTTATTTCTGAAGATCTAACTCCTTTCAAAATTTCAAGCTTCTAAGTTAAGTCGTTTAAAAGATAGAAGGGGTCCAAATTTTTTCAAAAATTGAGTTTTACTTAACGGTATATTAAAATACCGCATGGTAAAGCACACATATTAATTTTATATATATTTATAAAGTTTGTAAAACCAGCTATCGTTTGGCATTCAGGTTGAAAATATGTCTTAAAGAACCTGTGTTATAACAGTTTAAAGATAGGGCTTTTTCGAACTTTTTAGGGCTGTAGCTCCGTAATGGGTGGCGGTACTGAAAAAAGTTGTTCCACAAAATTAGTTTTTTTGGTGATGCCCACCCGTAATTAAAATTTCATTCTTTTATTTCAATGGGTGTAGAAGTTTTGTAAACATCCAGATGAACTTACGGACGAACAGACAGACAGAGTGAAACTAATAAGCACATTTTTTCAAAATTTTTTGAAAATGTGCTAAAAAAAGATAAATTTTAATAATTAACAGATAATAAACCTTATAGAGTATCATTGCTTCAAATTTTCCTTACTTAATAAATACGTAATTGAGAAGAATTAAAAATTTTCTTTCTAATTTTCATTACAGTTAGAAATTTTGATGAAAATTTTAAAATTGGAGAATAGAAATTTGGTAAAGTTTTAAATGACTTTCATTTTAGTTTTATCTTCTTAAATAAATTATTATTTCAAAAGTTTGAGAGAACGTGAGAGAAAAATTTTGCGGTATAACTAATTCCTCATACAATAATTTATTACTCATATAAGTATTATCTCTTGTCTGTCAATTAAGATTAGAATATTTCCTTTCCTTTTATTTTAAATATCACTTAAATTCCTTCTAATTTTATTCTATTTTTTTTGTTGTTTTTTTTGTTTTTTTCTTATCTTTTATCTTTTTAGTATTAAAATTTTTCAGAAAACATTATGTATTTACATATTATGCAGATCCTTCAATAGAAGCACGTATATCAAATTGCATTCTTCTTATAAGCGACTAGAAAAGTAAAAATGTCATTTATACTTTTTTATCAACGATTATAATATGTACCAGTTTGAAAAATAAATCGTTCTAAAATTGAATAAACATTAACAACATTAATTGGGAAGAGAAAAATATTTACTGGATCGAACCACCAATTTATTTTAAAAGCTTTTAATTTTCACTTAAAACAACTATTACTCCCTTTACATATTATGAAAAATAACTTAATTTCTCACAAAAATGTAATTTTTACTGAAATACAACATACAGGATCCAAATATTATATTTTATATAAAATTGAAGAACATTGAAGTAGATTTATTTTCCAGCTCATAACTTAGATTCAGAGTAAAATTCTTGAGAAGCTATCAAATAGCAAAAATAAAAGAAGTGATTTATTTTTAAGCTATATAGGATGAATTTAAAACAATATTTGATAACCAAAGTCATGAGGAAAAGATATCAAAACAAAACCTTGTTTGTACTAAGCTATTGAGTCCAAATTTGCCAACTAACTATAACCTACCGGGTTTGTTTAATATGCCTTTCATCACTCATTTTAATCATAAACATTTCATACTTCACAGTTTGATAAATTTAAAGTCCATATTTTGAATTCTATCAAAATTTTTTTATAAAATCTTGTTCTGTCTTCATTAAGAGACCTTACAATTTTCATTAGATATACAATATCATAAATGAAAATAAGATCTAATTACTCATTATACCCTACACCAAGAGTAGCGTATAATGATAATTCAAAGACTAATAAAGCTATCTTGATGAAATTTATATAGTAGGTTACTAATTACGAAAGAAAGACGGGGATTGCATTTGGGTAAAATCGGTCAATGGGATCGGATTCTCGAAGCTTCCGAACGAGCCCGGAGCAAACGAGCATATCTCCAAAACCAACAAAGGTAAATTTAAATTTGGTTCAAGGGTGTTCCGTCATGTTTTCTTTATGTCCCCGAAATTTCAGAGGATTTGAACTATGGGTTCGGATTTTAGAAGCTTCCGGACGAGCTCCAGAGCAAACGAACATATCTCCAAAACCAATAAAAATAAAACCTTTATATTTGGTGCAAGGGTGTTTCTGTTTCCTTTAAAATTAAAAACTGACATTTGGACCAAGAGTTCGGATTTTGGAAGCTTCCGCACTAGCCAAAGGGCAAACGAGTATACCTCCAAAACCAATAAAGCAGAACCTTTAAAATTGGTACAAGTTTGTTCTGTAATGTTTGCTCTATGTCCCGGAAATTTGAGATGATTTGAAGTGGCGGTTCGAATAGGTGACACACGCCTTCCAAGGCCTAACAAACATATCTTCGAAATTAATAAAGGTAGAAAGTTAAAATTTTGTACAAGAGTTTCAAACCATTCCTCTTTTACGTTCCTGAAATTCGAGTTGAATAAGGAAGGAAATAAAGGCGGTTCAAGCAGCTGCCAAAAAACTTATGGAATATTAATTTAATTCGAATTATTCAGGTTTAGCATATTAATAAGTCGGTTGCATTGACTTACTGATACGTTCACTTGTTTTACACTGATTTTTCTTTATATCCTATTAACATATCGAACATTTGAGGTTTTTATTTTCAGCTTTACGATCAAAATTGTGGTTCTAAGTATTGTTTTATCCCTTTTCTCGTAAGTATAATCAAATTGTTATTAATAAAAATTTTTTTCGGTCTTAAGTTAAAATTTCGACGTAAAATCAATTTAATTGAAAAATTCATAAATACAAAAAGAATGAATCACAAGAATTTTTGATTCTCAGAATTAAAATTTTTTTTTTTACTTATTTTTCAATACTTTTTTTCGACAAAAGTTTTAAATTGCTTAAATGAACGAAAATTTTGTTTAAAATTCAAATGAATCTGAAAAAAACAAAAAAAAAACAAATTAGAGAACGTACGTTAAAGATAGGAAACTTTAAAAAAAAAGTCTTCTACGTTTTTATAAAAAATTTAACAGTAAATTGATTTTTTTTGTTTTTTTTTGTTTTGATGAAAAAAGTAAATACAGTTGTGTATTTTAAAAAGGAGCTAAAAAGAACAAAAAAAAAAATATTTAGAATTTTAATCAGCGTGAAAGTTATTTGCCAACAAAAAAAAATATGAAAAAACACATATAAAAACCAAAACCACCAAAACCAAATATAAACTGAAATTCAACCTAAAATAAACTTAGAAAAGTACAAAAAAACCAAAAAAAAAACAAAAGATACTGTAAGTTGAATTTCAAATTCTAAATAAAGCTCTTAAAAATTTTTTCTCTAACCAAAACTCAACAAATTCACACTTGGAAAAAATTCATATTTGCTTATTTTCCTCTATATACCGTTGTATAAAAAGGAGGACAACAAATTGAAAAAGAAAAACAAGGACATTAAAACAAAAAAAAAAAACAAAAAATAGAGATAGTTGAATTGCATTTTGTATTTTCTTAAAAGTGCAATTTCCATAAAATTTGCATATCTTTTGGTTTTAAAATGTGGGAAAGAAAAAAAAAAAGGAAAAAAAAACAAGTAAAATAAAATAATATAAGATTCAACACAAAATTTAGAAAAAGATATCACGTTTATTGTTCTATTTTTTTTTCTAATATTTAACCCTTTCAATTTAATATTAAAAATTAGGTTTTATTTAGAATTTAGACTTTATATATATATAATGGCAATTTTTCAGTCATGGAATATAGTGAGTCTGTATTAATTTTTGTTCTAAACGAAATCGCTCTTAAGTGATATAATTGTCAAATAACCCTTATGTTCGCTACTGTATTCGTTATCTTTTTTTCTAGAAATGATAAACTGATTGGACCATTATTATTCTGTATAATAAATAAAACGTTAACAAATATTCTTCTAAACTCAAAGGAATTAAATTTAATTTATAGAATCCATATTTAGGATGACAACATTATCGTATTCGATTATTCGATAGAAAAAATTACTTATCTACTTATCTAAGCACTGTTATACCATCCTATTGTATAGAAATGGAAAATATAAAAGAGTAATTGTCTTGTATATAGTTGGGGCTGATGCAATAAATAAATAATGACATGAGCTTTTAGTATTACTTAAATTGCAATCAATAGAGTGAAGCTGTATAAGGAACAATTAATACTGTTTGTAGAAAGTTATTGAAATAAAATGCACTATAAGGGATTTAAAATCATTTTACGGCACGAAAGTACGTAATGTTTATATGATTGCCGCAAAGTTTAAAATAAAAAAAAACCATTTTAAAAAATTTAAATGATTTTCTTGAGTTTGCGAAAAGGAACCAAATTCAGAAAAGTAGGAGCTGCAAATAATTAAATGAAAATCGCCTTGTAAGTTATTTTATCCTGGAGCGTGTCCCATTTCTGTATATTATTTGCCTGAATTTTTTGCCTGGATTATCATTTGAGTGCACTTCATTTGCCTGTATTATAAGTTAACTGAATAAGTTGACTGGATTGGAGCAGCATCTGACAAAAAATCTATCAGCACACTACATAATTAATAAGATAAACTTTCTATTCGAATCATTTAGGCACCAAAATTCAAAAAAAAAATTTTACTTCGAAAACTACAAAAAGAACAGTAGCATACAAAGTAAGGCAAAATATGGAAAATGAAAATTTGAATTCATTACTGCTCTATATGGTTATTATACAGAGTTTTCCCCATATAAGTGCAAATATTTCAGGAGGTGCTTCAAAAAATTGTATGAGAAGGAGGGATCTATTATTATTTTCGAGATATTGGGACTTTTATATTATTTTATATACCAAATTGCTTAAATTGTTCTCTGTATTAAATTATTTTAATAAACTTTAAATTTAACTTTAAAATATTCTGGAACAGATTTATACCGACAGATAAAATAGGGTTAAAATATTTTCATGATAGAAATTAAAACAAGTATATTAGTAGTAAAATATGCGCTTTTTATATAATTGTACATACACAGTATTATGACTGATGAAAGATAGAAAAGTTGATTTGTTAGAAATGTTGTAGGTATATCAATCTGGGAATATAGTTTAAATTACATACATACATACATGCATATATACAGTACACGTAGATTCACCTATTTCAGTATTTTGATTTCAAAAATTCAGTTTTAGTTTTGTTAAATGTTATGATACAGCTGCTGTTTTTCTGTTGTTGGTGATCCCGTTAAGGTTTTTCTTTCGTTTTTTGTTTTCCTATTTTTTTTTTTATTTCTACTGTGAACTGTGCATTCTTTTTCGTGTTACATGTACGGTTGCTGTAATGTATAGTGCTGTTACCTGTGTGCAATGGGATTGTATTATTTTGATAGAACAAAAATAAAACCGCATATAATCTTTTTTCTTTTCATCCCGTTTTTTGTTTGTTTGTCAATTGTTTTTTGTTTTTTCCATTTTATGTTTTATTTATTATTGTGTTATTTTTCTTTTCATCAATTCCATAATAGTTGTCTTGTTAGATGGTGAATTTAAAACAGTGATAAACAAGTTAGATCTTATAAAAGAAACTGGAGGGGAGCGGACTTTTAAAAAAAGAACTGACAAATTTAATCAAAGGATTTTTTTTACTTAATTTTTTTTTTTTTATGGGTTAGTAAATTTAGATCTGGGATAAATTTAATTTTTGTTTTTTATTAAAATATTTAAAAAAAAACTTTTTTTTTTAAAGAGAGCAATATACAATGTTTTTTATACAAATGTGGTTTTTGAGTGATTGACCTAGTATGTAGAAATCCATATAATACATATAACTTCAGATTTTTGTTTTTTAAATCATAATAAATTTCTAAATAGAAAAAAATAACTAATAAAAAGGGCTTCGAATATCTAGTGAGTAAGAACGTATAAAATACGTTGTAAACACCGAGAAAGTGTGGATTCGAATTCCACACACGTCTTAAGAATAATTCCCCCTTACGACATTTTTAGCCCCACCTCGAAAGGAAAGGCTGTATAATTTCCTTGTCACATTTATATGGCAGCGAAATAAACTAAAACAAAATAAAGCTAATAAAGGAATGAATACTTAATTTTTAAGAGAGGAAACTCATAAAATTTTAAAAGATTGATTACTTTTTGAAAGTATCAACCAGAATATCAATATATCAACCGTTTTGTGTTATTTTTTGAATTTCTGAATAGTGAAGGGCCACTTAAACATAAACACTAATTTAATTGAAAAATACTAAACTTCCGTTTTTTAAATTAATATTAAGTTAAACTGTTGATTAATTATTTGTAGCTGTCCTAAAGGTCATGAAGTTTTTAAAAAATTTTATACTTAAAATTTTCAGTAATTTTAATAAACTTTTGAAAGCATTTTATTTATTTATATGGATATATTTATCATAGCTGGAAACCTTTTAAATCCTTATATATTACATAAAAATAAACTTTCATATATAAATATTTGATTGAACGAAAATATTTCGCAATATGCATATAGAAACATAACAAATAGATGACATATAGGCATTTAAATATCAAGGAATCATTTGAAACCTTTTTTCAATTTTCAATAAAAAAATAGAAAAACAAAAACAAATTATTGATGCAAAAAGAGGAAATTTTGAGAAAATTCTTGAATTTATTGGGGTTAAGAAAAAATTCTTTATTTGAATAATGTGATTCTTTTTATATTGAAAACTTTATGTACAATATTATGAAGTACGTATAAAATGCCAAAGTATCGGAATTTTGTACATTTTTTACAATCTAAAAAATTTTTTATTAAATATTATTGGAGAGAAATGTTCAAAATATTGAATGATAAGACTTTATTTAACTAATTTGTCTAATTTTTTTGAACAAGCTTCCATTTTTGAATACTTATCATTCCTAAACGTATTTTACTATATTATAAAAACACAACTTCTTTATCTATTAGACAGTTTATATCCAAAATAGTTTCTATACTCCAAGATCTAATAAAAATATAGATCTAAATCAAAAGCTGATGAGGCCCACATCCAAAAAGAACCGATTCATGAATTTACTTACAAAATTTATCTTGTCTGATGAATCTAAAAGATGAAGAATACGTTTTTCGTTATACAGTATATGTTTATTGTATATTTGAAGTCAATAGATCTCATATTTCGTTAATAGTGTCCTCCCTCAAACCATAATTACTTTTCTAAAACTATAATAAAATATAGATATGAAAATCTTATAGTAAAGGAACAACAATTTATGATTATTTGCTTCTGTTTGGTTTTTTTTTTGTTTTTTAAGATTAAACGGAAATCTACAAAGATACTAGTAAAAGCAATTGGTGAATTTATTCTGGTGTTATTTGACTCTAAAAAAGCAGCCAAATACGCAACCTCCTTTATAAACAAAACTTTAGTTTATGATTTTATGTATAAGAAATTACTGTTTAGTATGGGATTATAGCAGATTTGGTAATAAAATTCTTTTTTTCCTTTCTAAAGTAAAACAAATTTGAGTAAATTTAGAGAGTAAATTTTAGTATTTTAAACCATTCGAAATTCTATTAATATGTCATATGGATTTCACTATTAAAAATACCTAAAAAATATAATAACGACAAAGTTATAAAAAAATGCAAAAAAAATCTGAAAGTAAATATTTTTTCAACAAAAATTTCTACTTGTATTTACTTTTATTCTATTTTTCTCTTTTCGAATTCTTATATAAAACATTCAATATATCAAATTTACAAAAATACTTTTGAAAATTTCTTTTAAAAATAATAAAAAGAATTCAAAATTTTTTTTGTTCTTTTCCTATATCGGTTCTTTTCCTATATCGGTTTTTTTTTTTTTTTTTTTAATTTTCTTAATAACGCTATAGGCCATAGCAATTCAAGGACTCTTAATAGAAAATTTATAAAATTTCATGATCTTAATAACGCTACAGACCACAGCAATTCAAGGACTCTTAATAGAAAATTTATAAAATTTCATGATCTTAATAACGTTACAGACCACAGCAATTCACGGACTCTTAATAGAAAATTTATAAAATTTCATGATCTTAATAACGCTACAGACCACAGCAATTCAAGGACTCTTAATAGAAAATTTCATGATCTTAAATAAGGACTATAATTTTCTCGAAAATCTAATCAAAATTAAGCAATTAAGCTCTACTCTACCAAAAGTTGACCTTAAAGTGTTGATTTAGGTACATTTTTAACTTGCGTATAGAACCTTTCACTATATAAAAGTAACGATAATGTTCTTTCAAGGGTCAAAACATAGGGTATTTAAAAGTTTTGATAAAATATATCACAGATTTAAATAGAGATGTTTAATATTGTACCTACGCTGTTTGCATTGGAAGTAACAAAAATTCTATATATAAATTGTCATAGATTATTTGTTTCAAGTGGAAAAAGTGTACTATTCTTTAAATTTATATTTTTTTCTTTCGATAAAAATTGTTTTTCTTGTTCACTATAATTTTTTTATTTTGTTTTTGTTTAGCTTGAAATTTTTACTGTGCAGGATTTCCTAGGTATATAAAACTTTTTCTTTTCTTTGAAATAATACAAATATGCTTAAAATAAAAAAATCCGATATTTGAATAAATAGAAAATTGAAATAAATCTTAAAATAAGCTATCAATATCAAAATAATAATAATAATAATAATAATAATGGAGAATTTCTGGGAACTATAAACATTAAAAGTTTTTTTAAAAGAGAAAAAATAAGAAACTAATAACAAGTTTTTTATGTTCGATTGCAAAATGCAATGAAAAGATACTTTTATTATTTATTATTTTAAATTAAAACTTTATTTATTTTTGTTTTCCTTCAACTTTTAAATTTTTCTTTTATAAATGAACTTTTAAAAATATTTCAAATTTTTTTTCTCAAATACACAAAACTATTCGCATCGTAAGATCTACATAATTTTTACTTTTTTCTTCTAAAGAGAGTTAGAACGCAATTATGAATATAAGAAAGTTGCTATTTAAACATGTTTAGAGGTATTAGTAAAACACACAAAACACACAATAGTTACTATATTCTGCAGAGACGTGGACCATGAAACAAGCAAGCAAAAGGCAGATAGAAAGTTTTGACCTCTATGGATATATCTAAGGGTGCTGAGAGTCTTCTGTAGAAAATAAGTCAATCGTATCTTAAATATTTTGATCATATTACCAGACGATCAGATAAAATGGAAAAAATAGTAGTAGAAGTAAGAGTCAACAACAAAATAGTGAAAGGCCGAATTCCTATAAACATGGATTCGATCATAATTGTTAACAGAAAAACTAAGACCAGAATCCACTTATAAGGCACAAAATAGACTCACATAATATAGAATCACATGTAAAGAAGAATATAAAAATGTCACTACGCCCTGGCTATGGTATTTAAAGGATAAGAAGAAAAAATTAGCTCTTACTAAAAACTATGTACTCCAAATGCAGCACACCTTTTAAATAATCTCTTGAATATCTTTTTTGTTCAACCTTGGATATTTTTTTAAAGTTAAAATAGAAAAAGTTTTTACAAATGTACCTGAAGATTGAAATGTATGGCTAACTATCCACTTAAATTATTTGTAGAGTATAGAATAAATCACCAGTTCTCTCAAGTTAGAAAATTTTAGAAGTGAGATCATAGTGATCAAAGTAATCATTTGAATTAGATATGAATCATATTTTTGACATTTAACAAACTTTTTTTTTATGAAAAAAAAAATGGATTTTGACGATTTTGGTGAAGTTTTTAACATTATATTATGCTGTAAATTATCTGAAACTGACTTTTTGTATTAGTTTTAACTTATAAAAATCCGTATAATCAAATCTTAAATAACTGAAAAAATTTTGAAAAAATTACTACGGTACCTTGAAGTTTTTAAAACAAACACTTGGAATTATAAAAATTAATTTTAAGCTTTTAGAACCATAGAACTGTATTGTACAAAAAATTCAAATTTGACTTTTTTTATTTTAGGGAAAATCCCTCATCTTGTTTTGAAACGGGCATAAGAAAGTTATACATTTGTTTAAAATGATTATTAAATTATCAATTCTGTGAATTCAATTTATATTACTTCAAGTTCCCGGAATTCAATTTATAATAAACGACATTTGACCTGTTCTGTACTTTCAAAATACTTTAAAATTAATTACTTTCATTTAAAAAAAAAATCATTTCTTTTCAAAAATTTAAACAAAAATGCTTATTCCACATTTTCTTTTTTTTTTTTTAATTTTAATTCAAAATGGTCCATTTGCTTAATTCAAATCAAACAATTATCATTAAATGTACATTTATAACTATTATACACATCAAGTCATTTAAATTTTCAAATCAATTGATTTCTATTTTTCTTTCCTCTCTGTACTACTCTCTTTTTATTTCTCTTTCTCTTTCTGTTTCTGATTTTTTTTTTTTTTTTTTTCTTTTTTAAATAAACTATTAAGGTATTATTTAGTAATCATTATGAAACAAGTGTTCTATTTTCTTTTTATTTGCACAAAATGGTAAATAGATTTTAATATAGAAAAAAAGGACATTTTATCCTGATCAAATATTTATGTCCTTTAAAAATTGAATATGCCGAAAAAAACAAAACAAAACAGAATTGACAAAATATACAAAAGTTGAAATAGAAAGAGAAAACAAAAAAAAAACAAAAACAAAATGTTAGCTTGTTAAAAAAAAAATACTATTAATGTCAATTGATCCTGACAAACTTATATACAAACACATGAACTCCAGAAACATAATTCTATATATATATCTATATATGATATACAGTAAAACTTCTATATCTAGAACTTTCTAAATGTTCGGAAATTGGTTCGAGTTAAAGAGAATTTGAGTAATAGTGACTTAAAAAAAATTGCACAAAGCATAATTAAATTAATTTTTTCTTTTAAATATAAATATTCTACCGGGCATATTCATTTTCAAATTTACAATGAACACAAAAAAAATATTTTATTTGTCTGAACTGAATGTTTATAACTGCCAAATATGTAAACATGTACAAATATGTACCCTACATACACATCATGTTAACAAATAATGATGAAAACTAAAACAGAAATGAATGGATGATAACAAAAAAAAAAAAACAAAAAGAATAACAAAAGTTATATTTTGTTTTCAATTTAATTCAACAAAAAGTTCAAGTTAAGGAAACTTTTTTGCTCAAAATGACATTAAATAGTTCGAGTAAGAGAAAAATTCGAATTAAAGAGATTTCCAAGTAAGAGAAACTAATTTATATAAACAATTGAAACAAAGTTTTAAATGCATCAAAATAGTTCGAGTTCAGGAGAAGTTCGAGTTTAGAAAGGTACGAGTTAGGGAAGTTCTACTGTATCTATGATATTGATATATGATATATATATAACAGTCACAGCAAAAATGGTTTAATCGAATATATAAAATATTTTTCAAGTAAAGGAAAAGGATATCACTGTCAAAATCACGGCAATATTGTTCTAGTAGGTAAGAGAAGGGTATTATTTTCTATTCTTTTAAATTTCGGAACTAATTTTTGAATTCAAAAAACTTCATTGTTTACGAAAATTTGTTCGACAATCTCGAAAAAAAATTTAATATGAACTTGAATTACTCTGAATTTTAAGTTTTTGGTATAAACAGAGTACCTTCCGTATTTTGTTCGTGCTTACACTGACAAATAATTTATAGGTGGGGAAAAAAATTTCCCCTATTACAATTGTCTATAAAGTCGGATATTCCTATAGTTCCAAGATATCTACTCTTATTTAACTGTCTAGGAAATTCTGGTCAAGACTGTCATATACATATGAAAATTAGGATACAGGATATACAAATATTCATATACTTGTGTAATATCTATATAATATGTATTATATATATTGATAACATATAAAAATATTTTAAAAGCTTTTCGATAAAAAAAAAAACATTTTACTTTCATGCATAATTTACAATTTTATATTAATTTTTTTTTTTTTTGTTTTTTTATTGTTTATGCTAGTGTTAAATTATTCTTTCGTTTTCCGCTTCACATAACGGATAATAGTCCTTCAAGCATTATTGAAATTTCGATTACCATTTAAAATAGTCGTTATTTTAACTTTTATTTGATTTTTTATATTTCATTGCTTGATTTTGGTTTATTTTTATCGTTTAAATTTTTTTCTTTTTTATTTTCAAATTTTGATGCAAATTCAAACTTTAAAGTAATGATTATAAAAGTATGGATATATGAATTTTTCAGCTATATACTCAAAATTGTTCGTATGTATGTATAGTTTTTTTGTTTCCTTGTAATACTTTTATTTAGATTAAAAAATATTATGAAAAAATGTTTTACGCTTGTATTTTATCTTTTAAAGCATTAAAATTTGAAAGGTAAACTATACTAATGTAGTTAATAGTCGACAAGTCACATTTTCTCTAAGCAGATTATTTAGATGCATTTATAGTTTAATATTTTCCAAAAACTTTTCGTAAAACAATTGAGATTTTGTTTTAAAAATTTTATACTTAAATTGAAAAATACACCAAGTCTTAGATAATTTTTGGACACGACTAGAAACCAGAGATCAATTTGCTAGAAAAACTATTTAAAAGAAATGAGGAAGGTGGATTTGTTTTTATTTTAAAAAAAATTATTGTTTACTTATTCTCTATTATTGTCACTCGGTCACCAAGGCCCCCTTTAAAATTGATATGCGCAATATTTATAAGGCTATTTACATAAATTGCATATTTTTAGGATGTCTTTTCTAAAATCAAAAATATAAACTGTGTATTAGAGACACAACAATTATGTTTAACCCAGATGCAAAATTTTAAATTTTATAAGGCAATATTCTGAAAGACAAGGGGATTCATTAATTTTGGACTTTAAAATAAAAAACAAAATTTAAATAAAACTTTTTTTACAGAAGAGTATAACTTCTCATATAAAATATTGTCTTTCAAAAAAAAATAGGTTCACATAACCCCAATTATTTCCAAAATCAAAAGAAGAATTACTGAAAGCGTATAATGATTGGTAAATATTCTTAGTCTTTTTTTAAACTCTATAAAATGTAATAAAATTAAAATATAGTAAATTTCATACTTTAAGTATATAGTAATTTTCATACTTTAAGCATCAAATAAAAATTTTTAAATTAAATAAATATAATCTTGAGGTATGATTATTCCATTAGATTGTATCAAAATAAAACAAAACTTATAGAGCAAATAGGAAATTCAAATAAAGAATAGGATGTTTAAAAAACTACTAATATAAATCTGATCTAATGAATTGTGTATGTTTGTGAAAAAATTTTGAAGATGTATCTTTGATAGATAGAAATGTACCATTCAGATAGTGATAGATTCATTTTGGTGACCATATTAAATGCCTTTAATGATATAATATATTAAACATCAAAAATATGCTACATATATTCAGTTTTTTACTTATAGCACAAAACATTAAACAAATCTCTCTTAGGCTTTCTTTGCAAAAAATAAAATACTTTTTTTATATGTTTAAAACTACATTTTATATAACTATAAAACATTTTATATAGTTATAGAATTGTATAGTTATGGAAAATAGTATTTGAAGTATTTCATGTCGATATTTTATAAGTTTTTCCAATATGAATCTCAAATTAAATGGAAGGAATGAAATTCAAAGTAGATTCATCCAAAATTCATTAAAATATCAAAGTGGAATTTTCTTGCTAAATACTATCTTTATACTACGCGTATGCGAGAATGTTAAAATTTTAAAGGGAAATAATCAATAGTACAGAAAGTTACTTAAAGAATTAATCTTACATTAATAACAACCTTAAATGTTCCAATTGTTTATAAGTTATATCAATTATTTTCATATAATCGTAAATCAAAGAAAATGTAAAATCTTAATATGTAGTAGAATTCTTCGATTTAGAAGAAGAAATAAATGTTCTTTGACTTTACTAAATTTAATCATAATTTTAATAAAAAACTAATGTTTCTAATTGAAAATTGTTTATTTTACTATTGTAAATAATGGGAATGTCAATGTATAATTATAAGCCTCTTAATATTTCATGAATACCTTTTCTTGTTATGTAAATTTTTTAGAATTTTTAGAATTTAAACCAAACAAGTAATCCATTATCAACTCACTCTATAATCGCCACCAATAATCACAACAAAAAATTAAATTTTTTTTTTCTGTAAACTTTAAGTTGTTTTTCGTAAATAAAATTAAGATTATAAAACCTTAACTTCTTCTAAAATTCTGTCTAAAATAACCATTATCATTAAATTTATTATATATTCACCCAAATTCAACTGTATTCAAAATTATCTAAAAAGTTCTTAAACATTGTTATCAAAGATCACAAAAGTTAACTTTACAATTCAATTTCTTTTAAAGTGCTACTTGTATCTTATTTTACAATTCTGACAATTACCTGCTATAGATTTTCAAATCATTTGAAAAATCTTTAAAATATCTTTAAATAGTATCCAAATTCCTTAAAAATAAAAGAAAAATAAAAAAAATCTCACAATAAAAAATAAAAATTCAAGTAAATCCTAGTTCATGAAAATGCCACCAAACGCCCACATAAAATATACATTTTCATCATCATCACTTTAATACCATTTTATTTTTATTTTTGTATTTTCATTTTTGCCACTTGGAATTCAAAACACCAAAAAAAATATGACAAAAAACAAAAAAAAAAAAAATCAAAAAATAGCTAAAAACCCTAAATTGCCTCCTTTAAGAAATAACAGGATAACAATAAAGACATTCTAAAGAAATAGGACTATCAAAATATATGAATATCCTGAATATTTTACGATTGTATGATAATCTGATTTTCACACATAAAGAATAAAAAAAAAAAAATAATTCAGTATTAGAAGAGTCAAATTTCCTGAATTTTTATATCCTTTTGCCACTTTTCTCTCTATACTTTACATTCAAATTATTTTACTACCAACAATTTTTCAAACTTCCTTTATCTATTATGAATACGAATGTGTACATATGCACAGTGCTGAGCAAAATTTTTTTATTTTTACTTTTATATTTTAAGAAATTTACTTATATACGAAGAAATTGAATTTTTAAAGGGCTTCTGAAATTATTAATTAATTAAAAACTGCAACTAATTGATTGAGATAAAAAAAAATTAATAAAGAATTATGTAATTCAGTAGAATTTAAAATTTAACACTTTAAGTACTTAATCAAAATATTTTTACAAATTGCACAGCGGTCTATAACATTAAAAAAAGGTACTTAAAAAATTACTTAAAACCTTCCCTATGTCATTTTATATCCTGAAAAACACTTTAAATTCATTCTCGTAACATCATTTCAAAACTACATTTAATACCCTAAATATTTTTTAAATTAATCTGTTTGGCACATTAAATTTTTGTCTCATTCTGTAGCTACATATTTATGAATCTATTTATATTAATTCAGTAATTTATACTTCAATTCAAATGTCAAATTTGCAGATCATACCGATCTGCCGGCAGTTCTAAAAAAGCAAAAGAAAAAGAAAAAAAATTATTTTTATTTCAACTTTATTATAAGAACCTAAGGAAAGACTTTTAAGTAGATCCTATTTAAACATCAAATCATCCTACATAAATATATGCTATTTCCATTTTATGTTATTTTTTTTTTTTTTTTATATTATTTTTTTTCTTTAAATTTTTTTGGCATCTCGAATATTCTTATTTTCAAATACAAAAAAAAAAAAAAACATCTTAAGCTTAAATATATTCACACAAACAATTATTTTACATAAAAATAAAAATTAAACGAATATAAAAGACACCTTAGGGGTAAGTTACTGCTGAGGCAGACTAAAGCCCTTTATTCTAATATTGGTATTAATGATATGAATATGGTTATGTAAATGTATATTTAAGATAAGAATATTTTAAAAAATCGCGGATTTTATTTACTTTCTATATTACAAACCTATTTACATATTTCTTTTTATTTTTATTTTTTTTAAATAAATTTAAAGATTTCTAAAAATGTGTAAATATCTGTATGTGTGTATACATAAATGTGGAAGTAAGAAATTGCTTTAAAAAACCGCAAAAAAAAACAATTCTTTAAAATTAAATTCTATAAGAATAAAAAGAAAATAGGTTATGTTCGCATTATATTATTTTTGTCAGTCAAAGTTATATATTTACAATTCAGTCACAACACATTTATATTTCTAAGCTAAAAGTATTAAAAAAAAACAGTTCATTTTAAAATTGTAAACTTTATTAGAACTCATGAAAGTCACCTAATATAATAAATGCAATTCCGACAATCGGCGAGATATTCGCGATTAAAAATTCAAAACATATATATTTTTATTTATTTACACACAATTGTGAGCGTCGACGTCCATTTAAAAATTCCCCGTCGCTGAGATTAAGATATTTTCATTATTTTTCGCTAATGGTCGGATTTGACATTTATGTCTTGGCAATAAAGATTAAAAAACGTGTATATTTTATATAAAGAACTCAATTTTTATTTTTCCATTCACTACAATTACTTTTTCATTTAACAAAAAATAGTTGACTGAAATGAGTTTCTCTGATTATCGATGGTTGATTGTCGGAATGGTGTTTATTACTTAATACTACCAAAATATATTAACTACCAAAATGTTTTAACTAGACAACCCAACTGAAGTTTTGAAATATAAACTTTAAGATTTAAAACTGTAAGAAAAAGATTATTTAGGGTAAGAAAAAAGAGGAACAGCTTAAAATTCGAACCAAATAGATTTTTAAACTATCATAACTTCTAAAAGTAAACCTAATCTGCTAAATAAGCAAAACTATAGTAATTCCCAAGTACCCGTATTTTGCTTGATATTCGATTCTTTGCGTTTTTGCAACTCATGCATCAAATGAAATTTTTACGTACCCTTAAAAGACGAGTCTTCTGAATGATTTCCTTAAAGTCTTTATATTTTCTTTTCACTTGAATTTTTAAAAGTTTTTTTTCTTTTTTTAATGTTTTTGCTTTTTATTTTTTTTTTCTTATCACTTTAAAACAAAAAAAAACAAATCAGTAAAAAAAAACATCAGAAGTTGGCATTTTGCGACTTCTTACACTTTATATTCTACATTTTAAAGGTTCATGTTAAACATATGAACAGAGTACATGAATAGGATGGAAAAACCGAAAGTGAGTTAAATATTGATTGAACTGGTGTAAAAAATTATTTTATTTTATATTTTAAGTGTCACTAATAACACGTCGACATGTGACTAAAATTATGTAATAATAATTTGTTCACTATTTTAATACCATTATAACATTTCAGTTAATTGGTATTTAAAAATAGATTATACGTTTAATCTGGTAATAAAACAAAACCAAGAAGAGTGTAGAGTTGATTTTGGCAATACTAAGATATCCACACGAACTCTAAGATATCCACACGAACACGAAAGATTTAATTATCTTTTAGAAAATTAAAGATATCTGACTTAATTAAATATCGGGAAATATTTATGTAAAATTCGGAGTTGTATGACAGCTACCAAACCAACCACATTTTACAGAAGTTAATGCAATAAAACCTGAGTATCTTTTACAACATTTCAGATGTATAGCTTTATAAAATATCAAGGTATACACATATAAATTTCGCAGCTATCCGAATCGTAAATCGTAATTTCCCAGCTTTAGACTAACCAATAACAAAGCAGCATGTAAAATCAAAGATTTTTTTAAAGTTCACATTTTCAAAAAGACAATAAATAGGATTTTAGAATAATAACTACTTTTGCATCAATATTAGTAGTTTAAGCTTTGAATTTTTTATATACCTAATATAAATTTGTGAAAAATCAAAAAAAGTTTTCTTCAGTTTTAAAGGAATCTTATATAACTAAGAAAAACCGTTAACATACATATGTAAAAAATATAATATTCAAGCTTTAATTTTTATGTCGTACTTACGAAACATTTTCATCATTATCGATGTCTAAAAATAGTGAATTTTTCAATTTTATACCTCTAATAGCTCTTGAATCGTAGAAAATATAAAAACAACTTCTCAAGTAACTTACGCTAAATCTCAAGCATCTTTCACTCCTTTAAATTTAGTTCTGACTAAGAGGGTTCCGAAGATATAGAAAAACCAAAACGTTGTAAAATTTTGTTTCACATAACAATAAATTTAAATAGTGAAATGCAAAAAATTGTATTATTTTCACCTTAATTTCTAAAATTAAAAAAAAAGTCGTGTTGCTTGACGTTTTAGATTGAAAAATTTTTCACCAAAACTTAAAATATAAATATTTGAACGGTTAAGGGTTTTTTCAAACTTCGTGCGGTTGTCACTCTGTAATAGATTCTCTGTAATGTGGCTTCATGCACCACAACATTAATTTTTTTTAAAATACTTATCCAAGATTGAGATTCATAATATTTTGAGGTAAAACGTTGCTCACAAATAATTCTTCCTGTACCATATATTCATGGTTTAGTTAATTATAATGTTACTAAAATTATAATGTTACATATTTTTTGTGTTGCTCCTTCCTTTTAAATATCGATTGCATGAGATCGACATATTTCATATACATACAATAGATTTGGGAATTTTAATTCTTTTTATAAATAACATAGGATTGAAATCATTATTATATTTTGGAGAAATATTTGTGCAGTTGTTCAATCTTACAAAATATCAAAATATGTACAAATCCATTTCTATTCTTGCTAATGAATTCTTTATGTTATTATTTTTCCCTTTGTTTCAGTTTGACTATAAATCCTTTCATTCTATTTGAACTTGTTATAATTGCACTTTTTTCTTTCCAGTTTTCCAGTTAATAAGATCCTATCCATCATAATTTTTCTTTAGATTACATTTTCTAAATACACTATTAATATGTTTACATTGTATTGGCAAGTTTGAGAACGTTAACAATTACATGAAAGCATATTAAAAAAAATATACAAAGTATGTATTTTCTTTTCTTTTCTTTAAATTTCTTTTAAACTACACTTTATTTGTTGTTTATTTTATTTAATTTTATTTTATTCTATACAAGTATACATGAACTTTTAGTTTTAAACACTGTTACAAAAAAAAAATACATATATGTTAACTTACATATGTAAAATAAAATATTAACAAAATAAATAATAACAAATTACTTTTCTTTTCATACTTGACACAATTTTTTAAAGTTTAATAAAAATCTTGTAATAAGATGTACGTAAAAGTGACAACAATACACTAATGTACATTCATTTTAGTTTAAAATGTTTCTTTAGTATAACATAGAGTTAATTCAATTTATAAGAAAACAAAATAAATTTTCTTTAGTTTAAAAATGGTTACAACTTAGACATTTTTAAACTAGAAACCTTTAAACTAGAGTTACATCGAATAACAGACTTATATTTCATTGGATATCTCTCAGTTACATCAAATAACAGACTTACATTTTTAAATCCTAGATTTTTAATTTCTTTTATAGTATCTTGCAAGCATGGAGCTTTGGCTTTCATAAAATGCATTTACTTGACTATTAAACTAAATAATAAATTAGAGTTTGACAATAACCCCTTAATTTCTAATTTTGTTTTTTTTTCCTAAGGGAGGTGGGAATCTTCCTAAAACATGAAGAATACCCCCTTCGTAGTGTTAGATTTTTATTTTAAACTATAATTTTACTAAACTTATAATCTTAAAGTGCAATCTTCGAAGTCAATAAGTAGGAAGGCGTCCAATTCCAAAGACGACAATAATAAATATAAACAAGGATAAAAAAAAATAATCATAAACATCCAGTAATAGGGTATTGTAAATTATAAAGAAGATGAAAAGAATATTATATTAAAATATAAAGTGTGCTTGCATTCTATTATTATAAGTTATATTTAAGTTAAAAATAAGATGAAAAAGAAGGAAAACAAGATAAGAATTATGTTTTATGCAAATATTTTTTTTTTTCATTAGAATTCATGTAAAATAACAGAAGCTTTTTAATAAAATTTTTTAATAAAATTAAGCTGGAGGTTTATTTACACGTTCATTTATTGACACAAAAAGAAAGGATAACAATAAAAGCGATTATTCTAAGGGAAACAAAACAAAAAGTACAAAATGGAAATTATTATAAAATAAAATTATTCAAGTATATACTTATTATTATAGAAAAAATTTGCAACAACTGATGTTGCAATATTCAATTAGATAGTACTTGCCAAGTTATTTTTATAAAATAAATTATAGATTATTTTCATAAAATATAATGGGGCATTAAAGAGATTCTTAAAAAATAAGAATAATCATTAATTTCTGACTTTCAATTACACACAAAAATAAAAAAAAACATTAACTTTATTTTTCTCATTATACAGATACTGTTTTTAATTTTCTTAAATATCAATCGAAAAATTTTTTTTCAGCACTTGGAATAAATTTTCTTTTTTTAGAAAATTTCAAGTTTTTATACTAAAGTGATCATTAGTAATAATTTTATATGAAAATTCATTTTGTTTTAATCTTTTTTTAGCATACATATTACATAAATCCAAAAGTTAACGAAATCTTCACCCAAATTTTTTTTATCCAAATCACTATTTTCAAAATTCTACGGAAAAAAAAAATTCCTGGGAAAATTCTCCATAAAACAGATATGAATAATGAAAGAATTTAATTTTAAGAAAAAATTAATATTTTGTTTAAAAAAGAAACAGGCTATTTTATAGGAAATTTTCCATTAAATTTAAATATTTCAGCATTAGACTGGGGGGAAAGGGGGAAATAACCCTATAAAATTTCAAAATTTTTGGTAAAGCTGCCTTTTTTAAGATATTTCTCGAAATTCCTAAAATTTTACCATAAATATATACTATTTTTTTTTGATTTAATATTTTTTTGATATTTTTTTGATTAAATATTAACCTAATTCTTAGAAAATTTCAATTCCTAAAAATATTATTGTTTTTGTTTTTTATCAGAATTGATTTTCTATTAAATATTCCTTTAGGATATTTGATAAATTTCTGTCAAAAAATTTATGTTCGCATTAATTAATAAATTTTAAAGTAAATCACAATTTTTTTAATTTTCTAAGTACATTTTTTATTGAAAGCGTCAGAAAAAGAATTAAAGCAATAAATAATAAATATTAAAAAAAGCAATCAGAGAAATAATTAAAAATAACAATAAAATATTGAACATCTGTTTGAATGCTAGCAGGGATAATACAATACACATATTTAAGCTACCTATTTTTTTACAATAGAAGCTAAAAAAAATCCTCATTAGCAATTACGTGTTGATGTCAGACCCTTTTATCAATTCTGTAATTGGCTGAACCTATTTAATGATATTTTTAAAAATCAACAAACCAATAATGTTAAAATTTTTAAATACTTTAGTACATTTTCTGAATTCTGCTCTGCTGAATTCTTAGAAATTAACAACTTTTAGTTAATATAAAAAAAAGAACACTTTTACATTGTTATCATAATTTTACAAACCGTCAAATAAAAATAAGCTTCAATTACTTTAATTTTAATTAATCGTAATTAATTACTTCGTTGCGGCTATTATAGAAAATTACGAAATGCATACACATAATATTTTCCATACTATTTGTGCGTCATCTATTATCCGGCACAAGAATTATTTTTTTAATTAAGTTCCGCAGGGTTTCGCATATTTCTACAGTTGCTTAATATGGTTTGATTTTAATGGAAATAAATCAAAATAGAAAAAAAGATATGATTATATTAGTTAAAAGGAATAAGTAAAATTAAATCTTATAAATATTTTTTTAACATTTTATGTTACTACATATCTTGAAACATTTTCCATAATGATATTTTTTACACAACTTCTGACATATTAATCCAATTTTAGTTTTCATTTAATTTAATTGTTGGCATAATTCAATGATTGAATGATTTCAAAATAAAAATTAACCCTTTTTAAATCAATTACGTTTACGTTCCTCAAATGATGAAAATTAAAATCATTTTTTTATATTTCTCAAGAAATTACATTAAAAATATTTGAATTTGAGACAATAATCTGAAAATAAAATTTTTAACCGAAAAAAATTAACAAAATTTACGTCATAATTAAGTCCTACGTAATCCCATCTTTTCCAGTGCATAAACAAATTATTATTATTTGTGTTCCGTCATTTAATCTGTCACTTTCATTTTCAAAAACACTTAAAATATTCACTTTTATTTTCATCTTCGTTCGAATATTTTGTTACAAATTATTTAATTAGAGTAAATAAAAAAAAATATATAATTTCAAAAAAAAAAAAAAACAAAAATTATCTTAATTTTAATACTACCATGAGTAGGTACTTGACTCATTTTTATTCTTTTTTTTTTGTTAAACTATTTTTTTGTAAAACCAAAAAATTTAATTCAATTTTGTACAATTTAATTAACAGAACACAACGAAATAAAAATTAATGGTTCCCAATGACTGCGTTTAACATAACAAAGTCTCAGCGAACCGATAAATCTAAACAAAACGTGATTAATTTTGTTTTAATAAAAAAAAGTAAAAATTAAATATTTACAAAAAAATATCTATTAGATAATACAATATATTATAGTTACTTTTGTTATGGTCAAATTATTACGCAGGTATTTTGGGTCTATGTAAAAATTTTTATATGTTTTTCTAATTATTTTACAAAAAATAAAGTACCTACCTACATAATGAAATATATATGTACTTTGTTAAAATAAAAAATATGTCAGTTTTGTGTTATAGGATAAAATATGTATCATTAAATGTAACATATTAATTTTTTTACATAAATGAATTAAGAATCCTTTTGACAGAAATATTGCTCTATATTTTTAAACATTAATTAAATAAGACTTTATAAAAATCTTCTTCTTTCTCATCCCTATATCACAAAGTAACTTTTCATTACTTATGAAAAACCTATACTTAGATATTCAAGCCAAGAATGGTTACTTTATCGTGATATAGAGACATTTCGCATATTAAATTTGCCCAAAAAAAATATTCATCATATCGCTTTACGCAAGTTTGCTTCAACTGATTCGATAATTCTTTTCTTTCTCCTTATGAAGCTAAACTTCCTTTAATAAATGTGAACTCCCTGCAATTACATCATGTAGTGGTTTATATTATATTTGTTCAGCAAGTTGCTCGCAGTGTTGCTTCTCTGTTATTTAAAAACAAGTTATGTATAGATAAAATCGGAACAATTTTGAGATTGGCCGAGTTTTTAGATGTGTCACGTACACTAAAAGAGACTAACTCCAGGTCTGAACTTTAGGTTTAAACTCTCTCTTCACTGACTTTAATAAGTAGTTATTAACAGTAGTAATAACTAATACGTTTTAAGTTTTTCTAACATTTAACATCATTTACTAATAAACTAACTTATACCCGTCTGTAATCAACTAAAAATTAAATATGTAACAAATTATATATAGTAAATTGGTCAAACATTTTAAATCAAATAAAATGATAAAAATTTAAACCTTAAATCTTAAATTTTCTTTTTTTTAAAAAATACTTCCTGAAAATAACTTTCACTCCAGTATTATTAATTAGGTACATATTAACCTAACTAAATAATTTTATCACATTTATGCAGAAACACCAACGTTGGGATGAAATAAAAGCCACAAAATAAGTTAATATTAAAAATGATCTTAAATTTAGTTAATTTTTCAACTGTCTTATATCAAATCTTTTTTTGGCATTTTTTTTTTTTTTCTTTTCATTTCTTATTTGTTTGCGTTTTGTTATAAAAAAAATTTTTTTTTAAATTTCATATTCACAAAAATAAAAGAAAAAATTTTCATTTTCCTGGTCACTAAATTATTCGTTTTGTTCTATAACCTTAGGCCTCAAAACAAATTATCCACTTCCCTTTTATCTTCTCTCAATTTCTTCAACAGAAGAATTAAGAAAAACAAAATTTATAGAGTAAATTTTAAATGTTAGAAAATCAACTTTTATCCAAGATAATTTAAAAACAAAAAAAAAAAAAAATAGAAAAACAAACAGTCCATTTTATTGGTTTGGTTTTTTGGTTTTTGGCATTGGCATCGGTAAAGATAAAAACTCAAACAACCATCAAACAAGATTTTTTTTCCACTGGGTTCAATTTTGAAACATTTTTTTTTTTGTGCTTTCAAAAACCAATCCTCCTTCAGGCAAATATTCTAACCCAACCGAGACCAAGCTATTAAGTTGTTTTTCTCAAAAAACAAAAAATAAAAAATTTCTATGTTAAAAATAACAAAAATAAAATTATACCAAACGCCCTAATAAAAAATTTCTCCTGAAACAGGATTAAATTAAAAAAAAGAAAAAACTAAAAGAAAAATTTAAGTTGTGCAAAAAAAAAAGTTAAAATCACAATACAAATCAAAAGAAAAAACAATATAATAGAAAAAAAAAACATTTTTAAATAAATTGCAGCACTTAAAAAGTTTATTGTTAGTGCTTTTTTTCTTTTGCCTTTAAACTCTCGAACATTTTTTTTTTTCTGAATCCTGGACAAAACAAAATAAATACAACCAAAATCATAGCTAATTGTAGTGGTTTGATGGTTGGTTGGTTTGTATATTAACAATACAAGTAATCGCATTTATATTTAATGCCTTAAAACCAAAGACCAATTAGTCTTACCTGTATAATACACCTATAATAGTGGCCTGTATAACCTTGAATTTTACATAAAAGAGAAAAAAAAAAAAAACAGGCTGAGAAAAAATGATAAAAAGAAAAATTTATAAATGAAAAAGTACGAAAAAATTAAAACTTTTTTAGGAAACGAAATTATATTTTCTTCACTTTTGCTGAAAAACAAAACAAAAATGAAAAATATCCTTTAAAAATATTTTTTTCTTTTCTTTTTATTTTTTTTTTTTGTTTTGGTTTGTAAATCACTTTAAAATATCTCATGGTTTATTTTTAATTTTAAGGATTTTATTAACAGAAATTTAAGGTCATAATACATTTTGAAAATTTTGTTAATATTTTTCCCGAAAATATAGAAATTTTAAAGGCTAGATTAGAATAGGATACACTAATGACCATTTTCAGTGGATTCATAAAAGATTGCAAAATAGGAAGTTAATAGTTCAGATGTGTAAAACTAACTCATCGAAAATAAGAAGTAGAATATAAGGATTAATAAAGTGAGAGGAAGGTCGAAATAGTTAGAGATGCATAAATAAGTCTAAACCAAAGTAAGTGACAAATGAACAACCTCAAGTCGAATTGATCAATTACTGTTAGAACAACGAAGTAATATTAAGAGTTCAAGTCAGAGTTCAAGTGCAGTTGCTTTTTTTTTTACGAGAGGCGGTGGGAAACATCGAAAGTCACTCAAAGCAACTGCACAAGGTTCCTCTGGATAATATTGGACTTTAGCCAACCAAAACCACCGCATTTAAAACAAAATTTTAGAATTGGTCATTTAATACATAGTGATATAATGTACAGTTTGGTTTTAAGGAAAACGAGGAAGAATATAGTTGCCTTTGTCAACTCTTAGATACCCGTACGAACCGTTAGTATGTTCACAGCCTGTCACTTTGCTTACAATATTATTTTTTTAATATTTTAGTATTTTAAAATAATTTGGGTGAATTTTATAATTTCTAGAATTATGGGTTGTACATATATTCCAACTAATTTAATTTTAATTTTAAATATTATATTATATTATATTTAAATATTCCATTGACAGAATAATTTCTTATAAGTACAATAAAATACATACATGTATGTAAATACGGTGCTATATAATATACATATATACTCGTATCATTCATTCACTAGTGACATATACGATATGTAAATAAATATGATATTATATAAGTATGTATATATATCAATATCATATAAATAAAAATTCTTCAAGCAACCGTTATGTTGTTTATTTATTTACATTTTTTTGTACTACACATTATATCCTCAACAATTTCAAATTATCGAGTAAAACAAAATGGAAAAAATTCGTTAAAGAAATTTGTTAGAAAATTTGAAAAAATCAAGAAACACTTTCGTCAATTATAAAGTAACCCTTTATTATTAAAAAAAGTTGTTAACAAAAATAAGAGTATAATGTTGAAGCTTTAATTTTTGTGTATTACTTGGAAAAATTTTTAACAGGTGTTCAAGTTACATGTGTTTAAAAATAGGAAATTTTCAGTTTTTGACCCCTTACAGCTCCTAAATGGGGAGTGATACAAAAAAAATAGTGATACAAATTTCTGAAATGACTCATACTTATTTTTAAAGATCTAACTTCTGCCAAAATTTCAAGTTTCCAACTTTAACCGTTTAGAAGATAGAAGGGTTAAAGGATTTTGCAAAATTTGAGTTTCGCATAACGGTAAATTAAGACACCGTATGCCACAAATATATATTTATTGTATATATACTTTTAAAGCTAATAAAAGTAGTAATCGTTTGGCGTTTTCAAAATGAAGATATACCTTATACAACTTGTGCTATAACAATTTAAATATAGAGCTTTTTTGAACCTTTGGGGAGCTGTAGCTCCGTAACGGGTGGGGGTACAAAAAAAAGTTATTAAAAATAAAATTAATATTTTTGTGAGATCTCTCAGCAGTTAAAATTTCATAGCTCTATTTCAAAAAAAATGTCGGGATCTAAAAGTTAGATGTTCGAGAGCTGCCCTAAGTTTTGGTCGGAACTCAACCAAAAAAAATAGTGAACCTACAAATTACTCCCAGAATATTTTGCGTAAATTTCAAGATTCTAGCTTTCTTAGTTTTTGAGTTAGCGTGCTGACGGACGGACGGACGGACGGACGGACATGGCTCAAAAGTCTTAGAATTTTTTTCTGATCCGATCCATACCTTTGAAGATATATCTAGCTCGCTTATTTCGAGGTGTTACAAACGGAGGAGTAATTTTATTATACCCGATCCTATCGTACGGGTATAAAAATAAGGGAAGGATTGAGAAATTAAACATAAAAAATAGAAATAATCAATTCAGTCAATAATTGGCGAAATTCTTTGGAAGAAGGACAATTAGAGTTTAGATTTTAGGCTCTCTTCAGATTTATCATCTAACTAAAAATGATAAAGATTTAAAATGATGCATTGCACTAAACAACATTTTATTTATGTAAAGTAAAACTTTACTTTCAAAATGTAGTTATCAAAAAGTTTTAAGAACTTTAGATCAGGTATTTTCTTTCTAAACAGGATTTTTGTTTTGTTTGTGAGAAATTCTAAATCAACTCTATTAAAAATATTGAATAATTAAGTTTTATATTTTATAAAAAATTTATATAAAATTAATCTAAAATTACTTAAGAAATTAAAAAGTGAAACTTTTTTACATAAATAACTGATCTTTTTGATTCTAATGTGAACATTTTAGTTTAACTATCTTTTTTTAAATACCCAATTCTTTTTTACAAAATTTTTCTTTATACAAAATTCGAATTAGAATAAAAAATGTTATTACCATTAAATTTCAGAAGATTTTACATAAATTTATTTAATTTATCTTAACTTATTTAAGTGAACTTATTTTATAGTTATTAATCACTGCTCCTTATCGTATACTTACAGTTACTAAAAGCATTGAATTATTTAAAAGTTTGAAATTTGTATTTTCAAAACCCAAAAAAAAAATTCAAAATATTTCATTCTTAATTTATGATTTTGTTTTTTTTTTTCTGCCTTTACTTAATTTACTCACTGTGGTTTACAAGTCTTTAAATTAAACATTACTTTTTTTTTTGTTAACTTTTTGTTTGGTGATTATCTTCCAGAAAAATCTGGATATACAAAAGAACATCCTTGATAAAAATTTCCTTAGAAAAAAAAAAAAAAAACGAAAAATACAAAAAATAAGAATCTTTAATTTTTTTTTTCTCCTCTTCTCATAAACAACAAAACAAAACCAAAGTAAAGGTAAACATTGTAGGTTAATTAAAGATAATTAACTGGTCAATTTACATTTTGTAATTTTTACCTTGAGTACATTTTTCTATACAATGTAAGGATCCGAATAACGACTTTCTATTCAAAAAAAAAAAACAAAAAATTAAAAAGGATAAAATATACATTGTGTTAAAAATGGTGGAAATTCATTTCTATTCAATAAAGGTGCCACGAGTAAAAAGGAACTACAAAAAATTTCTGGTGGTTAAAATTTTTTATTATAATTTTAATTTTTTTTTCTTTTATAGGGATAAATAAAGAACAGATTGTGAACAACAAGGACATCATTAAGAAACCATCTTGAATTTTTAAGCAATTAGGAATTCATTAGGAAATTTTTTTGTTTTTTGTTTTCTTTTTTTTTTTTTTTTGAGGCATAATAAAGTATAAAGGATGTTTATAATTTTTATTGAAATGACAAATGATAGTTATTTAGTTAATCTTTTTTTTTTGCAGATGGTTTCCTTAAATTACTATAATCAAAATCAATATTTTGAAGAATCGTGGAACATTAATTTATCGTATTAATCAAAAAAAAAAAAAATAATGAGCTAAAAGCTAAAAATTGATAAATAGTTAACTGATTTAATATTTATTAAGCTAGATCTTAAAGTTTATGCTGATTGACATAAAAAGTATACATCAAAGAGTATAGTATAAATTTAATTTGACATTTTTTGGTCCTCTTCTGAAGAGAATAACTTTTGCGAAGAGTTTTTTTTCTCTTTTCGACTCCTATAAGAAGCACAGAACATCCACGAAGTTTCTTATTATTCATATTTTACCAAGCTTCAGTTTCTAGAATCATTAGTTTCATTAAACTGTTGATGACTCGTCTGTAGCGATATTGTATAAAACTATAAAACGCAAACATTTTTATATCTGCACCATCTTAGAAAAAATAATAACCAAAAAGATATATTCAATTTTAGACATCCTGATGTGTTCGCTTAACCTTTCCAAAACCAAAATTATGAAATATAACTAGTAGTTACGACTCCCTTAAAACCTAGTTACAGGTTATATTCTTGACTACAATAATATTAATTGGGGTAAGTTTTTCTGAGTTAAAAGTTTGAAAGTAACTCCAACAAATATATTTAAGAGATTATTTGGATTTACACAATGAAATAGTAAACGGTGCAGCAACAGTGACCAACAAAAATATAATGAGGAACTATAAATATCTAGTGCAAATTTAAAAAATTGAACTGACATCATTCCGTATGGATTCACATCAAAATTTTCGTTTATTTACTTAATTAAGTTTTATTTGTTTCAATTATAGATAAATGAGAAAAATTTAGAAACGATGTATTCTATTCAAAATTTTTGATAATCTTATACCGTCAGCTTAACAAGTCAGAAACCTGGAAAAAAAAGTTCTGTATAACCACTTAAACATTTCATCAATGATTATTCGAAAAACATAAAGAAAATTTAATGTTTCTGAACTTTGCTCCTACTTATACAGTTGTTTTACTACTTTATTATGATTCATAAGAAGTGTATGAAAAGTGAAAGTGAAAATTAAAAACCAAGCATTCATTATATTCCGTCAACTCAATAAAAAAAAATGTTCTAACTTAAGTCAAAAATAAATCATTAATAAAAAAATCACGATCCTAATTTTAACTAAATTCATATTCAATAAATTTCAACTAAAATCAAAACCTATTGAATTTCAATATTATGAATCCTTCGAAAGAGAAAAAGTTATATTTGTGTCAAAAACATATAATAAATATCTTTATAACTTATACGCATTTTAATACACGTGACAACACACGTCTTTTCTTTTTATTGAGACTCTCGAAAGGCCGAAAATCTTTTCTTAACAAAACAAACAAACAAAATTTTGAATTTTCTATAAGGTTACAAATATCACGATTAATTAATAAATAAATAAATTATTTAAACAAATAAAATTTTGCTACACTATTAACATTTAACAGTTAAGAAACTGTAAGTATATATGATCTTAAACCAATTAAAATTTAGAAGGAATTAATTTAAAACAAAAAATAAAATTTTTTATATACAAATATGTTACAATTTTCTTCCGGGCACTAAAATTCCTATAATAAAAAACTAAAATTGTTATTATAAAAAATTTTAAGTATTTCCAGCCTCTTAACAAATCAATGGTATGAAAACATAGTTTAAAATTAACCCAATATAATGTAAGAGCACTTTATTAAAACTTCAAAAAAAAAAAAAAAACCAAAATTAATTTTTGACTTAAGTTTTTTTTTTAAAACCAGCAAAAAAATTAAAATATAATCTGGTATAAACTTAAGTTAAAGGAAAATATGGTAAAATATTTTAAATTTATACCCGTTTTTTCAACACTATGTGAAATTTTATCAATATTTAAAAGTTAAACAAACACCACAAAAAACAAACAACCTAGAAAATAATTTTTTTTTTTTTTTTGAGTAATACAGAAGTGCCTTATATTTTACTACCGTTTAATAGCTAAAAATACAATGATTACACTACCAGAATTTGAAATTAGTACAAAAAAAAAAAACAAATAAAACACAATCTTGAAGAATTTCGTTATCTTTGACACTATAAAAAAAAAAATAAAAAAATACCACAAAAACGTGTTAAGTGAAGAATATAAACACTTCAACACTATACCACAATAAATACCAACAACAACACAATACAAAACAAAATGAATAGGGAGATGAAGACTGATTATATTGTCCCAGATAAACTAACAATCAAAATAAATTATAGATATACAATAATAACAAAAAAAAAAAAAAAAAAAAACGTAAAAAATCGTGCAATACATTAAAATTACCTGTATTTATTTTGTAAACAATTACAGATATTTTGCAAACAAAATTCCAAAATTTGTCTCTATATCCACCTACATTTTGTAGTAATCAATTTTTCAAATTATACTGAAATATAATATATTGAATTTATAGGTTAAATTATCAAATTTTAAATTAAGTAATATGTATTAATTTAAATAAATGTAACTATAATATAAAATTTAATTTATAGTACTGTTATAATAGGTTCACACAGCCTTTATATTCTTGCATTATAAAAATAAAAATAGTTTTTATGACACCAATCCCAGTACTTTATAAGTACTTAAGTAAATTATAGGATAACATGGTAAAACTGTATATCAGTAATCAATAAATTTAATTAAGTTTTTGGCATTTTTTTTATAGATAATCTTATCATCGTATATGGTTTTATTTTGACATAATATAACTAAGCATAAAAAATTTAATTAAAAAAATTTGAATGTTTATTGTTTTTTATGTTATTTCGGAAATGTTCAAACAATTAACACAAACGAAACATTTAAAATTACAAAACAAAATTAACAAAGAGATATAATATGGATTAGTTAATACATTTATCTATTGTGTTTTTGAAATAGTTTTATTTCTGTATTTAAATATAATTTTAATTTTATTCTAAACAAAATTAAAAACTTTTTTTTTTTTCATATTTAATTTAAAAGTACTTATATAATGGCTTATATTTAATAAATGTGATATATTTAAGGATAATCATAACAGTTTTTTAACATATATGGAGTCATATAATCTAACAAAATATTGTTTTAAAATCCATATATAGAGTCAACTAATTAAATATTGTCCTCTCTGAAGCTCGTGAGAGCTTAGAAAATGAAAATACATATTTCCTCGAAGTAGTGAATGGAAAACGCCAATAGGCGCTAACGTATATATAGACCAAGGCAGTTGTTGAAAAGCAATCAAACCAGTACCACTTACTTCTCCCCCGGGCGAGATATCGCCTTTAATGACGGATCAACTACTCAAATGGTCAACGGCATAGGATCAGACAAACAAGGTAAATCACATAATTAAATTCCCCGAAACTGCATAATATTACTATGTTCTAAATAGGTTATTGGAAAGAGAAGAGTTTCTTTTTTTTTAGAGTATTCCTCTACCACATAAATGTCACAAGGAAATTATACCGCCTTTCCTTTTCAGGCGTGGCTGTAAATGCCGTAAGGGGGAATTATTCTTACGACGTGTGTGGGATTCAAACCCATACACATCCTCGGTGTTTACAACGTATTTCATACGCTCTTAGTCACTAAACCACCGAAGCTCCAAAGAAGAAGAGTTAAATATTGATAAAGAATAAAATATAAATTTATTTTGGTTGAATTTTAAATATTTTTTCTGTTGTTAAACACTTGATTTTAACCAGAATGTATCAAATTTATAAATACATTTTTAACGTAATTATGCCGAAAGAAAAAAAAATAACTGTTATTCCCCAAATGAAAAATAGAGAAACAAAAATCTATTTAAAATGTAATATGAGTAATAATGCAAAATCATTATTTTCGGTGATTTGATTATAAAAATTTAACGAAGCTGGCGTTTCTTATAATTACAACATTGAATAAAATAAACATATTCCAGTTTTAAAATCTGTTTATTTTTTTTTCCATTTGTTAAATTAAAGATGAAAGAAGAAAAATTAATTCGATAATTGAAATACATATTACAAAATAGTTAATTATATTAAAATAAACATAAAAGGAAGATGAAAATATTTCTTTATAATTTTTTTATTTTTTATTTTATGTTTCAAAATTTAAGTTATTCCATTGATTTCAAGAGGATGACACTGAAAACTGAACAACTTTAAAACCTTATGCCTTTGTACTTAAGTACTTTTCAACAAAAACTTTCAAATAGTTATAATTAAATTTTTCAATGTTTACTTAAGTAAGTTGTGTCAGAGAATAAAAGAAATTAATTAAAATATATACCATATAAAATGAATACATCATCATTTAAATTTTTGGTGATGTTAACTAGCTATCTGTTTAATAATGAAACATGATTAAAAAAAAATGTCAAAAATTTCAATTCAAAAACATTAAAGAAATTTTAAATTCTTCAAATCTTAAATTAATTTTTTTTATCCCTCTAAAGAAGGTGAACATTTCTAAAGAAACTAAGACTAAACCCTTTTCAATCCAATATATTGAGATGAAACCCTAAATTACCAACGCAGTATATTGACTAGGCAATAGGGAAAGAAAAGAATATGATTGTATATCGGAAACATTGAATTAGGGAGCGTGATTACAAGGAACAATGAATCGATTACAATTTTGCTAACAATGACGTAAATGTAGTTATTAAAAGTTACAACATTCTGTATATTATATTACACTATCTTACATGATGTAATAACTGAAATTAGCTCCACTATAACAACTATTAATAATATTTGTATTATTAATATTATTATTATTATTTTACGATATCATACATTATTTCGATATAAAATTATCAATTCATAGAATTCACCTAACAATGACAATACAGATTTACAATTGCCCAAAAAAAATTATATTTTCTTCTGGGATTATTAAAACTTAAAATATTTAAAAAATCGATAATTATTACCTATAGATAAATCTAATAAATTAATTCGAATAAATTTATAAATAATCAATTTAATATTATATACCTATTTACTTTTTTTTTGCAAAAGAAGTATATTTTTTTTTGCAAAAGAAGTATATTTTTGGGTCTAGAAACCATTTAAATTCAATTGAATCAATATTTAAATAGATTTTAAGTGAAAATTGAGGTTAAAATAAGATTATGGCATTTAATAAACATGAACTTAAATAAATTTATATTTATATCTAGATATGTATAAATATTTACGTATTTATTTATATTAAATTTATTTTGAAAATTTTCCTTTAACAATTTGCATTTATAAAACTAAATATTTTATGATTTTTATCATTCCATATTAAAATATATTAATAAATCTTAAAACTTTCAATAAATTTTTACTAATATACATACATATACATATTAAATTGAATATAAAATTTTAAAATAAAGTTTATCTTTAGAAAATTCATAAAACAAAAAAAAAAAAAAATTATATTTAAAATTTTGATTTTTTACGTAAGTATACAAATTTATTCATTTGATCTCTGTACACTTTGTAACTTAGATTTTAGAAAATAAAAACCAACAATATTAAAAGTAACAAATTTATTTTTTGACCCAAAATTATAATTATTTCTATTTCTAAATTAATAAAAAACTAAAAATAAGGTTATATTTTTTGAAAACGTTGGTAACTTTCTACACTATATAAATGTCATTTACAATTTCTAATCATAATTTTAATAATGGCCGAACTCTGTTCATTTTAAACGATACCTACCTTTTATATGTGTTTGTATATTGTGATATTAAAGAAAAATGAATATTTTAAAGTATTAATATTCTACTATAATATAAACCTTCTGAACCAAAAAAGGCAAAAATAATGCAAAAAAAAAAAAAAAAAAAAAAAAACTTAAAAACTAAAAAATGTTATGCAAATTTAACAATAAAATCTGACCTTGTTGTATAATAGAACTTGAAAAGTATAGTTACATGATAACAAAAGCAAAAAAAAGAAAAAATCAGGAATTTATTAAAAATATTTTTAACAAGAATTTCAAGCTACTATTATACATATGTACATATATACAAAACATTTTATGCATAAATATATAAAATGCATGTTTTTTTTTGTTTTGTGTTAACAGATAAATTTCCCAGTTTTATTCCTATATTTTGTCCTTGGCCCTCCTTTAATTTTATTTTTTTTTTACAACGATAACATAATATTATAACAGTATTGAGTTTAGATTCAAATATTTAATTCTTAACAAAAAATATAATTGAGATAAAACCATTTGATATTAGATAGGCTGCCCTCTGTTATTTTATTTCAATTAAATGCATACAAAAGATGTTTTTTAAAATTGGAATACAGGAATTAAAATGTGCTTGCAACTAGAATACGGTAAACAGCAATACATGTCTTAGAAATTTTTAAGCGATTAAAAAATCTGTAACATATAAAAGACAAGTTCCGTATTATGTACTTCCATTTTCTTAATAAATTCCGTATTATTACGATCAAGATCAAGATCTTTATATTTATCGAAAGAACAGATATTTTCACTTCAAAATTTTTAAGTCTAACTAAACATTTTATGATGTCAAGCCAAAGTCTGTCATTCATCAAAAGTGCAAAAGATAAAAATATCTCATTTTTGTTAGTTACAACAGTATCACAAATGTAAGTACTTAAAAATTGCCTAAAACTTGATAATATTTAAAGGCTGTTTTTTTTTTTAAAGAATCAAACGAACTTCATATATAATTTTTAATGGATTTCGAAATTTCTTTTTTTTTTTTTAATGCATTTCTCTGCCACATAAATGTGGACAGGAAATTACACAGTCTTTCCTGTTCAGGCGTGACTGTAAATGTCGTAAGGCGGAATAACTCTTACGACGTGGGTGAGATTCCAACCCACACTTCCTGGGTGTTTACAGCGTATTTTATACCTGTTTACCCACTAGGCCACCGAGGCCCCTTTTCGAAAATTAAGCAAAGAAAATTATTTATTATTTATTTTACTTACATATATAGGTAAAGGAAAAGTTCAAAGGAAAGGAAATGGAAAGGAAAAGTTCAAAGGAAATGTAAAATCTATGTAAAATCTGTATAGAAATTTACTTAATGAAATTTTCTTAAAAGATTCATGCTATAAACTGAAACTACTAAAGATAAAAGTTATTGCCAATTGTATTCGATTGATTTTTAGTTTATTACATGTTTTTTATAATATATGCCAATTTTTTATATGCGTCTTAATAAACACTTTTGTCATAAAACAAATAGAATTCATTATAATATTAATTTATTATCCATTTCTTGATGTAAACAGAAAAATTCATATTAATAAGCAATTCAACACTAAAAATATACTTTTATTTTTTTTAACATTTTAAATTTATTTTTTGCTATTTTTTTATCATTTTAGTCTTGCTGGATTTTAGTGTACTTTGGCAACAAACTGACCCTTTTTTAAAAAGTTTTTGAATTGTTCATAAAGCAAAAAAATAAAAAAACTCATATACCTACTGAAAAGGTATGCATATGGTATACGTAACGTACATATATGTATGACTCATATTTTTAAAAAGTCTTTAGTTTTGCTGTTCAGTTGAGTTTTAATGAGTTCTTCATTTGGAAGCAATAGAAGTTAACTTTAATAATAATAATAATAAAGTGAATATTATAGAAACAAACTAAATAAAAAAGTTAATGGTTTTTAACAAAAAAAACATTCAAGGTCAAAAAATAAAACCATATACTGTTTAAATAATGTTTTTTATGCAAATCTACCAGTTTCTTATTGTTTTTGTTTTGTTTTGTATTTAATGGATTTTATTTTGTTATTTTTCATACTTGCAAATAAAGGGATACTTTACGACCAGTATGAGAAAAGTTAAAAATTTCAATCAAATTTTTGAGTGAATCATCAAAAATATTTAAATTGACTTTAACATAAAAGGGGAATAAATTACTATTGAAACTGTGACTAGTAGATGAATAATAATATAAAACAAAAAAAGAAGGCAGTATGTAAAACCAAAGGTTTTTAGAGGCGTACATTTTTAATAAGACAATAACACCATTTTAAAATTGTGATTACTATTATGTATTCAAATTATAGTTAAGAAAACCCGTTAACACATATTAAAATATAATCTTGAAGTTTTAATTTTTGTGCTTTACTTTGAAAAAAAATGAACAGGTGATTAATTAGAAATCTTCAATTTTTAACCTTAATAGCTCTTAAAAAGGGAGCAGTACAAAAAAAAAAAATCTGAAGAAACCTATATGGAGATACTTATTCTCTAAGATCCTTTCAAAATTGCAAGATTCGGCCAATACGATTATACGATGAAAATATATAACGGTAAAAATATAAATATTAAATTGGAAAAATTGCAAAATTTCTGTCGTTTGATGTTTTTAGATTGTAAAAGTATATATTTTGCAGAGCTTGCATTATAAACATTTAAAAATAGGGCTTTTACATACTTTGAAGGACTGTAACTTCATAATGGATGAACTTAAATACAAAAACGCTTTTCCACAACATTATTTTTTTGGTGAAACCTAAAATTTCATTGTTTCATATAAAACAAACTATAAATTTTTAAAACTGACGAACGGGTGAGTTAACGGAAGTGGTTTTTGATAAATGTTCTAAAAAGAGTTAGAAAAAAAATTTTTTTTTTTTTTAGAATTCTCAATAAAATTTTTGAATAATACCATCAGGAAAATACATAGAGGGTGTTTTAATTGGAAATTATATAAATTAAGTGTAAAAACTATTTAAGAAAATAATATTAACGTTGGTTGGTTTTTAATTTGTACGGTAGCTGCAGCTTCAGGGTGATTTTAATATTATTTTTTTGATTAGAATATATAGAAAGGAAATTTTTAATTATTACATTGAGTACAGAACAGAAAAAAAAGTCATTAAAATAAAATTGAGGAAAAGATAAAATAAGGGTAACTTAAGTATTTTAATTCAAAAATAAATACAATTTCTATTCAATACAATTATCTTGATAAAAAAAAATTTATCCAAATTTTAAAAAATTTTGAAATTTAATTTTATTAATAACAAAAATATTTAAATGCAAATATTCTTATAATAAATCTTAACAACCCTTGTTTTTCTCCTACTATCACATAAATTTGACATCTTATATTCTTATAACTTTTTTATATCAAGAGCCTTTAATATATGTCACAATCAAATTAAACAAAATGCATCCAAAAAGACTTAACTCTTATATAATATAAATTAAGTTCAAAAGATAAAATAACTCTAAGCAAAACTGAAATTAAGAAACGCTGTAGGTGACATAATAAACAAAGGTTGATAACTCTGTACAAAAGGAAAAGAAAAAACCAAGTACAAGCTTTTTGGATGAAATTTGTTAGAAAGAACATAAGAAAAGTTTAAAAATATAATGACTTAAGAAAGAATACAATTGAACTACAGAATTAGAAGAAATCTTATTAAACATGCTAATCCATTATAGGTTGGAATACAATTATTAATTTATATTTTAATATTATTTTATTTTGTACTTAAACTATATTTGGTAGCAAGAGAGATTTGTTAAAAAAACAGCTTTTTCAAAAAACTACTTTTAATAATTTTAGTATTTGAACCCGCACTGCCTCGGTTAATACGTGCTTAATTTGACTAGGCCATCAAGACCCCACTCTACTAATAATTTTGATATGTTTTTTTTTTTTTAACGCTTTATTTTATTTTAATTTCTATAGTTTACAATTCAAAATTAAACTTAAAAGAATTCTACGTAACTTATAAAAATTTAAATGAACATGACTGTAGCAAATGCTAGCACTTTCGTTTATATTATTTAAATATTTTCATTAAATCTAAAAAAAAAGTATTATTTAATATATATCTTGTATCTAACGTTCTATTCTAATGGGAATTGCTCGAACGGGAAAAATTCACAAAAAAAAACCCAAATCTTTATTTTTGATTTTTATTAAATTTCTTACTCCTAACTTAAACTAAAATTAAAACTATGTATCTTAACCCAGAAAAAATAAAAAAAAAAAATTAACCTAAAACTTATCCTATAGTTTTCCAGTAGTATGACTATGAAAGATTATTTTTTAATAAATTTACATTTTGTATATGCTTATCAAATTTAATAATATTGTCATTGATATTTAATCTACTTAAATCTAACAGTATTTTTTTATTCAATGAATATCTCAAGTAATGATAAAGTAAAGTAATTTTGTTGTTGTTTTCAATAATATTAGATTTGTCTAACAATATAAAACTTTCGGGGTGGAGTGAAATCTGATTTTAATGATTTTGTTGCATTTTTGTGACAAGGGTGGCTTATTAATGAGTAATCTATCACTCGGCTACTTTTATTTATATGATTTCTAATTAAACGAATTATTAATTTTAATACGAATTCTAAGTAAACCTGCCTTAAATATATTGCATAACTTTGGCTATGAAATGCTTTACTGTAGTAAACACTATAAACATAATCCTTATATCAAGGCAATATAATATTATATTTAAGGTAATTTGATCAATGTTCTTTCGAAAATAAAAACAATATTATTTATTTATTTGAATTATACAATAACTTAAATTAATTAAATACTATATACAAATTAACAGCCATTAGCCTCTGAAACCTTCGGCTATTGAAAACAATGTAATATTTTTCTCTTGCTTATTCTAATTTTTGTGAGATTCTATTTAGTTATATTAATAATTGTTCTCGTCAAGTTTTTCGTAATTCTGGAACAAAATTAAAACCTTGGATGACTCGTTCTTTGTTAAATTTAATAAAACGTAGAAATAAAATGTGTCCCTTAGTTAAATCTCATCCTAATAATATTCGTCTTAAACTATGTTATAATAAACAATGTAAAAAAATTAAAACAAATGTTATTAGGTGTAAAGATAACTATTTTATTTTAAAAATTAACAGGAATCGTGGTAATCCTAAAAATGAATGGAAAGTAGTTAATGAAATTTTAAATAAAAATCTTCCAAATAATGATATCACGCTTGAGATTGAAAATAATATTGTAACTAATCCTTTAACTATTGCTAATTATTTTAATACATACTTTATTAATGTTACAAATGATTTAGTTTAAAATCCTGATGTTAGTTTAGATCTGTCCTCCTTTCCTTTAATTATCGATGATTCTTTTCAGTGCAATAGTTCGTTAACTTTACTTCATTGGAATTGCACAAGCTAATGTGTAATTTGGATAATAGTGTTTCTATATCTTACGATAAAGTTTCAAATAGAATTCTCAAAGAAATTTCTTTGTATGTTGTGCTTTATTTTTAATTTCAGTGTTCATTCTGGACATTTTCCTGCAGGTTTAAAAATTGCAGAAGTTATTCCTTTGTTGAAAAAAGATTTTTCGTTAAATGTAAATAATTACCGATCTATCTCTCTTCTTTCTTCGACATCTAAAATTTTTTTAAAAGGCTATCAAAAAACGCATTATTAACCTTTCATGTTTAACGCATTAACGCATTAAAATTTTTTTGTAAAATTTTTTTGATATTGTTTGTAACTTAAACTTTGATCTAAACCTAATTAGACAATGGTTTCATTTGCACAAATTAGTTATCAGTCCAAAAACTAAATATATGTGTTTCAGTCTTTCAAATCTTTCCAATATAGATTATTCTCTAATGTATCATTCTCCTAGTTCTCCTAGTTCGCCATTTCTCCTGATTACATACACATGTTTTCTTTTATAGAGAACTTCTCCTGTTGTGAATCTTGTTTTACTATTGATTGTGTTAAAATCTTTAAATATCTTGGAATTTTAATTGATAATGGTTTAAATTGATCAGATCACTGTTTTTATTTGAAAAAAAGTCTAAACAATGTCAACCGTCACCTGTACTACTTGCAGAAATTTTGTTCTTTGGTCCTCTTAAAAAAGGTTTACTTTGGTATATTTGGTATTCAATATGGTATAGTTGTTTGGGGGGGAACTTATTTTAACAGAATATGTGGGTTGTTATATTGTCATAAGCATGCCATTTGAATAATTTCAAGATATTATTATAAATAATTTCGGTCTATTTAACTCAACGCCATATTTCAAACTATAATTTAAGAATTAATCATAGTAATTTTGCTTTGATTCCTTGAGCCCGCACTTCTCATTTTGGTCACTTCTTCGATATTCTTGCTCCAAAAATTTTTAATTAACTTCCTAGCTTTATAAAAAATGACTGGAATCCATCTTCTTTTTCTTCTAATGTACGTCAATGGCTTTTTTAATTTAGCATATCAGAAATTGAATATTTATTTATGAATTTAATATAATTTTAACATAAATTTAATTTTTAATATAATTATTTTTTCATCTTTACTTTTCTTCTTGTAATTTTTATTATATTTTGTGTTCTTCCTCAAATTTTAAAATCTTGAAATGCTTATAAAATTATTTTTAAATTTCTTGAAATTGTTTTTTAAATTTTATATACTGCGTACACTTATTTTTTTATTTTTTATTTTATTACTCCTTTTTAACCCCACAGTTAGTTAGTAAGTTTGTAAGTTTCTATTTTATTTTAAATATATCTTTTGCTTTTTATTTAGTTTTAGACGGATCCATCGCTACTTATACATATTAGTATAAAAGATTGACCTTTTTAATTATTTCCTAATTTTAAATAGTATTCCTAAGCTAACTATAACTTGTATTATATATATTTTGTTATTATTAGTTATATCACATATGTATTTTTTAGTTGGAAATAAAATTGAATTAAAATTAATATAATGAAGGGTGTCTTCGGAATTGCATAAAAAAACATAAAACCCGATACACACTACACAGCAGAAATAAAACAATGTAAAATTTCAATATGTCAAACACATTGTATTATTAATACAATGTATTTAGTTTTCAATTCAGAATACCTTTAACACATTATCTCAGATAAGTGTCAAAAGTTAAAACCTTATGATAATTGACATTTACAATTTAATATTGCAGCGAGGAGACATACCTACACGACTCATATATATTTTAGTCTCACTGTTAAAAGTAACATTTTCCTCGCAAAAGTCCATTTTTTCTTTTATAATAATGTAAAAAATTATTATTTTAAAATCTATTATTATTATTTAAATTTATATTTAACTTACGTTACGTCTTCCATTTTTATGTAAATTCTCCGTCTTATTCAAACTTCAAACAACAAAGAAACAATTCTGAAACAAAATAAAAAAAACAAAAAACTTCAAAACAAAAAAAATACATATGTCATTCCTATGATATATCAAAAATTTTTTGGATACACAAAAGTTGCGAAAATTGTGTATCAGATACATTGTCAAATGAATTTCGAACTCGATACATTGTTAAACTTTTTTACAGTACATTTACGAATTTGCTACTTTATATCCGCGACGTTATAAACATAATTCCGAAGACAGCCGAAGTTATCAGTTACCAGTTACCGTCACATAAACCAGCGCTATTGAGAGTCAAAATTAATATTTTAGATCAAAAGAATTTTTTAAAACAATTCTAAAAATATTACAATCAAAATAACATTAAAAAATTCATTTAAAATTTTCAATATTAATTTAATGGTATAAAAATTTAAAATGAAATTCTTTATGTGCATTATGTAAAGAAATATTTTAAAAAATTTTAAAATAGATTTTAATCGTTACATTTTTTATTCGACCAATACAAATAATTATTTCAATTTAAAATATAAATCTCATTTCTTTTATTTATATGCAATTTTATTATCATTTTTTAATCCTTCAACACCAGTTTTTCCCAAAAGAGAGAAAGAAAAGTAAACAATACATATAAAAAAGAAAAGGATAGTAAAAGAAAAAATTGAAAGTTTTATTCATCAGATGACCTCATTTTGTCTCGTTTATTTCAATTTATATTATGTTGATGTTATTATAATGAATTTTTTACATCTGATTTTCTTTTTTTTTTTCTTTATTCAGTCTCTTTCCATTTATGTTCTTTATATACTGATCTCTCATTCTTTTTCTTTTTCTAATCTATAACAAGCTGATTTGAAAACTTTATAGCAAAAAAAAAACAATTTTTAGGAGTAAAAAACAGCAATCATCATTTTTACATTTCATACAATTTTGTACTACATTATATTTAGTATTATACTAGTCGTATGCTGGTGCTACATTTATTACTTTAAGTATTTATTATTTTTCTAAAACATAATAATGTTGTGATTCTTATGAAACTCCGAAAAACGATAGAGAAGTCATATTTTATATTTTTTTTTTTTTTGTTTTTTACAAGAAACTAAAATAAATTTACTATTTATATCATGGGTAAGTTTTCCGTTCTTTGTTGATCCCTTCTGCTACTTTTAATACCAGTAAACTTTATTCATTATTTATATAAACAGATTTATTTGATTTGATTGTAAAAAAAAAAAAAAAGTATGGTTGTGTGTAAATTTATAAGTTAAAATATAATATTATAAAATTTTGTTCCTTTATTTTTTGATTTTTATAATGTAAAATGCATAAAAGTTGTACTATATAATACAGTCGAATGTGCAGTGAGCTAGTTACGTTAAAAATAATTTTAAATGAATTCGAATATCGATTGTTCGATTTTTTTTAAATTCATTCACTTTAAATGTGTCAGACCTACTTTTACCTACATATTTATAAAAAAAAATATGTATTTATTCTATGAAGAGGCTTTAATATAATTAAGCTTAAAATTGGGCAATACCCATACACAATATTGTCTTTTAATGTTTATTTTCAATATGTTAAAACAACAACCCAACTTATAACATTTAAACAATTATACTAATACTAGAAAATCCCCTGTGCAATTGCACAATTTCTATAGATTCAAAAACATTTGCGGTATCATACTGACTCCCTTAATAAACTACCTAAAAATTTCATTTTTACATCAGCACCATTAAAAAAACTTTGGTATCACTTACTTACTTGATGTAATAGAAAAAAACATAAAACAAATCTGAACACATAAAATTAAAAATGTTAGGAACAGTTTATTAATTTTTTCACGCCGTTTTTTCGTGGCGGTAATTTTTGACAGTTTTTTAATCATTGAGAAAAAATGGTCCAAGCTAAAAACACATTCAGGGTAAAAGTTCGTGCCGATATCTCAAAAATTGTTTGAAACACATGTATAAAGTGCACAATAAAAACCGGCGAAAAGCCAACCAACACCAACCGCTACGACATTTTTATTTTTGTTACATTTAAAATAATCCCAATAATCGAAATAATTTTAATATTTGTTAAAATTTTACCAGACTCTCTATTTTTCTTTAGTTTAAAAAAAAAATTTTTATGTCGATAAAAACAGTTGTTTTTGCCGCGAATTACTTTAATTACCAAAACTACTTTCAAGTCCTTTGTGTTTATTTTTTTTTTTGCTTGAAAAAAATTTGCTGAATTTATTTTATTTAAATGTACTTTGGAAGAGGTCTTTAGTATATTTAATAAAAGATTCATGTCTCTGATAATGTAATTTCATAAATTTTCGGGGCCTTTTTTTTTTGTGTGGGTCGTTTTCGACAGCTTTTTAATTTAATGGTCTAATAATAAATTAGTACAAAATTATGAATCTATTTTGAGAGAAGGCATCTAAAATGATATTTCCTATGTTATTTTTTCTCTTTTTTTTAAGAAAAATATCCATTTCTAAAATATTTAGTAAGTTTCTGATTTCTGTTATGAAATATAATTAGCTAAGTCTGCCGAATTTTATATTAATAAAAAAAATTCGAATATTTTATGTTATATCAAAAATTCAGCTTAAAAAATCAAAATTCCAGCCTAAATAAACAAAACTACTTTAAAGTCTGTTGCGAAACTTTTACCAGCTTTTATAATAGTGAAAACAAAATCAAGAATAAAATCGGCCTATTATTTTTTTTCTTATAAATATAAGGCTTACTATAAACTTTGCTCTTTTCACTTTCAGGTCTTTTAATTTTATTAAGAGTATTTTTATTTTTTTCAAAACAAAGAGTCATTTGAAAACTGCCAGCAGAAGATTAATAATTTATTTTTAATTTACCGCTGCGACCAGTTCATAATGGATGTGGCGGTCAAATTTAAAAATTAAAAATTTGCTTTAAATTTTGTGTCGAAAGTACTTTTTAAAAAGTAAACATTTGTGTCTCTGATAAGACTTTTAGTCCAAGATTTGTGTCTCTGATAATAAAATTTTAAATTATTAAATAAATATACAGAAATATCATCTTTGCCAGTTTAGTTTACATTCAGTGTGAGTGGTTTATTATAGAAATAAAATATTTTTTTTTTACATCTTGTGTGTCTGGTATTAATATCTATATGATATTTAATATCTTGTGTGAATTGGTATTATCAGAGACTACATAGAGATGTACAAATTCATACAAAAATTTGTACTAATTTTTTTTCAAACGGGCCAGCTAAAACTGGCTAGTTTTAAAAATTTTAAAGCACAGAAATATTTGATTTGTGTCATAGCTAAAAGAATTTAGTGAAAACCAGAATCTTCTGTAAAATCTGGTGTAAAATGTAAAAATTATCATTCATATATTTTATGCATTTACAAAATTTTTTTATCTTTGTGAATTAAACCATAATCATTACATTGTGTATATTATCAGAAATTCAATCATTAATTTCAGGTATTATATTATCTGATCTGATTAACAAATCTTATTTTTTTCCATGGCTAACAATATTATTAATGGTCTAATAATAAATTAGTACAAAATTATGAATCTTTTGTGAGAGAAGGCGTCTAAAATGACATTTTCTATGTAATTTTTTTTTTTTTTTTTTAAGAAAAATATCCGTTTCTATAATATTTAGTAAGTTTCTGACTTCTGTTATGAAATATAATTATTTAAGTCTGCCTAATTTTATATTAATAAAAAAATTTCGAATATTTTATGTTATACCAGTTCTACCGAAAATTTAGCTTAAAAATCTAAATTTCAACCTAAATAAACAAAACTATTTTAAAGTCTGTTACGAAGCACCAGCTTTTATACTAATGAAAACAAAATCAAGAATAAAATCGACCTATTATTTTTTTCTAATAAATATGAGGTTTACTATAAACTTTGCTCACTCTCACTTTTTCACTTTCAGGCGCTTTAATTTTATTAAGAGTACCTATTTTTATTTTTTTTTTCCAAAACAAAGATTGAAAACGCCAACAGAAGATTAATAATTTATTTTTAATTTACCGCTGCGACCAGTTCATAATGGACGTAGCGGTCAAATTTAAAAATTAAAAATTTGCTGAATTTATTTTGATTGAAAATGTGTTTTTTAAGTATGTATGTACTTTTCCTTTTTTGACTGTACTCACTTTTAATGAACGGTTTGTGTCTCTGACAATAATTCTAGTGGAAAATTTAGTCTCTGGTAATAATATTTACTAAATTTATTTATATTTTTAATTAACGGTTTGCGTCTCTTGATAATACTTTGAGTTAAAGATTCGTATCTCTGGTAATAAAACTTTAAATTATTAAATAAATAGTAAAAAAGCCCGTCATACGACGGGTATAAGTAGAAAAATAAAGCTTTTGTGAAAGTTTCTTCAGTTTTATGAACAATTTAATTTTAGTAAATTTATTCAAATACTTATATGTATTATATTTAGATATTGATAAATGTAAAATTTATTGCTAAAGTGTTTTAAATAATGAAAAACCTCAATGATGCTGTGAAGTAGTTTCTTTCAAAAATGTAATAAAAATGATTATTTAATAAATCTCATCTCTTGTAAATTTCTTTGTCAAGCTTTGGATTAAAAAACCAAAGGTTGGATTAAAAACCAATGGTAAATAAATTTTTGCCAATAGTATCAAAAATTTTCGCTTCGAAAAAATACAGTATCAAACTTTATAATTTTGAAACTAAACTACATATCTGATGCATTTGCTGATAACTGATAACTGATCTGATGCATTTGCCTAATTATAATATATAGTACACTTGTTATATTTTTCTATGGTTGCCATAGCAAATGCTTCAAAACTTTCTTTGTTATATTTTTCAAACAAATTTTTACTCTATCCGTAATAATATTCTGTCTCTTTATCTATCGCTTTCTCTACAAAATCTTCACACCGTAAGTTTTACGCACCTTTTATGTAAAACAATAAAAATTGGCTGTGCATATAATGTTGAAGTTTTAGAAAATAAAAATCATAAAAGAAGCATAAAATTAAGAAAATGTTACACATTCAAAATTTAATTGAAAATTGTGATTTTATAATTTAAATTACGCTCCTTTAAAAGCTTTGGTTTTACGCACTGCTTTATTTTTTTATAATTTCTACTTAAAAATGCAACTCTTTAAAAACTTTGATTTATGCACTGTCTTGTTTTTTCATTCTTTTTATAGCATAACATTTTAATTCTTTTTTTCTATCTGTTATGTACCTAAATATCAGATGTAGGTTTCTTTCTTTTCATAGCATAGCATTTAATATTTCTTTTTCTATCTGTTATGTACGTAAATATCAGAGGTATGTTTTTTCATTTAAAATCATAACATTTTAATAGTTCTTTTTTTCTTTAAAAATATTTAAAAACAGTCAAAGTAACATTTTTTGTTCTCTTTTTTTTCTATTCGTTTTTATTTTTCTTCGCAGTATTACATTTTACTTTTTTTTTTTTGTTTTCTGTTATTTTTTTTAAATATTAAATTTATACATCAGTCTATTTAAAAAATATAAATTATAACCTATAGAACATTTTGAATTTTTTTTTGTTCGTTTATGTTTACCGTCCATTCATTCATATTAATAACTGTTGCCTATACAAAAAATAATAAATCTATAATAAATCTAATATATGTATACCCATATTTTTATTCATATATCTATATTATGGGCTAAGCTTCTGATTCTAAAATTGTACTATATTATGGCAAAATTTTTAAAAAATTAAGAAAATGTTACTTAGCAAAATTTAAATAAAAATATTATTGCAATTTTATAATGTTCTACTTAAAAATACGACCCTCTAAAAACTTTGATTTATACACTGCCTTGTTTTTTCTTTCATTTCATAGCATAACATTATAATATTTATTGTTTTCTATCTTTTATATGGGTAAATATCAGATGTACGTTTCTTTCTTTTCATAGTATAACATTTGTTAAATTAACATTTAACATAACAGGAGGGCACGCTACTCAGCAGCAGCAACTTGTCTTTTATTATATTTAGATAACATTTGTTAAATTAACATTTAACATAACAGGAGGGCACGCTACTCAGCAGCAGCAACTTGTCTTTTATTATATTTAGATATACAGAAATATCATCATTGCCAGTTTAGTTTACATTCAGTGTGAGTGTTTTATTATAGATATAAAATATTTTTTTTTACATGTTGGCAAGGTCTCGCCAACATCTTGTGTATTATATTATAGATTGTTTTAAATTGTACTTATTTTGTACATTTTGTTCAATCTTACTATACATTTTCTCTTTTTGCGTTGGTCAACTGTTGAACAATATAGAAATTTTTAAAACTTTAAGATTCACAATATAGATTCTAAATTTAACCAAAATCTTTTTATTAGCTTTATTTTAATTGCTTACTTATCAAATGTACTGTGGTTTTTTATCAGTCAAATCCAAATGTACTGTCAAACCTTTTACTCCGCCATTACGCCATTGAGGTTAACTAAATTAAATTTTGGGAGACTGTATTTACAAATATCCTATAATTTCATCAACTTTTTTATGTAAAATGATAGAAATTTAAAGTGAATAACGGTAAAAGGATAAAATCTGTATAAAAACAAATTCAATTAAAAAATGTAATATAAATTTTTTCCCATTCACTCCCATATAAACAACTGATATTTTCTTTAGCTAGTTTGATCTCGTAGTAAAATAAAATTCTAGTTTCAAAGTCAAAAACTTAATTATTTTTTATTATAAAAAAAAAACAAGGTATTTAACACCTTTCGAAAACCCTTTCGAAATCTTAAGATAATACTTAGTGCAATTCTTAGTGCAATCAAAAGTTTTTTTTGAACTTTTCAAATAATATTAAGTTTTTAATAAACATAGCTGCCTAAGAAGAATTAAAAAATTCTATAGATCTAGTATTTATATTATTGCAGTTCGAAAATTCACATTTTCATGTATTCGAAACCGTTTTATTTAGAATGCACTTTTATAACTGCAATTTCATGCACATCATCTCTTCATTTAAAATAAGTTCTGCAATCAAATTTAGTTTTTCTTGTGAAACAAATTTGTATAGTAAAATTTTTGATAAAAAGAGAGGGATAAAATATGCAAAAAAAAAAGCAAAAAATAAGAAATAAAAAAGAGTTTCGACTTTCCTAAGTAAATTTTATGTTTTCAATAAAAAAAAAAGATCAAAACAAAAATAACCAATATTAAATTCCTTCAATTTTTTTTTTTGGTATAGAATTTAACAAGTCAAGTAGAGTGATTTTAAGATCTAAATATTATAAAAAAAAGAAATTTTATAACATTTTTTTTTTTTTATTATTACTTATTACTTATTTTTGTTTTTTTTTTTTTTAAATATAACAAATTTAATATCAAGTAGTCCTTAATATAAGAAGTAAGTCTAGAAAATAAGTATTGTATCCTTGTAAATGAAGAATTGTAAATAAAAAATCTATTATACAAAGAAGAAAGTTTGTTTGTTGTTTGTTTCTCTATAGGAATCATCACAGATCTAATTTCAATCAAATTTTCACACAATTATATCCAATTTAAAATATATATAGGCTATATATAGTGTTTCGGTTCATTAACGCATTTCGACTGAAGAGTCTGCTTATTTTTTTTTTTTTTTTGTTATCCTTCGTAGATGTAGAGTTTAAAATTGGCACAAATATTCCCCGTTTCAGTTCAGTAAGCCACCTACGTAGTTTTAATTTGTGATTTAAGTTCAATTTTGCAAACGTTTTCATAATCTGAAAGAATGCATGTGAAATATATTTATTTAAAGTTCATTAAAACAATCTGACGCGAGAGCCTATATAAAATTTTTTTAACTTTTATTCTCCACTCTGAATGATTCGACCAATTAATTTTAAATTTTGATTTTGCAAAATTATTTACATTTGCAATATTCAAATTTTAATTTTATGTAGCTTTATTTTTTCAAGATAATCTGTAAAAACATATTAGTTTACATATTAAGTACGTCTAAATCTAGTGGCTTAAAAAGTGTTAAAAAGTTAAAATGTTTCATCTATATTCAGTTAAATCTTGAAATTTAACTTCTTTTGACTTACATTATATTAACACTTCGCACTTTTTATACCCGTACGATAGGATCGGGTATAATAAAATTACTCCTCCGTTTGTAACACCTCGAAATAAGCGAGCTAGATATACCTTCAAAGGTATGGATCGGATCAGGAAAAAATTCTAAGACTTTTGAGCCATGTCCGTCCGTCCGTCCGTCCGTCAGCACGCTAACTCAAAAACTAAGAAAGCTAGAATCTTGAAATTTACACAAAATATTTTGGGAGTAATTTGTAGGTTCCCTATTTTTTTTGGTTGAGTTTGGACCAAGCCTTAGGGTAGCTCTCGAACACCTAACTTTTAGATCCCCACATTTTTTTTGCAATAGAGCTATGAAATTTTAACTACTGATAGATCTCACAAAAATATTAATTTTATTTTTAATAACTTTTTTTTGTAGCCCCACCCGTTACGGAGCTACGGCTCCCCAAAGGTTCAAAAAAGCTCTATATTTAAATTGTTATAGCACAAGTTGTATAAGGTATATCTTCATTTTGAAAACGCCAAACGATTACTACTTTCATTAGCTTTAAAAGTGTATATACAATAAATATATATTTGTGGCATACGGTGTCTTAATTTACCGTTATGCGAAACTAAAATTTTGCAAAATTCTTTAACCCTTCTATCTTCTAAACGGTTTAAGTTGGAAGCTTGAAATTTTGACAGAAGTTAGATCTTTGAAAATAAGTATGAGTCATTTGAGAAATTTTTTTTGTATCACCCCCCGTTTAGGAGCTGTAAGGAGTCAAAAACTGAAAATTTCCTATTTTTAAACACCTGTAACTTGAACACCTGTTAACATTTTTTTGAAGTAATACACAAAAATTAAAGCTTCAACATCATATTCTTATTTCTGTTAACAACTTTTTTTAATAATATAGGGTTACTTTATAATTGACGAAAGTGTTACTTGATTTTTTCAAATTTTCTAACAAATTTCTTCAACAAATTTTTTGCATTTGTTTTATTCGATAATTTGAAATTGTTGAGGATATAATGCGTAGTACATAAAAATGTAAATAAATAAACAACATAACGGTTGCTTGAAGAATTTTTATTTATATGATATTGATATACATACATACTTATATAATATCATGTTTATTTACATATCGTATATGTCACTAGTGAATGAATGATAAGAGTATATATGTATATTATATAGCGCCGTATTTACATACATATATGTATTTTATTGTACTTATAAGAAATTATTCTGTCAATGGAATATTTAAATATAATATAATATAATATTTAAAATTATATTTACTATTTTCTACTAAGTAATGTAACTAAGATTGATAATCGTTATGTGAAAGGTTAAAATCTGCTTTCGAAGAATGTACATATAAACATATAGTTTGAATATATGTACAACCCATAGTTCTAGAAATTATAAAATTCACCCAAATTATTTTAAAATACTAAAATATTTAAAAAATAATATTGTGAGCAGAGTGACAGGCTGTTAACATACTAACGGTTCGTACGGGTATCTAAGAGTTGACAAAGGCAACTGTATTCTTCCTCGTTTAATATAATGTTGGTTGCCAATAATAATATATAAGTATCGTTTAACAACCTAAAAAAAATGCATTGAAAGAAAATCAAATATTTATACTAAAATTTTCCATTCTCTAGATATTATTTAAAATTAGAATGAAATTTAAATAGATTGAACAAATAGATTGAAATTTCAACAACAATGTGATCAATGTATATGTGATTAATTACAGATTTATGATTAATTTACTAAAGGTTCACAAAAAACAAATTATCTATATTTTTCGTTATAATTAAAAAAAAAATATTCACAGTAACAGACAGACAAATGATAAATAATAATTGTAAAAACATATTATCAAAAAATACATTTAAACTTAAAATGTAATAAAATGTATTTTAATGAAAACGTTTTCTTTTTAAGGATTCAAAGACGAAAACTTTTATTATTTATACAAGTACAAAATAAGTAGGTAATATAAATAGCTAGTTTTTTTTTTTTTTTTTTGAAATTATTGTTTAAGTTAACTAGTAATAAAAAAAAAAAAGATTTAAAAAAAATTTTTTTTTTTATTTAAAATCAAAGTTTTTAGTTGCATGCTATTTAATTTTTAATGAAAAATTTAATTTTGTAGTATTAATTAAATTAAAATTTTACTAATCGTTTAAAATTTTTTTTTTATTTATCCACCATTTTCTATTTTTTTTTTTTTTGTAATATGTTTGATTTGTTGAAATTTGGTTACTGTAACTTATTTGAATTACAAAAACTAGTGTCCTTTCCGTCTCAAAAAAATTTACAAAACAAAAAGAAAAAGAAGAATACTTAAAATTCTCTTGACCTCTTGACCTTTTTTAGTTGAATGTATAATGTATTCCTTAAAAAATAATATCTTAGAGATTCTAAATTTTCTAATATCTTAGACTTCATAATATTTAAAATTACTTTTGAATTAAAAGTTAAAATAATTATGACAAAAAAATTGTAAGCTTACATAGAACGAGTTGTACTTGTTACAGTTATCATTTAATGATCGTATTCATTTATTTATATTAATATTACAAACCACATAGGATATTGCAATATTACAAAACCATCGACTACTAAGGTCATTATAGGTCGAATACTATATTAATAAATTATACACTAATATTATTTATTTATTTATTTATTTATATTAATATTACATACATAAATGTAATGCAATATTATTGAACCATCGGCTACTAAGGCCATTATAGGTTTTTATACTATTATTAAATTATACACTAATATTATTTATTTTGTTTATATTATATATTTACACTATATTTGGTAGCAAGGGGGATTTGTTTTCAAATTATAAAACTTGCTACCTGAGCAGGATTTAAGGCCGCACTCCCTCGGGTAATAAGCCACATGCTTGACTACTAGGCCACCGAGGCCCCTTTAATGATCGTAGAATCTTTGTTAAAGCAATTTTTTAAAAAAAATGCATACATTTAGGAGAATCTTTAGTAGTGAAATTCAATTGAATTTCTTTATTGGACTATTGCTCTGGTGCTACATCTATATTAAAAACGAAATTTTAAAATATTATCAAATAATTTCTATAGTTCTCAAAAATAATAATGGGGCCTCGGTGGCCTAGTGGATAAGAGCGTATAAAATACGCTGTAAACACCGAGGGAGTGTGGGTTAGAATCCCACACACGTCGTAAGAGTAAGAGTTATTCCCCCCTACGACACTTACAGCCACGCCTGTACAGGAAAGGCTGTGCAATTTCCTGTCCACATTTATGTGGCAGATAAATGCATTTAAAAAAAAATAATAATAATAATCAACTACATTAAAATTGAACGATTATAAAAATTTTTGGAAAATCAAGCGGAATTCAAGCTTAAAAAAATATTTTCTTCTATTTTTTTTTTTAAATTATTTCTTAAATTCAATTATTCAATTATTAATTAAAATTATTTTTTAATTACATACTTCTTTTTTAAAAAAATTTTTTGTCACTAATTTCAAAATCAATATTTAAAGTTTTCTTTTATTTTACCATCCACAAAACTTTCTATTCATTTCTTTCAACAATCATATTTATAATTACAATGATTTTGTTTATTTTTTGTTTTTTTTTTCTTTTTAAACTTGATAATAATTATTTATTGATTCGATAGTTACTTATAACTGAAATTACTGTTTTTTAAATCCTCATCATTTCTACTTTCATAATAAATAAATAAAAAACTAAATCAAAAGAATTTTTTTGCCACAATTTTCTAAAATTGATATTTAAATTAATTTTTCTTTTTTTTGAAGCAATTCCTTTTTAATGATTTTTCCAAATAAAAAAAAAAAAATTCAAATAGAAAATTAAAAATTGAAAGTACCCATATTATATTATGTACTTTGCTATTAAAATGAAAATTCAACCATCGTCATTTCAAATTCTTACAAAAGAATAATATAAAACAGAAATCAAAAACTCAATGTAATTTTCAATGGAAAATAATAATTTTCCGTTTCTTGCCACAAACCTAAATGTAAAAATTATACACAAAAAATTCAAAGATAAAATAAAAAAATAAATAAAGTTCCAAAGAACTCTCCTTTTTTTTGTTTTTTTTTTTAAACCTTGTTTTTTACAGTAAAGGAATTGAATTCTTTACTGTAAAATTTTATTAAAATTCATTAGTAAAACATTAACATTATCATAAGCTTCATTTTAATCTTAATTTAAACCCATTTTATAAACAAAACACAATCACTTTTAAACCACCACTTTATTTCTACTTTAACTTCCAATTGGTTGTAAATTCCATGGAAACCAATAATTGGTTTAATGAATAGGATTAGATCTTAAATATATTTTTTGTTTTTGCTATTAGTCAGTTCTATACAAGAAAAAGTTTTTCAAATTTAAAATTGATTGTGAAATATAAATGTGAAGCACTCAGAGAAGAATACTCACATGATGCCAAGTTCGTAATAATCGCATAATCTAGCAATTGTTTTGAAATACTTCCGAAAATAATTCCGTTTTTTCATATATTTATATCTGAACTTGAAGATTGTTTTCAAAATTGTATAAAGAATTTTATTTTATTTTTTGACGTTTTTGAAAAATTATTAATATTTTTCATTGGTAGACAAAATTCATGTTCGGTTCAGTTGATAAGAACAAGGGGGTTTGATAAGATAAAGAATAACATTTACAATTTATATAAGAAGATTTTCAATTAAAAACACTTGCTACCTATGCAGAATTTGAACCCGTACTGTTTCAGTTAATAAGCCTGACGCTGTAAGCCTAAGTGTCTCACTGAAATTCCTATGGTCACTAAATGATCGTAAAATCTGGAAAAATGTTTGTTTAAAACAATAAAATAAAATTGCATACATTTAGGAGAATCTTTAGAAATGAAATGTAATCGAACTTCTTTATTGAATTAGTTCTGTTTTCTTATTTAAAACCTAAAATCTACTAAACTATTGAAAAAGAACTAAAAACCTTGCATATGCCTAATTTTTTATATGTTCTATAATGTCTTTATATACCTAATCAAAAATTTATTTTTATTACTTTGAAATAATTTTCAAATTATCATTATAATATATCTTTTGTTCAACGTGATGCTATACAATGTAATTGTATCATTCCAAAAAAAAACACATATAAAATATATTCAATAAAATGCACTTATTCATACATGTTGACTTTTACATTAAAAACAAATAGAAATTCTTACACAAAAAAAAAAACTTGATATAACTTTACTTCATTTCTAATTACATTTCAGATAAATTTCAAATACAATAGGAATTCCTATATTTTGAAAATTCTGCTACTAGTTGGCAGAAGTTAAGATATAAAAGAAAAAAAAACACAGAAAGTTCTTGGAATTACCAGAATCGGATTAAATTGCTTTATTTTTGTACAGCAAAATAAAAATGATGAAAATAAATAATAGTAATTAAAATACCATATTATAGGAAAGATTTTCTTAAATCCTTTGATCAATCAAAAAAAGATTAAAACTATAAACTATACACAAAGATTTTATTAGGGTGGTCAAATGAAATAGTTCACAATAAAAAAAAATAAATAGTTATTTTTATTAAACTCTAATTTTTGATAATCCACTTTTTAAAAATGATTTTTAAATTTCAATATTAATTTCACAATGTTTAGTTTTTCTCTTCAATAGCATTAAGTTTTTCGGAAAATTTATAATTTTTGTATGTCATTTTGTTTTTTATGTTATTATGATTAAATAATTCCTAAATTATTAAGCCCAATGCGAAGAATTGGATAAAATTAAAATATAGGAGAGTTCTATACCTTTTATAATAATTGTTACCATTCTTACTAAAATTAACGTACCCAAAGCTAAGCAAATAAAGAGAAAAATGAATGTAAACATATGAACTCTGTTGCAAATCTGATGGTAAATGTTAATTTTAAGAGGCAAAATTGTTAAACGGACATAATATAAAATTAAAAAGAATAAGATATCCCGAAAACCCATTTTATATTATTTCTGATTTCAATTTGAATAATAGAATGAATTTTCTATATTTTAGCACATTTTTTAAAATACTTTTGAAAAATTTACTTATTAGTTTCACTCTGTCCTTCCATCCATCTATTTACAAAACTTCTACGCCTCTTAAAATGGAGCAATGCAGTTTTAATTATGAATTTTAATGATTTCATAAAAAAAATTAATCTTGTAGAACCTCTTTTTATATATAGTTACATCTCCTCAAAGTTGAAAAAGCATATCTTCAAATATTTATATGCCAGATTAAAGCATAAACTACACTATGTTTTTTCTATATAAAAACATCAAAGGACAGAAATTTAACTGTATAACCAATAAAAAATTATGACGAAATTTAAAAAGAATATTAACATCCTTCTTGAAAAAACCTCTCCAAATTTTTTCTTTCATCCTCCATAATCCTAATTATCCCGAACCCAATTTCCCAAGTAATTTTTCTATCATCCTTTTCCCCAAAATCCAACTGTACATTTTATCACTATGTATTAAAGGATTCATCCTAAAGTTTGGTTTTAAAGAGGGTGGTTTTGGTTGGTTAAAGTTCAACACTACCCAGAAAAATCTCGTCCAGTCCCTTTGAGTGACTTTCGATGTTTTCCACCGTCCCTCCGTCCGCAATATAATTTTCTGATTAGAGCCTTGCAATTTTGAGAGTAGGAAAGCCATTTAGAATAAGAATAAACTAACTGAAAAAAAATGTTGTGCTTCAACCTATCAAAGAGTTATTAGCGGTTAAAAATTGAGAATTTGCTATTTTTAGAACCCTGTAACTTGAACACCTGTGAAATTTTTCTAAAAATAAAACACAAAAACTTAAGCTCTAACATTATATTTCCAAATATTTTAACTGATTGTACTAATTTCCTTAACACTGAAGAAAATATCTTTGGATTTCTCCTAAATAATGTCTGACATAAAAAAGTAAAAGCATTTACAAATTTTGGTGCAAACGTAGACCAACTATACCAAACTGTTATTACAACTATACCAAACTTATTACCTTTTTGAAAATTTCAGCCTTTAAAAGCCTTTAGTTTTTTATACTGCCTTGTTTAATACTTTTATTTACTTTCACTATATACATATTTATATTAAGTTTTAGAAGTCATGTAAATAATTCTTAAAATGTGGTAATCCTAATACATGGATATGATCATATAGTACAAAATCACCTAAGTATATATAAAATTAAGTACATATATATACATATAAAATATAATATTGTTTTTTGTTTGTTACAAATTAAAATGTCAATTGCAAAACAATAATAAATAGATTGTCATTTTCTGAATTCTAAAATAAATTTTAACAAATAGAACTTTTGTTTTGTTTTTTCTGTAAAAAGAAGAATAAAGTATTGATTTATCATTTCATTTAATAAATGTCAAAAATTTTTGAAAAGTATCTACTGATGGTATGGTATTATATTTAGTTATATATCAATTATTTGTTTTCCTTTTCATTTCTCTTAAATTATAACAATTGAAATTTCATTTCAGTTTTTTATAAGTGAAGAAATATTACCTTATATTATTAGATGATTATAGTAGAAATTAATTTTCAATTTAAGGAAGTGAGTTTTTATCATGGACCAATAAAAATATTGAATTTGAACAAAATACACAAAATGTATAAAAATAATTGTTTTTTTTTTGTTTTTTCTTGAATAATTTTTGGCTTCCTTTAACAAACTGACTTTTTTCTTATAAAGGGTCTTCCAAATTGAGTTTTCAAAAGTAGGCGACTGTGTAACACACTTCAAACATTGAACGAACCCATATTATATGTCATTTTGACAGTTAAAGGTTTGCCATTTATAAAAATGGAGTCGTATACATTACATCAACGTGTTGAAATTATTGAATTATTTTATGAAAATGGTCGTTCTGTAAGAAATGTATTTCGCAAATTACGCGATGATTATGGTCGACATAATCATATTATTATAACCTAATCTATTTGAATCCGAATGTTAATCATAGTTAAGACTTTTCTAAAAAAAACAAAAATCTCTAAAATAAATATATGTAGTAACCGATATTTCAAAAATTTGTTAAAACTTGAACAATAGATACCAAATAATAAAAATTTTAGAAGCTGGATTTATTCCTAATTCAAATAAAATCCTAATCTAAAATAAAAAATTTTTTACAACATTTGATCGATTTATAAATTCATTATCTAAACTATTGTATAAGATGATCTATTACATCAATTTGCCAGACAGACTAACTATTCTCTAATAAGATTCATACTCAACCAAAATTAGAAATACATACAGTTATTTGAGACAGCTTCAATATTTCAAGAATTTCGAAAATTCAAAGAAAATTGATTAAGAAAGTATGAACACGAAATGAGAAATATAGAAGAACACAATATGGTGAATGCATAAAACTAAGCTTAAAAACAAAACAAGCTACAAAACAAAACAATCAAAAATATAGTTTGTTGATTCGAGACAGAAGTTGTAAAAGATTATGCATTAACAGGATTGATTAAATTTAAAAAGAAATATGAAAAAAAAAGAGTAGGAGTATGATGGTTTTCTAATAGATGATTTTTTTGGAGGCATGAAATAATGCGCTGCGAAATAAAGCCGTCCAGGTGTTATTTCTCATTCAATAACCTCAATTACTATGAGAAATAACACCTCGGCATCTTATTTCGCGGGGCCTTATTTCACGGCGCCGATTTTTTTTAAAGCATTTATAATTTATAAATTTTATAAATCATTAATAAACCATACATGCATACAATAGAACCTTTTGAACATGATTTCTTTTATTTGTTTAAGGTTTGAAGTAATAAATAAATTTAAAACTTTGTAGATATTATGAATTGAATTTTTAAAAAAATATTTGCAAATTTTATTTATTTTTTCTCCTTTGTGCTTTTATAAGGAGTATAGGGCATCAACTAAGTCATTTATTATTCATATTTGACTAAGCTTCCGTTTCCTAAATCATTAAGGAAAAATCTATATTTTTTTTTTTGTGATCTATATGACTCAGTCGGAGTTTCCATTCGAATGAAAGGCCGGTGTCTGAATCACTACACCATAGACTGGATTACTAACAAAATTTTCAAATTACTAAAAATATAAAACAAATTTTGATAAAAAAAAGACCATCTAAAAGATATTTTAAACATAAATATTTTTAAAATTATTATATGTATCAATGATTTTTATATAGTTATATACTTAGTTTGTAAATTCAAAAAGTTTTGTATATGAAAAGAAAAACTTTAAATGACCACTACTCTTTATAATTTTATGAAAAAATCCATCATATTGGCACATAATAGATAATACTGCCATTAATTTAGTAAAGCTTAAAAGAAGTCAATAAATCTATTTATCATCAGAAATCAAACAGCACCAAATAAAATTAAGTGAAAATTTATTTTTTAGAATCAAAATAAAAAGAAAATCTAAACTTTAAAATTTTATATTAAATAAAGTTTATTTTTTATTATTTATTTTATATAAAAACGAGGAAGAGTGTATAGTTGACTGTGTCAACTCTAGGATATCTGTACTAACATAATTTATACTATTACCATAATTTTCATAATTTATGCTATGCCATAAAATTTAATCACCTTTTACAAAATTTCATAGACTTAACTTAATAAGGTACCGAGATATATATTTATGTAAATTTTGAAGTAGTATCACACTTACTTGAACCCGTTGTTCCGAACCAATCAAATTTTACAGAAGTTGTTGACATAAAATTAAATTTCTTTTGAGAAAATTCCAAATGTACAACATAATTAGACAATGAGCTATTCTCATATAAAAAAAGAAGTTGTATGGCACTATTCGAACCCGCCGATCGATCTTATTGAATTTCAATAGGGTATTTATATAAAAATAAAATGGTAAAAAATACTAGCTGTATTTTTTTTTTTTTTTTTTGAGTTATCGCGCAATGGGCTGATAGACGTACATAGTCAAATCGACTCAGAATGAAATTCTAAAGTAGAACTTGTATATAATTCTCCATATCTATCTTATCTCATATACAGCTTAACAGACGTTATGACAAATTTATAATATCATTGGATTCTGAATGTTTGTATACGAGTATAATAAATGCAAAAACAATAAGGAACTAAAAAACAAATAAAAATAAAATGAAATGAGTTAATAAATAGTCTGAAGACATGGAAACCAAAAAAAACAGGATTTAAACATTTTAAAAACAAAATTGAAAAACTTTATTTAAACAAAGAACCATAAAAAACAACTTTAACATTTACGTAACTTTAAGACATATATTTTTTATATGTATGTATGTATATATGAACATATTAAAATAAATAAATATAATAAAATCAACACGGAAAGACCTAAATTTAAATTTTTTTTTTACAAAAACATACTTTTATTAAAATTATTTTTGAAGCAAGTGACAACATTTGAACTTAGAATTCTCTAAAATATTTAAACTTTTTGTTTGTAATAGTAAAGTTGGGGAGTAAATAAATTTCATACTATAAAAGTCAATTGAATTTTATTTTGCAATTATTTATTTTTAGATCAAAATAATTAACATAAAAATTTTTTTTTCTTCCTCTTAGGTCATTACATCACATTGAAATACGAGGACACATTATGGCATATTATATAACAGTTTACATCAACCCAACACTTTATGAAGTCTTATGAAGTCTTATACTTCGCAGATGATTTAGATAAAATTTCATATAAACATAAGACTAATCGAAAATTTTAAACCAGGAGTTGTCTAGAAAATTCAACGTTACAAAGCCCACTGAAGAGTACAGGTAATATTGTAGGATGAAGCACTTAGAAAATTGACGTTATAAAAAGTTTACATATCTTATTCTTGAAAAATATTCATTTGCAGATAAATAATCTAGTCGAAAACTAAAAACTCTTAATTAGGCATTTAAAAAATAAAATCTGAATAGAACGATTCAAAGTTTTTTAAAAATGTTTAAACAAGCCTCGTTGGCCTAGTAGGTAAGAGTGTATAAAACACGCTGTAAATTCCGACGGAATGTGAGTTCGAATTCTACACGCGTATTAAAAATAATTTTCCCTTACGACATTTACAGTCACACCCAGAAAGGAAAAGCTGAATAATTTCCTTATCATATTTATGTGGCAGAGGAATAAACTAAAAAAAAACAAAGAAACAACATTCAAAATTTATGGCTTAGAACTAAAATGTAAAAAAGAAACTATGACAAGATAAAATATTATAAATCTACTATAGCTTTTAAACTAGAATAACTTAGTTTAAGTTCTAGAACTAATAAACCAAATCAAAAATATTCAAGATATCTTAAAATAAATCTTAAAATGAAATAAAAGAATAATAAAAAATTCAATATTACTGAAGTTACATTACAAGGTCATAATAATTTTCATCCAATTTCCCAGTCCTTGATTATTCAATTAAAATTCGTGACTAGATTTAGAACTTATATTGAAACATGATGTACAAAAAAATATATTTTTCAAGGATGAATTTTATTTTTTTTTTCTTTTTCTTTCTTTAGGTTTCTGATATGATTCATATAAGAATAAAACAGGAAAAGGGAGTAGAAAAGCTTTCGAAAAGATTGTTTTAGAATTGATTTAATTTTTTTTCCCTTTTTTTTTATTGCTGTTTTAGCTTCTGTTGTACGTAACGGACAGTGATTGAAAAGACTTGAATTTTAATGATGGTAAATTTATATTGGAGAATATGTGGCGGAATTAAATAAGTATGTGAAAATCATAATAATAATAATAAAAGGAAATAAATGATGAGAAGAAACACGAAAGATAAGGATATTTCCCTTTTTTTTCCCTTTTCATTCTAGTGTGAACAAAATGGAATAGTTTTTGTATTTTTAAAATATATATTTAGTGGGAAATTTGGTTTATAATGAATTGTACTAAAATACAAAAAAAAAAAAAAAATTTAATTAAAATTTAATGAAAGTATATATAAATTAGAAAAGTTTTGTTTATTGTTTATAAAATTTGTATAGGTCAAGTTTTCATTACAAGTAAGGGACAGAATAATAATATATAGGGTTAAAATATATAATTTGGCTGCATAAGATATATTTTGATGTATATAAAACCTGGTCTGAAATAATAAAATAAATTAAATATATAAAGGAAGTTTATTATAATGAATAAATTTAAGTAAAATGATTTTTAACTAAAAATTTATATATATTGAAAACAAATTTAAAAAGTTTAGAAATAAAAGTTGATGGGTTTTATTAAAAATGTAATTATAAATTTTTATTTAAAATAAATATATCTGTAAAAGTCAACTTAAATAGTTTATCAAAATTTAAATTAAATTTAAATGTATATATGTAATATTAAAAATAATAAAAGAATTAAAAAATAATTAAAGAAAAATTTCTACTGTCTACTGATATTGATATGATTTGATTACATTGATTTGATCAATTTAAGATAACTAAAGTATTCCAGCTCTATACAGTCTAGTAATAAGGCTTAGTAAAACTAATGATACCAGAAACCGAAGATTAGTTAAATATGAATAACAAATAATGCCCTATGAGTGGAAAGGAGCAAAAAAAAACAATAATGTATTCCACCTCAATAAATAGAAATAAACTTTTCACTTCATATAAAACTAAAATTTTTAGTTTTGACTTTTATTTAATAAAATATATTACTTCTAACATTGATAACAATTATTTGATTATCATACTCAAATAATTATCATACTCCAGTATTGGTTTTTCTATATTATAATTATGTCCTTTTTATCAGGGTTCTAAAAAGCTCAAATTGCAACTCAACAAATCACTCAACTCAAATTTTTGATTATGGGTATAGCTCAAACTATAAGCTAGCTCAATATATAAGTTAAGCTTGGAGTTGAGCTTGGTATTTGAGTTCGCTCATTTACAACCCTGCTTTTATTGGTAGAGTTTGATAATCTAAAATTCGAAATTATTTTAAGTTATTTCAAATTAAGTTGAGTTAAATTATACGACCAATAAAAAGTATGTTAATATAATTTCGTAAAATTTTTCAGGTCCTTTAAGGTATATAAAACTGAACCTTAAATTAAATAAGTTTATCAGGAATTTCAAAAATCGCAAAAAATAAAACTTACACTTAACTGCAACTTTAAAAATAATATATCTCAAAAAACCTAACTATTACTTAGCCATTAGTTTACAAAATGCTTCCAAATTTCTATAAAACAAAAAGTAAAATTTTATTCTAAATATAATCAAACACCTTTTTAATATAAACAAATTTTAATATAAAATTTTTGTAAAATTAAAACTTTATTTAAAACTTTTAATCATAATTATAATATTAATCCTACATAAAAAAAAATTAAGTAATTTAAAATATAATGAAATCATACAATAATTTTTTTATAGCATGCATCAATAAAAACACTTAAAATTTGAAAATTTGTACATTCTTTCAACTCCTTCGTTATAATATAAATATTTAATTAGTTCCTTTTAGGTTAATTTTGTTCTTTTGATCTTTTACTTTTTTAAATTTTTTCTTCATTAAAATATGCCCTACATATTTTATGCAAGTGTAACTCCAAATCACTTAACTGTAAAACAAAAACAAAAAAAAAAAACAATCAACACAAAAATAAAATAAAAATTTTGTAAAACTTATCTTGAGATATTTTTTAATAGCGCTTAATTGCGTGAAGTTAATCCTATAAAAAGAAAAGTTTTTTTAAATGTAAAATCAATAAAAATATATTTAAAAAAAAAAGAAAAAACTTTAATTCAAAATAAATTAATTTAAAAGTGTATTAAAATTCAAATTACAAAAAAAAAAAATAAAAGATTACAAACATTGTAAAGTAACTGAAATTTATATTATACTCATATAACTACTGTAATATAATTAAAACAGCACGCAAATATATTTTAAATTAATTTACTTATACAATTTCGATTTACTTCTGATTTTGTTTTTTTTTTTTGTTTTTTATTAAAGTTCTCTTAACTATTAAATTTTTCCTTATTTTCGTTCAATTTAATTGTAAAATTTCTGAAAAATAGCATTATACAGTTAATATAACATTTATAATAATAAAAAAAAATCTCTGCAGCAGGATCTCTACTAAGTTTTTCTATTTTTTTTCAATTTTTAACTAGACGAAAAACATTTTTTTGACAACTTGCAGTTTTTGGATTTTTTTTTCTATTCTTGCTAAATTTAGTTATCATAGATTGAAATTTAGTGGGCATATGTATGTCATTCACTGTTCTTTTTCCAACAAACAATTTTCCAACGATCTCTACATTTTTCATAATCTATCTAAGACTTAACCATAATTTATCAGTTGGTATTCTATGTTCTCGATATTTTCTCAATGTTTTTATTTTTGAAATTTTAATTTGAATATTTTCGTGTAGTCTAATTTGAAGTTCAAGAATTTATTAAAAAAATATCTTTATAAATTCATCTATACATACTAAGAATTATATTTTTACACAGCTATTATATTTTTAATTTGATTCAAAATATACTAATAATTATTTAATTTTTATAGTAGATTGAAATGTGAAATTGAAAAACGTCTAAGATATTGGGAATATTTAAATGCAGAACAATAAAAACTTTTAAATTCCTACATACAAACAACATTTCAATTAGATCTGTTTATTTATATTAACGTTTATTTGATAACATCAATTTTTTCTCATCAACAGAGATTTTTTTCAAAAAATTACCACAAATATACTTCAAGAGGCATCACTGAAGTGATGAAAAAATGTATTGCGTCACATTTTGAATTTTCCTTTTTCGAAAGAGTTTATAACAGAATACATCAGCTGATTAACAGTTGAATCAATTTGTAAAAATCAAGCGACTGTCGAACTACCGTTGTATTGCACATTTACTATATTGACAACCGTCTGTTATATATATATGTAAAGAGATGTATTATTTTTATATAAATCCTAAAATAATATTGTAATAATTAATTTTATATTAAGTCACTGTTATGAGGGTTTTTAATTAAAATTTGATTTCCTTCCATAACTTGTAAACAATTATTAAATGCGTTTCATGCGTTTATTTATAGTAAATAAATTGTTTTTAGAATCTTTTCATGGAAAAGTTGAACAATGAATGCCTAAATATTTTTTGTTGAACTAAAATTGTAATCAGATTGTATTGTATATTTTAACAACGTCACAAAAAAACACAACATCGTATTAATTTTCGATCAACACAAGTTTATTCAACTGTTGAATAACCGTTGTATCGTCAAATGAGCACTTAAAGACCATTCTATAATGTTGGCGTTGGCGTTTAACTTTAACTTTAAAAAAGTTTCACGTCAGCGGTTTTTTATTTCAATCTCCAATACTGGCGTAACTTAATTGACATCAGTGAACTGTCAAGTGTTTTTGTATCAATATTAATTATATTTCAAAATATATAGTGAAGAATTAAAAAGAAAGATTTTAAATTTTTTTTTTATTGTTTAATATAAAAAAAAAAAAAAAAACAACACAAAAAAGAAATGTCAATTTAATAAAACTGTCAACTTCAACTTTAAAGTAACTGTTAGTAATGTTATAAACTAAACGAAATAAATACTAAAATTTTCAATATAGCACTTACGCACTTTTAAAAAATAAAAGTTTAATACCTTCGATCTAAAATTTCTAATTTTCTTTTGTAAATGCTCCAAAATTGCTATGTAAAAGGGCTAATTGATTACAAAGAAAAGTGCACACCAAAAAAAGAAATATTTTGAATGCAATTAAATAGCATTATGGTTTAAATTTCAATTTACAACAAAATTGTATCGCTAATTAAGAACATTCCTAGTGTTTAACAAGTCAACGCTTGACAATGTTTTAAATTTTATTTTTTATTTTTAGTTTTCTTTTGTTTTTTGCAAATCTGTGGTGAATTGAATATAACACAAAAAAATTAAATTAAATAAAAACAAGAGAACACCGGTTAGAGAGAAAATTTGTGGAAAAGTAAAAAAAATGTAAGCAGTTAAATAAAAAAAAAATGATAAGAACACCAAACTGTTAACATAATCCTTTTAGTTTTGCAACTGTATTAATTACCTATATTCATGCAATATAATCGAGTAAATATACAATGTATAAAATGTGCAATGTATAAATACATAAAAAATATATGCAACAGAAAACATGTTTCATTTGAATTTTCGTATTAAAATAAAGTTTTTTTATTTTTCCATTTTTTGCATAATTTTTGTTGTGTTTCAATTATTCAAGGGAACAAAAAAAGCAAAGAAAATAAAAAACAGTAAAATGGTTTCTCATAAGTTTTAAGGTAATAAAAAAGAATATTTCAATAGAACAGTAAAAAAAAATATTGTGTTTTCTGTTTTTTTTTTTACTTTGCATATTAGAGAATTAAAAAATGAAATAATTTGGATAATGCAAATAAAATGATAACATTATGAAATTTAATCGAACCAACAAGAACAATATAGATTCTTATAAAAAGTTTGGTTCAGTTATTACTAAAGTTAGGAAGAAAATGGACAAATTATTTTTAATTTTTTATATAAATTAGCAAATTCATAAAAAAAAAACAAGTTTTTCAGCTTCTAAAATATTGATAGAAAAAATATTTTTTAAACTTATAATTTTTACTTATTCATTAGCCACTTTCTCAGATTTTCTACTAATTTTTAATCTTTAATTGATTGCTACATTTAAAACATTTTTTATATTTCATCATTTATAATCACAATATCTTTTATGCGTAGTAATTAACTTATTAAAGTTGTTTATTTAAACCAAGCAATTAAATTTTTAAAAAGAGTCACCTTTGTTGCTAAATACTAAGAATTTCACATGAATTTATTTTATTAAATTATTCTTAAATGTTCATCTAGTTATAATGAAATGAAAGGTGTATAATGAAATAAAGTATATCGCCTGAAAGTATGCAATTATTTACATAGTCTATTGATTAAGAGAGTGCAAATCCAAAACCTGTAATAAAAATTTGGTTTTTTTGTAAAATGTTTTTCAGAAATAATACTAACAATATTAAATAAGTAATTAAACTATAATATTTAAAAAGTAAAAAAAAAAAAATTATCCAATATAAGTAATAAAATTAAATAAGAGAGCTGCTAGCTCAAGACAAAAAATGAATTTTTAGTTTCGTTTAGAATAACGTAAAGATTATATTAAAATATCATAATAAATAATAAATTAGATTAAAATAAATAAAAAAAAATATATCGTATTTTAATCTAGGTACTGCGGTGACCGATTGGCGTATTTACCAAAGGAATGCAGATTCAAGTTTTTTTTAATTGGAACGAAAAAAAAAGAAAAAAACAAATAATAATTTTACTTTATAAACTAATAATAAAACATAATCTATAATTAATGACCATAGTAGCCAATGGTTTAGTAATATTACATTACTCTGTATGTATATATATATAATATTAAAATAAATAAACTTATTTATTCTGAAATTAAGATAACTTTTATACCACCCGAACACTTTATTTTCTCGGATGAATGGGCTATATTTAAAACCATCAGAAATTTAATATGTAATACGAGAATAAATTTAAACGTATATAGTTTTCTGTTTGACTCTATTAATAAAATAAAAATTTATATTAATAATTTTGAATACAAATAATAAAAATTAGCGTATACAAAAACATAAAATAAAATCATTATAATTTAAAAACTAATTTTATTTTTTAAATAATTTTATTTTCAATAATTATTAATTTATAATATTTTACATTTTATTATCATGTCTTTAACAGAAAAAAAAAAACTTGTTAAAAAAAAATTAATAAATTGTAAATAAAAATTTTAAAACAATTTAAAATAATTTTCTATTTCATTTTCCCTATTCTTGAAACCAAAAAAAAAATTCCAGCCAGCTACTCTTTATAAAAAACCAATCCATTATCATTAAGAGAACTTGTAACGTTTTTTTGTTTTTTTTTTTTTTTTGTTATTGTTATTGTTCCAAGTTTCATTTTACACATCAGAAAATAATTTAAAAAAAATTAACTGACTATAAATATTTATAAATAAAATATCCTCTGAATATATGTGCATAAACTAGGTTATTCTTCTTCAAATTTATGAATGCACTAACAGTCTAGAAAAAAATAATTGTAACATAAACCATATAAAATATATCTTTTTAATTAGACATATATTTATATACGAGTATGGTAAAATTTTATTAATTTTTTCATTAAAGTTTGATGCGTCCACTTAAAGAATTCCAAAGAGAAACAATGAGAGTTTCAGCTGCCCACCACTTTGTAGTTCAAATTCCCAGATGGCATAATTCGGCATACATATTTTCATTTGTGGTATGATCATTGCAAATGTGGAACCATCTCCCACCTCATATATTTCCCAGATGATTCAAAGTGAAGACTAACAACTTTGTTCACAATATATGCCTGCCACTTTGAAATCGACTTTCATTACCTAACTAACTTCCTTTGATCAATACATGAATACTAAAGGTAATAGGCAATAGATGAATACTAAAGGTTATATGACCTATTATTTGATTATAAAAGATAGGTGGTATTTAGTGAATTAAAATCCCAAACACTCATAGAGGACTCGGGCTCGTTCCAAGCTCTTATAATGTTTTTCGATTATTCCCATCTACTATCGCAAAGCAAAAAAAAAAAATAAAACAAAATTTTTATTTGAAAATGAAAAGAAATTCCCAAAAACATTAACTTTCTCCATTATGGGGTACAATTAATTAATTTTTAAAACATTATATGATTGGCAAAAATATTTAAAATTATTGTGGTAATAAAAAACCAAATCCTATACTATATGGTAATAAGAGAAAGTGTAAAACTTCCAAATAAAATTGGACTATCCATGCATAAAATCCTCACAAGAAATCATAATACCTCTATAGGTGTATTAAAGTGATTGATTTTAGACGATTAAACCAAAAAAAAAAAAAAACTGAAGCGAAGTAACCCTTAACAGCAATATTCAATATTACCATCTAAGGCTTCACATAAACACAATAATGAGTACAATAAGTTTTAACACCAACTGTATACTTGTACATTAGATATAACTCAACTATCTGATCTTATTTTAACAACAACTCTAATAAAAGTTGTTAATTCGAAAATAATTGAAAATAAACTCGTTGGAGAATTGGCACATTATAATGGAATTAAAACAAAAAAAATAATAATAATAATGAAGTAAAAAAGAAAATAAAACAATATCAGAGAAAATTGTATAACAGTAAAAATTAAGTGAAGAGAAAATAAATAAAAAACAAAAATATATATATAGAATGTATAGAACAGCAAAATGAATGCAGAAAAAAAATATACAGGATGAAGTCAAAATTTATTCATCTGAAAAATCAAATTGAAAAACGATTATAGAATGATTCCATTATTATTTTTTATTTTTTTTTTTCAAAGATTTTTCATATTAAATTTAAATTTAATTTATGGTATATTTTTGTATATATATATATATATTGTACGTAATACATAATATATTTCTGCATAACCTAAAACTGACCAACCTACACTAAGTTATTATAGGCTAAATATATATTTACTCATTATATTATTTTGATACCATTTTATATTAAAATAGAAAATAGTTTAAATATTAAATAGATAATTGATATAGTCTTTGGTAGTAGATGGTATTATTTCAATATTTTACTTTTATTTCTTTTCAATTCTTTGCTTCAGAAATTATTTATTTTATTGTAAAACCATTTAACACAATTTAAAGAAATTTTCAAAATTGTAGCTTAGTTGAATGAATCAGTTCTATATATATCCTTTTTGTTAGGTTTTCCTTATAGTTTTATGTTTAGATTTGGTTCCGTTTGGCATTTATCATTTGTTTAGATTTTGTTTTATTCAATACCTCTTTTACGTCTAAATTTATTCATTATAAGTCTAAAAAATATTCTGAAATGAAAATCATTTCTCTCTTCTAAACAAATACCTACTCGTAGTTCTATGAAACTACTTATATGGAATGTTTTCGAACTGCAGTATAGTCTATAAAGTATAATTTATATTTTTTATATAGTTTTAGAAACGCTTCCTTTAATATTATACCTATAGGTATACCTATAGGTAAAAACGGGTTACAGATGCATACTTAAGCCAGTTTAGACCCATTGTAATACCCTGGATCAGTATTTCTCCTAAATAAACCTTTAAGAGCTTATTACAAAATATTGAAAATCAATTAAGTCCATTTCGAATAAATCGAAAAGATTATTTAAGAAGAATTCTCCCACAAACTTTGTTCTTTTTAGAGCAAGAGACAAACAATCACACAATAGATGAAATATTGATTCCTTTTCCTCTTTGCACCTTGTGAAAAAGTTATATGGAAAGTGCTAACCTTCACGCATGTCTCCCAATTGGATAGTGTCCCGTTAAAAATTGTAATTATGTTACCGATATTGACACTATTTAGGGATAAAAGGCTAGTTAATCATTTAATATTTAATGTATAGGCCAGGTCTGTTTAGTCACAGTTCAAGTATTAATAGAAAATCACTTACAGTTTGTGAGTATATTGACTTATTGTTGAGAAAAAATTCCTTTTAATATAATTTCAGTTTCACACAATCATATATTTATAACATTTACAAAATTTAAAATTTAAACTATAAATTAAATTAATACTAAAAACTAATTTTTATATAACTAAAAAAAAAAAAATTTAAAACAAAGCAAAGCAATCTTTATCCTTAGTTTGATCAGAAGTGAAAAAAGAAGCTGAAAACAAATTTTCCTGCCAGCTTTTTTAAATTACATTAAAAAAATATCATTTTTTTTTTTTTTGTTTTCTTATTCTATCACAAAACAAATTGTGCATTGTACATTGTGCATTGTGCACACAAACTTGTGCATAATTATAATTATTATGTTCATCTTTTGGTTAACGCATTACCATAACAATTTTTATTTGATTTAACTTAAGCCAAAACAATAACAACAGAAAAGAAAATTGTATATATATAAAATAAAATAAAATTTAATTTAATTTATTATTATGAGGAAATCCTATTATTATTTTGTGTTTCCTTTATTTTTCCTCAAAAAGAAAAATTTTGTTTCTTTATAAGAAAATAGTGGTCAAAAATTATTATTTGAAAAACTTTTTTAAGGAATTTTCGAAACAAAGAGTTAAAAACTTGGTGCCTACAGAGAATTATATATATATTATTTATATATATATATTTAAAATAGTTCTTTATTTGATTTCATTCTATTCAATTGGGAACAATAAACAAGTTAAAGTCAAACACAGTATAATAATCTTCCTTCAGTTCTTCTTTAATTTTTCAAAAGAAGAAAATAAAAGTGTTTCTTTTCCATTTTTTATCGTTTTTTATTTATACTCTTTATTCTGTGAAAAAAAAAATTAAGTGTTTTGAAAAGTTTTTATTTTTTTTTTTTTTTTGTTTTTGGACTAAAACTATACAACTTATTCTTTGCCGAATATTATCATTTTTAGTTTAAATAAAAGTAAAAAGTAACCTTTTGAAACTTTCAAAAATTTAAAAAACGATATTCAAAAAATTTTAAGAAAATAAAATTAATTGGGTTAAACAATTGCAGTTTAGCAAAGTAGCAAAGTAACTTTTATATTATATGAAATTTTAAAAATTATTTTTTTTTGTTACTTAAATTACTATTTTAGTAATTTACTCAATTTTATTTATTTATAGTTTTACTTTTGTATAAATTTTAAAATTAATTATGTTTAGTTAATCAAAAATTTTGTATAATAAAATCAAGGAAAATTGGCAATTGGCATCTTCAAAAACAAAAACAATTCGGATTATTACAAAGAGAAACGAAACGTTCTTAAAAAGAAATTAATAAGATCTAATCGAAAATCAACTTTAGACTATATAGACTATACTAATAGGCTGACAAACAGTTTGATTAAATATTTATTATTTGGTTTGATTATTCCTAAAGTCTTGAAACAAGAACATCAGTTATTTTTAAAGCTTTCAAATTATAAATTTGACACATCAAAATAAATATTAGGAAACTTTAAAATTTTTTTTTTTTTTTTTTTTTTAATGCATTTCTCTGCCACATAAATGAGGACAGGCAATTGCACAGCCTTTCCTGTACCCACACTCCCTCGGTATTTACAACGTATTTTATACGTTCTTACCCATTAGGCTACCGAGTCCTAGAGACCACTTTAATATTTTTAAGGAAAATCCTGGTAGTTTTTATTTTGACAAAACAATAAATTAACTTATAAATGAAACTGTCTTTTTAATAAAATTATCATCACCTTAAATTGCAATTTTTGATTTCTCATTTTGTAAATTTTTAATTTTTAATAGATTTTTTTTTTTTTCTTTTTGAAAAAAAAAATACAATGAAAAACTTTTTGATTGTTTAAATTTTCAAACAGTGTTTTCTTGCCAAAACTTTTGAAAAAAATAACAATAACAAAAATGAACCGACAATCTAACACCTTTTAAACTTGTACTATACTGAGTTACTAACTTTTTTCTTTATAAAGAGAATGCTGAAAAAAAGTTTTTATTTTTTTTTTGTTTTATACCAACGCATTCTTAAATGGACGAATGCTCTCCAAGGATTGGCTATCTAAAACTAAAGAATATAATATACATACAGTGAATAAAACTGGTATAGTAGTGAATAAATTCTGATAGACAAAACCACCATAACAATAACTATTCAAGATTTTTCAAGTTTTAGTTTATTTTATTTTTATTTTAGTTTGAATTTTCTTTGAAAAATTAAAAAAAAAAAATTCTATCAAATTTTAAAAGTTTTTTATAAGTTTTTTGGCCATTCCAATGATTTGAAAAATGAAGTTAAAAGTTTATTGAATGGATAGAAAGAGAATATAGTGAAAAGATTGCAACACATAAATTATTCTAGAAATATATGTATAAGTTTATAACAATCATAATAATCAAAATGTATATATGAATATATGTCTATATATTTTATATATAATAGGATTTGATTGTTTTGATAAACATAAAAGTTTCAATGAAAATAGAATGCTATTTTAAAGAAAATATTTATCAAATGTTAAAAATTTTTTGTTTCTAAAGAGAAAAATTGATTTCTGGCAGATGATGTCAAAAAGAAATAATAATAATTTAAAAAAATTTTGAAAAACACTTTGAATTGGAAACGATCTTGAATCTTAAGATCAAGAGATAAAAAAATATAATGAAAAAATTAAAAAAATTTCTAATTAATAAAAAATATGACGAGAATTAACGATTAGCCTTAACATATGCAATAGAGTTTGATAAAAAAATTTACTACCTTAAAATTGTGTAAAAATCTTAACAGAATAATAACAAGAATGAAGTACCTTGTTTTTGTAAACTTTTTTGTAGGCTAAATTAAATTAAGATTGTAAAACAAACAAGTAAATGTAACAGTAAGTCGATGCAACCGACTTAATAATACCCTACACCTGAATAATTCGGATTAAATTAAAAATCCATAAGTTTTTTGGCAGCTGCTTGAACTTCTTCTCTTTTCTGTCTTATCCAACTCGAATTTTAAGGAACGTAAAAGAGGCATCCTCTTGGGATATGCTTGTAAAAAATTTCAAGTTTCTATCTTTATTAATTTCGAAGATATGCTTGTTAGTCCTTGGGAGGCGTGTGTCAGGTACCCGAATTGCCACTCCAATGGATAGAAATGGATTAATGGATTCATCAAATCCATCTCAGGGACATAAAGAAAACATGCCAGAACACCATTGTACTAAATTTAAAGGTTCTGGAGATATGTTGGTTTTGGAGATATGCTCGTTTACTCTTGTGCTCGTCTGGAAGTTTCTAAAATTTCAAAGGTTATATCTTTGTTGATCAAATTTAAAGGTTCTATCTTTGTTGGTTTTGAAGATAATCTCGTTTGTTCTGGAATCATTCGGTAGCTTCTAGAATCCGAACTCATGGACCGATTTTGTCCAGATTCAAACTTAGCTTTCCTTTCGTAATTAATAACCTACTATATAAATTTCATCAAGATAGCTTTACTAGTTTTTGAGTTATCGTACGAACGGACGGACATCGTTAAATCGACTCAGGAGGTGAACCTGATACCCTCAGGTTTACCTCCTGAGTCGGTGAGGTGAACCTGAGGGTATCACCAGGAGGTGAACCTGGGCATAAAAAAGGGTAAAAATAAAACATTTAAATTAAAATTGTAAGGCGTATAAATTATAATATAATATTATGGATCTATTTAGATCAAAATTAGTACAAGATTAATGATGAAGAATATTCGATAATTTGAGAGATGGGGTATTGTAAATTTATTTATAATATAAATAATAAACTAAAAAAAACATTTAATCTAAAATGTTCTTAGTAGATGGTAGTTTTAGAAATATTGGATAATCTTAAGTGTTTTACAATATTATAATTAATAAATATATAAATAAATCTAGAATATAATCTCCAAACATATTATTAGATTCGATAATTTTTTAATAAAAGTTATCTATAATCATTTTAGCAGAATAATTTTCTTAATATATTTGTTATATTTATATCCAAAATATATTACCACACTAATTTGTTTACTAAAAGCACTATAGAAAGAATATAATGCTAGTAATATTGATATTAATTTTTTGAAATAGAACATATATATTACACGGAAATGGTTGTTAAGAAAACATCATTTATTAAATCTTTTTTAGTAATTTTATAAAATCTCTAGTTATAATTAAAAATGAATTAAACTTTATGCCACTGACACTAAATTTTAGAATTAGTAAAATATCTTAAATATTTCTTTATAATACCTTCCTTAATTTAAATACTCCAAAAAGATTATTTAAACTCTACAAGTTAATTTTATATATTAAGTGAGTGAAATATAAAAAAATCACTCATTAATCCTCTCCCATTTTTTGTACTAGATCAAAGAGTAACGAAACATATAAAACTTGGTAAAAATTTATAATACGCAATTTCTAAATAATTTTTACTCCTTCTCACTTTAAGTGAGTTGTAAAAAGTGTTTTTTTTTATTATCATATGTTTTTCACGTGAGTTATTCTAAAAGAAAAAACAAACCTGTTGATTACCAATAATTTGCAAATAAGTGTGGTTACATCTATAGATGATACCATATCGAATTTTTATTTAAAAATGAGACAAAAAACTAATAATGAAGGGACATAAGTATATGAAAGTGAATAACAATTAATGGTTGAAAGGATAATTATCAAGTAAGTGGGATTTTATATACCTACATATATATATAGGGATTATAATAACTAATGAGATAGAATATTCATTTTTTATAACTCTTATTTTGTTACACACATACGTATGCGTTACATACATACGTATACGTACTACATATACTATAAAGTATATATTAAATAGCTATTCAAGTGAAAATTGTAATTTGAAAAAATAATTTAATTAACAGAAAAGAAGACATTCAGAAAAAAAATAATATCATAATATATCAATATTTTGTAGTTGAAATAAATTTAATAAGTACTAAACAGATTCAGATCAGATCAGACTTTAATGCAAATTTTGGTTCAAACAACGAAATTTTATTATTTAATTAATATAATAATATCGAAAACCAAATCAACAATTTTTGTATCAGCAAAATAGGCAGCTAATTCCTTAACCCAAAGCCCCAAGAATCGAGTATGCTAAATAATAATGTATAGCGAAAAACTGTAACAGTTTTGCGATAAGAAATAACAGCACCTGAAATAAAGAATAATCAAAACAAAAAACAAATAAAGGAAGAAAATGAATTCGAGATTAATAAAATAGTAAAATATTTGCTAAAAACAAACCTTAAAACATAAGTATACCATCTCTATTCACTTTTATAAAGCATGGAATGAATATTCTATACCAAAAATATCAACCAATCATAGAAATTATTAGTTAAAATTTAACAACGCAACAATTTCAGGGAAATGACGGTGTTATTTTATTCTATTAAAATCTTTTGTAATTTTTTTTTAAATCGGATTCATTAAGAAATAGATTCATCGTGAGAAATAAACAAGATAATTTTCCTACGAGACGATTTTCGACAATATCTCACAAAAAAACAACATCTGCGATCCAGTATCCAACCATTACTAAAATTAAATATTCTAAAGTATGAAACTATTGTAGTTGGCTTGAAAATAAATATTAAAAAAACTAAATCCATTAAAATAAGTCCAGATACATAAGAAATTTTTAAATTGAGACATAAGATTTGAGGCTTAAAGCACCGTAAGAACAGTTGGAAAAGACAAAAATAATATTTTGTACTTTAACAGGAAAAGCAAAAAAAAAAAATACCTAAAATTACCTTTATTTCTTGCTAGAATAAAAATTTAAAACAGGATATTAAAATTTAAAATCAATTATATAAAAATTTCTATCATAAATTCTTTCTCATCTTAAAATAAAAAATAAATCTATATATAAAATATACATAATTTTTAAATGTGTGTTTATAAAAATGTTTGTGTTTTAAGCAAATTTAAAAACCATAAGCAATCAAAGATAAATTGATTAATCAAGAAAAATTAATAATATATATACGTATATAAATAAGTAGATTATAACATTGGAGACTTAAAAATACAAAAATTATAATATTAAAAACAATCAGCATAAATATGTATGTAAATTTTTCCTTCCCCTATTAAATAAAATAAATTTATGTCATTTTTCTTCATTATTCTCTTTCTATCTCAGTCTATTTTATTCTTTACCTTGCCTTGTCGAAAAATTATTTAATGATTAAATTATAATTCTTTGTTTTTTTGTATTATTTTATGCATTTTCATTTATTCATCTTTAAGATATTTAAATATTTCCATTTGAAATTCTTTAAAAATTTATTTTAAGAAAAAATAAATTCAAAGAAAATTGAAAAATAAATAATTTTGTTACTTTAATTATATTATTAGTAATCATGTTAAAAAATAAAAAATTGCTTTCATCCGAAAAGAGCCCAAAAATTTATTTGTAAACTGTCATCCTATAAATATGCAATTTATTAACATTTACAATTAAAAGCAACTCTTGTTTCTCTACAAGGGGCTTCGGTAGCCTAGTGGTTAGGCGTGTGGCGTATTAACTGAAGGAGTGCGGGTTCGATCCCTGCACAGGTCGTAAGTGTTTTTTTCTTTACAGGGGGGTATGGGTAAAACACGACCAAATATAATGTAAATATATAGTATATCATATAAACAAAATAAATAATATTAGTATATAATTTAATAATAGTATAAAAACCTATAATGGCCTTGGTAGCCGATGGTTCAATAATATTGCATTACATTTATGTATGCAATGTTAATATAAATAAATAAATAAATAAATAAAATAAATAATATTAGTATATAATTTAATAATAGTATGAAAACCTATAATGGCCTTGGTAGCCGATGGTTCAATAATATTGCATTATATTTATGTATGTAATATTAATATAAATAAATAAATAAATTTCTCTACAATGGTCAAATAAGTTTTTCGCCTTTTACTAATTGGAAGCAGGAGCCTCGATGACTGAATGGTTAAGCATATGGCGTATTAATGAAAGGAATACAAGTTAAAATCCTGCACAAGTGGTCAATCTTTTTAATTGGAAGGTAAAATTAATCAAAAATAAATTTTTCTTAACTAAGAAGAATTACTCCAAATATAAAGTAAGTTTATAATAAATATTAAGCAAAATAAAAAATATTACTGTATAAATTACTAATTGTATTCAACCAACCTATAATGGCCTTAGGAGCCGATACTCTGAAAAGTAAAAACGAAAAAAAAGGTTTTATAAATTGGCTTTTTAGAATAATTATGAACCACTTCAGTTATATAATAGTAATTATAGCGACCTCAACAGCGAAACGATTCTACCTATTATTAAAATCTATTAAAAATTTAAAAAAATAATTAACCCAAACTTGATAGGTAATTATTGCCCATCATATTATTAACTTTTATTTCATTTTAATCTGATCGAAAACAATTAAAACCTCAGACAAATAAAAACATTTCCAAAATATAAATCACTTGTGTTATAAGATTGTAAAATTAGGTTTATTAAGCAAAAAAAATTAAATTTAAAAATGTATAAAAATTTTATTTCTTTTTAAATAAAATTTAAGATAAGAATTCACAAGATAAAGACCTTACATATAAATATATTATTATCTACGTAATTTAAATGTTATATATTACATATATATACTTTCTAAGGACAAAAAATAAAAATAATAATAATAACAAATTGTTTTGAAAGTAAATACACTTGGAAACATATTATAACACTCACAAGCTTCATTCATCGTTTTCTTTCTCCTATTATTGATACTTATAATTATATCAGTTAAGATTTATATTTTTTTTAATGCCTAATTGGTATTTAAGAAAACAAAAACCAAATATTATATTCAATTCAAAATATAACTGGTTATTTACAAGATGTTTCATTTGAACATTTGTTATAAAGAGAATCTTCCAAAGACACCAAGAATTTCTTCTTGGTATTTTCAGATTCTTACTGACTAAACCCAACTTCCCCTTTAGCCAATATAATGGGATGAAACCCTTACCTGCTAACGCAGTATATTGGCTAGGAAATTACTTTCGTTAATTATTTTTATATGCTATAAACAAGGAAACCATCCGCTAAACTAGAAAGTAAAATTATAGTATGTTTCACAAATCCAAAGTTTTGTTTTTTCTTTCAATCTTTCAAAAATCTTTCAATCTCTACTACTCACTTCTTCCCAATAGCTTAAGTTTTAATGTTTTTGAAAGAGCAATTCTGTAAGATTTGAATACAACTAAAAAGTTTTAGCTTTAATTAAACTTTCATAAATTGTTTTCACATCTTCGATGTACCAAGAATTTTGAAATAATTCAATTTAAAATTTTAAAAAAATTAAAAATTTTATATTTCATCGATGAATCAAAACATTAAATAATCAAAACATTAAATAAATCCTTAAAAATATTCTATATTTATTCCAATTTATATCAGTCTTAAATATTTTATTATAATTCTAATATAATTTCAAATAAATTTCAATAAATTATAAAAAAAATAGTATGAAAACATATATACATATATATATATAATTTAATCCTTTTTTCCTAAATCGAATCAGTTTGTTTATTTATGAACATAATTCTTTTTAGTATTTATGTTATACATCCTATTTATACATAAGTACTTATACATATAAATTCTAATGTAGAAATAATTTTATCTTAACTTAATTCAGATAACACTTTATATTACCATCATCTCCATCTAAAAAGGATTACCTTTTTTTCTTCCATTTTAAATTTTATTTCGTGTAAAAGATTTTTATTATTTTTATTTTTTTGCACAAACATATATATACACAAATAATTTCTTTAAGATTTCGGTTTCCATTTAAAGAAGTTCTCTATTTTCACCTACTTATATACAAAATATAGGATTTCGTAACCACATTCAAAACCAAAACCAACCAAAAAATAATCACACGTTTTAAAATGTAAATAGATACTCACAATTGATATTTTCAAGTGCCAAAATAATAAGATTATATACATATATTATTTTTAATTTTATGATTAGTTTCGGATCAAATGTTCAAATTGTAGTACACTGAAAACCAAATTCATTTTATGTTTTTTTGTTTTTGTCTAAACTATTTTATTATTAATTTTCATACATTTCTATGGGATTAACATATCATACTTAAATACATTTGACTCTACGTTATATGGGTTATATTCTATTACGTTGCAATAGAAATGTGGCCGTGGTTTAAAATATAAGCTTGCGAGTTAAGGTAAATGAAAAACTCGGGTCCAATTATACTCATTTTTAGCACATTTCAAAAAAAATTTTAAAAAATGTGCCTATTAGTTTCACTCTGTCCGTCCGTCCGTCTATCCTTACAAAACTTCTACATCCTCAAACTTTGAAAAAGCCCTATTTTTAAACGCGTAGGTATATTTCTTGTTCTGCTTAACATATTTTGAATCTGAAAACGCCATTCGACAGAATTTTCTTTACCTTTATAAATTAATAACAAAATTATATATATTTTTTAAATTTAGTATTTAAATTTACCGTTATGTGAAAACCAAATTTTGTATGATTTTTCTACCTTCATAACTCCGGCATGCTTTTAGATAGGGGCTTGAAATTTTGAGGCAAGAAAGAACTTTTAGAATTAGTATAAGTTTGCTTAGAAAAGTTTTTTCAACCACTTTCTGTTTATGAGCTATTAGAGCTCAAAAATTGAAATATTGCCATTTGTACACATTTACAAATGGCAATATTTACCTGTACACATTTTTCTTCGACAAAACAAAAAAATTAAAGCTGCAGTAATTTTTATGCGTGTAAATGTTTGTTTTTAATGGTATAGGGCTCCAAAGCTACAGCCTCCCAAAATTGCAAAAAAGCCCAATTTGCAGATGTATATATCTCAGGCTCTGCGTAGTAGTTTTACAATCTAAAAACACTAAAAGAGCGGCAATTTTTTTACCTCTATAAAACAATATGAGAATTATGCAATAATATGTAACTCCGGCACGCTTTTAGATAGGAACCTGAAATTTTGAATCTAATTTTTTAGAATTAGTATAAATTTGCTCAGAAATTTTTTATGTTTCACCCCCTGTTCATGAGCTATTTTTAGGCACCTATTTAACTTAAGTACCTGTACAATTTTTTCTTCGGCAAGATATAAAAATTAAAGCTCCAGTAATATGTTTTTACGTGTGTTAACGGTTTTTCTTAGTTGTATAGGTTTCCGGACTTACAGCCCCTCAAAATTCCAAAAAAGTCATATTTTCACGTTTTTTCTTATTACATGAAATTTTCAAATTTTTGTGCAAGTCACAATTCTAAACAGTTTGTATTGCCTTTTGGAAATGTGCGCTTTTAAAAACCGTTGGTTTACATTCTACCTTGTTGATTTTTTTTTTGATACAGTTTTTGTTATGGTAATATATTTTGAATATTAAACCATTTTCGTTCAGAGATCAATTGAATTGATTAAAGTCGTATTAGCTTAACCGTTAGCTTAACGGATTTTATTAAAAGAAAAATTCCTTTGAACCGTTTCAGATTTTCTATGTACATTTACATAGATTCTTATTCATTTTTGTTAAAATTTCTTTATTTTTTTTTTTTTATTAAACTTATTAAACCAAAAAGGAGTAACATATGAGCATATGATACATTTGCACTTTTTATATGCTAGGGAAAATGTTTATATATTAAACTTGTTTTTACTTTACATTATATATATCTAATATAAAATATTTTGCATTAAAAAACCTTCTTAGCATTATATCTTAGCATTTACCAATAAGTTTAGGTACATAGTTTTATAATCTTAGGTACATTTTTGTAATTCTAACCATATTTTTCTGAAAAATTTTAGTATATTTAGACTAAATATTGTAATAATTTGTACTAATTTGAACTAAATATTATATTTATAAGTAATTTATTTTTCAAAAAATTTCGAGATACAATTATTCGAAAGAAAAAACAAAAACCAAAATAAATCAATTTAAAAACAAGGTAAAGTCAGATTTATAAAAATTTTACATATTTCTGTTAAAGTTATTGTTATAGTAATTTTTTAACAAAATTCCCCATGGATATCTTTACACATACCTATATATAAACTAATTTAATAACATATTAAATATTTTTCTTGTATAAGCTATATAATTTGATGTATAGCATATATTGTATTTTAATATCTATAGTTATATGATTGTATACATGCGTATATACATAAAATTATCCTTATCAAAGAAAACGTAATTTTCTGCAATTATGACATAATCTTTATTTTATTGTCATTTAAGAAAAATTTGTATTCCTTTTTTATTATTCCTACTTATTTTTACAATAAAATTTTGTCTTTCCAGACACAGACAAAAAATATAACAATTGAATTTTATGAAATTTTATTTAAACATCCTTTCTTCTATCCTTTCTTTATCATTTGTTTGTCAAAATGTTTTTATTTTTGAAATAATTAAGTAGAATTGAGCTATTTCTCATTCAAAAATATACTAAATATATTTGCAATGCAATGACCGTAATTACTTTACTAAGAGTAATCATCTTTAAATCTGTAAAAAGAATCATGTTATATTTCTATAAAGTCCTGTCATATTAGCTGCACAAAATCTTTAAGTTAATATTAAATCATATTAAATAATGTAATCTAATTGACAGAAATGGCAAATATGCATCGTAAATTTTAGATACATCTAAGCCATATCATACCGGCAAAAGTAAAATTTATTTTGTTTATTAGTTTTTAATTTCTGAAAATAATTTTTCTTTCCAAGTTTTAATATACTTTTACGAGTACTTACTTAAAAACAATATTAAATATGCAAAGGTGACCTTACAATATTCATGTAAATAAGTTTGTCTAAATACTGACTATGCAATAATGTTGGAATTTCTATAATGCTTCATAGTATCTAAATCCAAAAATCTCATATACATAAACTCAAATATCTTGAATATTATTTTCAATAACTAAAATGGAAATAAAAGGATTCAATTTACAAGTTTTACAACTGGTTATAAATATAAACATAAATATGTGTAGATATAGTGTTAAATTAATAAAAAAATTAAAAATCGTTTAAAAGTTTTTTAAATAATTATTTTATTTTTATTATAAAGATAATATAGACAAGCTGTATATAATAAAATCTATATAAGAAAAGCGAAAAAATGCAATTATGATATTTTTTTTCCTAAGGTAGATGGGAATCTTCCAAAGACACCAATAATTTCGCCTTGGTAGTGTCAGATTCTTACTGACCAAACCCACCGCCCCCTTTAGTCAATATAATGGGATGAAATCCTTACCTGCTAACGCAGTATATTGGCTAAGGAGTAGGGATAGGTAATGGATGCGGTAACATTGAATTAAGAGTGGGACTGTTAAAACAATGAATCCGCCTATTATTATTACTATTTTGCTAACAGTGACTTTAGTCGTTAGAACAATTACAACATGCAGTAGTATATAGCACCTTACTGCATGAGATATTTATAGAAGGCAACCCCCACTGTCACTGTAACCGCTATTTTTATTGGTATTAGAATTTTATTAATAATATTATTATTTTATTACAGAGTCAGAGCCATCAGTGGATTACAACGTGCAGTAGTATATAACACTTTCTTGTATGATATAAACCACTGTAGCAGCTATATTATTATTATTATTACTATTATTATTATTATTATTACTATTATTATTATTATTATTATTATTATTAATTATACGATATACATTATTGCGATATGAAATTACTACATATTTTTTATTTATATGACCTGACCGGGGTTTAAACCCAAGACCGTCTGATTGAAAGGTGTTCGACTTAACCACTACGCCATGACTCATGAGTCATATATAAATTAAATTGAAACTATTAGTGTTATAACTAATTAATGCAAAGATAAATAATTATAATACTTTTATTATATTGGGGAGCATTTCCCACATTTCAATTCACAAATCTTTTTACTAAAAAAAAATACATTTTTTTTTTTATATTATATCGTCCAGATATAAATATCTGCCGATATTTTTAGGACCCTTTTGTCTTTAGCATGAGGGCCATCTCGGTATAAGTATTCAATTATAATTATATTTAATGTAAACAAAATAACATTATTTCATTATATTTTATATATTATTTTTGACCTGACCAGGGTTTGAACCCGAGACCTTTCGCCTGAAAGACCGGTGATTTACGCACTGGTAAGATAAACAAAATTAAATTTTAAACGGATAATTTCATTTAGTAAATATTTACTCAGTTATAGAGTTAATTAACCTATTACAAGCATGGCAAATTTTGTTCTACCATTCAATGTTTTTCTATTTAACTTTCAATTTTATTAAATTACATAAATTTAAATCCTTGTTAATAATAATCATTAAATTCAATTTCAGCTTTCTGATATTATCAATGCATACACATACCTACTTAATAATGGAAGTTTTTGCTAATTTGTTTGCTGTTACTTTCCTCCAGTATCAAGTAAGTATTTTTCCAAAACCTTCATCTTCACAAATTTCAAAATTTTTATTACCTTTAATTTAAGATTTGAATTTTATTGATTAAAATTAAACCACTTTATGATAATTGCTTATAAAAAATTGTAACTTATACCTATAACTTTTACACTTTCCGCGAGATAAGCAATTTATTCATTATTTAACTTTTTTTAAAAAAAAAACAAAACTCAAATTATAATAACGAAAACGTAATTTAATATTTTTAAAATTATTAATTTTATATTTCACATATTCTGTTTTTTTTTTTTATATAAAACCGTTAAACTTAGCATAAATGTAATGGTTAATACAATTCAAAATTTTTTAATCTTATATTTTCCCTAGCGGTCACTAGATACAACTAAAAACTTTTTAAGCAATTTTCACAAAGAAGACTGTGTGTAAAGTAAAGAAATTTTGAATATTTTAGTAGAATGTAGAATAGTAGACGGTTTGGATATTAGATAGTGATAATTTAACGGTAAAGATATATTAATATAATTTTTGCATTGAAAAAAGCTAATATTCTTAGCAGTTTAGTATAAACTTAATTTTCATAATATAATAAAGTGTTAATAATATTTCAAATATAACCTGATATAACTAAAATAAATTTTAAATCAAAAAAAAATTTATAATACATATTTAAATCCCAAAAGAAAATCATCAAGATAAAATTTGGTATGGGACAAAATTAAAATTTAGAACTTTGAGTATGTTTTAAACCTTATTTAATTAAAGCTTGCACAAATTAAGACTAAAACAAATTTGTATTTACTATAAAAAAAAAACCTTAAAGGTATTTTAATAATTTTTTTTAAGAACTAATAATTTTACCAATTTTACATAACTAAATATTTTTTTTAAAATTAAGAAAAAGGAAAATATTTTTAAATATGTTAAATATTTTAAAAGAAAATTTCTATTACTAAACAAATCATTAGTAATTTAATATCAGTTCCTTATTATTTTAATAATAATTAATATTAAAATAGGGTTACAAAACGTATTGAGTACTCACACAATCTTTTTTATATTAATAGAATGATATTATCTACTACTATTTTGCCAACAATGTCAAAACTTCAAATCTGCTTAAAATTTTTGTGCAACAACTCTTATGTATATGTCCTACTTTTTTGCAAAGTTCGAAACCATTTAGCATGTAGTCAGAATATCTAAACAACATTTAGGTAGAATAATAAATAAAGAAAACAAAAAACACTTGCAGTATCCGAATAAGTTAACAGTTTGAAAGGCAATGTATTGTTACGTTCTTTCTAAGTTCAAAGAAACATCCTTATGAAATTTAGTTGCAATCGAATGCATCATTTAAATAAATGAATAAATCGCTACAGGCAGGTTTTTTGTTTTATATTAAAAAATATTTATTCGTTCTAGCTCTAGTTAGTATATCAAATTGTTATTTATTTATAAGCTATTTTTAATACATCAAATTTTAAAAATTTGTTACCGTTATAACTTTTGATAATAAATTAATTCTACCGTTTAGATATTTTTTTTACCGTTTATAAACTTTTATAACTGAAATTTTCACCACTAGATAGCAGTAACATAATTTAAAAGAAATTATTATTTTCAAAATAAAAAGATAAAAGAAATAAAAATAAAAGCAAAAGGAATATTAAATGTTATATATTTTGATGTTAGGGTAAAACCAGAGTCACAAGCCCCTTACTTGTAATGAGCTATTTCAACGAATTTTTATTTATAGCTTTCCCGCCAAAATTTAAAAAATAACTCTTAAGAACTTTTTAGTTGACAGGTTTTATTTATATTTTGATCATTTCTATGTATAATTTCAAAGTGTTTGCAAAGCTTTTTCTATATGTAAAACTTTTTATGAAAATTTAATATTTCTCTTAAGAGAATATAGTATTGAAATTTTCTAACCATAATTTTCTTAAATTTTTAATGAAATTACGATTTTGGTAAAAATCTTTAATTTGGTAAGAATATTTAAGGAAACCAACATTTAACGCAATTTAAATATTATTTTTTATAAAAATTAACAAAATTGAATTTATTTACTTTTTATTTTTTAATTTTGATTAATTAAATTCATATATTAATTAAAGAAAAATATGAAATTTTAAATTATTTTCTGAGGATGTTTCCTTTTTTAAATGGAAAACTATAGTTTATTTTATTTCATTTTATTAAAAAGATGTATGTTATCATTTCTTCTTGTTGTTTTTCTGCTTCTTAAATTGTTGAAATTTGAGCTAGATGTTATATTATTATGAGTGTTTTTTTTATTGCGATTTTTGTATTTTTTTTAAACAATTTTTTGCTTTTTTTGTAGTTTGCGTATGCCGGCAAACAAAACTGATGATGTTTTTCTTTCGCATATAGTTAGAGGTTTCAGGATGCTGATTAAAGAATCATATGAAATTGAAAGTTTAAAACTTTGATTTCTATTGAAATTTTGAATCTTTTTAATTTCAATGGCCTCTCTAACCAGTCTTGGTATCCGAAAGTGTTCAGTAGCAAGCGAATTTGTCTTATGAAAATGAATTTCATATGTCCTTAAGCGACATGTTCAGTTACTGCAGAATTACCTACTTGATTTTTTCCAACTGCTTTCATGTGTTATGCGGTGTTATAAAGTCATATTTTACGATTATAGCTTTAAGACACATTCAAATGAAAAATGAAAAGCCATTGTCTAAGCCGGGTGTATACGATTTTCCTTCTGAATGTGGGGAAACGTACATTGAAGAAACAAAAAACAGCAGTCAAATCAGCTTGCAAAAATGATGAGGTGTCATAAAACCATATAGGTCATAAATTCATATTTCATGAAGTACAAACAGGTATAAAGCCATATTCCCAATATGGCTTTAAGATTCATTTGTTGGCTCATAAAGCCATATGATATTATTTCTTTATTTATTTATATACAGGTACCGTGGTACATAAATGTGCCAGGTAGCTATAACCCCTGTTTCCTGGTAGGAATGTGGGGTGTACGAGATATTATGTGATATATTAAGTATTTATATATTGCGATATATGAATATTTTTTTTTTTTTATATTATAATTATTGTACCCAGCCGGGAATCGAACCTGAGACCTCTCACTTAACCTTATGAATGAGAAGCGGTGCGTCAACCACTGCACCAATGGCTGGATGACATGATATTATGCCTCACCCGAATATAACTATTTTAAAAGAAAATCTATTAAACTTAATTAACCAATTCTAAAATCCTTCTTAATTATTTTTTTACGTTCACTCTACATTCGTTTTAAAAATTACGGCCGGCCGTTTTAAAAATTAAATAAGACTAGAGTGGTCTTTTGCCTATAATTTTATGCATCAGGAATTTATCTTTTTTCCAGAAAATTTACAAAAACTACAAAATTTTGTATATTTTCCGAGAATAATTTAATTATGATGTTATAACACTAATTTTTTTATAAAAAAGGATTTAATTCCGTAAAAAAAATAACAGCATATTAGATAACCTGATAAAAAATAACAATTTATTAAATAACTAGAGTATAACGCGTTTATTACTTTTTTTATAAATTTATATTTTACGACAGTATTTTTTTGTTTTGAAATTTTATGTATTATTTTAATTTCTAACTAAATCATTATTTTTAATTATCATATCAAATTGATATTTTCTTTCCTATATTTAATAAATTAACTTATTTCCCTTTTGAATTAAATTACTTTTCTATTTTATTTAAATCCTGATAAAATCCTTCCACCATCTTCAACTGAAATTTTTTTTTTTTAAATAACCTTTCGATTTAATCATTTTAACATTATCTTTTAAAAATGTTTGTATTCCTTTTATTTCTATATTAGAACAGTAATCCATCAATTCCAAATTGTAAGTTCTTTTAACAGCACGTGCTAAGAATTTTTCAAACATAATTTTTAAAATAAATTATAAGTTATTCTAGATTAACAACTTTAATTTACTTATAGTAAACAAATTAAAACCATTTAGACAATAAAATAGTATATAGCTATATAGTATTTCTTAAAAATTAAAAATTTTTCATTAAATTTCTTTTTTAATTGAAAAGCCATTGAATCACTTGACCATATAATAACTACATTTGAACATATTAATATAAAATTTTAATTCTATTGTAACACAATTTTTACTATAAATAAATTTCTGTAATACTAATAAATAATAATCGTTAAAAATATAGGTTAAAAAAAAATTGGTTTCTGTTTTTTTTTTGTTTTTTTTATTTTACCTACATTGTTGTCTACATTTACAATAGGCATTTAAAAATTTAAAAGAACAATTTTTGAAATTCTTTTTGAATTTCCTGCAAATTTCTTTTTCAATTTTTTTTTTTTTTTTTTTCGAACTTCCTCTCAACATGAATTTTATATACGAGTATATGTAAAATTTAAATTGTTTAAGAAATTCTTTTATTATCATGTATTCTACTCCACTTTAGTATATGTCTACTATACTATACTTACTTTACTATATGTTGTCTGTTATATCGAATGAAAAATTAAATTTAAAATTTTTTTTTTCAACTAATCTTTTTGCTATTTAAGTTTGTAATTTTTTATAAAAATAGGGGAACTCTTTAACAGTATATATAGATAGTTAGATAGTTATCATAGTTAGCATTAGAATTTATTTTATTATATTTATTTTTGTTTTCTACTACATCACGTTTATAATGATCATGGTGCAAGTGATGGATATGATGATAATTGAATAAATTCATGATCATAATAATAAAATAATAAAAAAAAAATAAAAAAAACAAAAATAAAAAATTAATAGAATAGAAAGGTAAGCGGTAGAAACGTGGTAAAGTGATTTACAACAATGTAAAATAGTTATAGTACTTATTAAAAAAAAAAAATAATTATGGGCATTAAAATTAAAAAAAAAAAAAAAAAAGAAGAAAATTAAGCTTAAAAACTGTTACACAGATTTGGTATTAAACAGCGGGATAATTTTGCATTAAAAACATAAAAAAAAAAAATTTTAAAATGAAAATAGTAAAACTAGTAAAATACACTAACAATATTATAACTGTTGAAATGGCTATTAAAAAAAATAAAAATGTTTTGACTTAAATCACTTACTTGACTTTTAATAAAGATTTTAATTCTCTAAGCAATTTTGATATTTTAAATATATTTAAAATATCAAAATTGATTAGATTTAATATATTTTAAATATATTAAATCTAATAAGTATCTATATAATAAGTTCGTGTACACAAAAAGGATATATCTTTTTAAAATTTTTAGTACAAATACGTAAAAAAAATAATATAAAAATATAAAACCAATTTCTTAACTTGTTTTGTTAAGGTTTTGTAGGAAATTGTATTTCTTAAAATCCCAATCACAAAATCCCAAACACAAAATTCCAAATCACAAAATTCCAAACCACACCCTAATCACAAAATCCCAAAAAGCGAAATATTATTCTGGCGCATTAAAGGCGCATTGAATATTATTCTTCAATTCTTCAATTCTGGCGCATTGAATATTATTCTGGCGCACTGACATATTTGAAAGAATCTCAAAAAAAAATCTTGAATAAAAAATATCTAAAATATAGATACATATATTATTTTTATTCGAAATATAATGTAATATATAATAAATTCTGCAAAAAAGGTATATAACTCTAATTTTGTAACCAACTCTAAACTTCGCCTTTCACTTCTAACTCTAAATTTGGCCTTTCCTAATTATTTTTTTTACATTCACATTTTTTAACATCAAAGAATTTAAAATAGTGAAACTGCTGCTCCTAAACCACCTCTAAACAAATTATTAAAAGTCTGATTTTATAACTAACTCCCTCTCTCCCTCCCTCTAAAATACCTCCTATTATTTTCATGGCAACATAATAACAACAATGAAATATTGACAATTTCTATGAATGAAAATTTTCTCATTTATTCTTTTGTTTTCATAAAATTACCTGGGAAATTTCCAATTTTGAAATTTTATAATTTTGGGATTTTAAAATTTCGAGATTTTAAAATTTGGGATTATGATTTTAAATTTTTTAAATCTTTGCGATTTTGAAAAATAAGATATTTTTTACGTTTTGTAATTCTTTTGTATTCTGAAATAAAAGTTTCAAATCAACATTATTATACTTCTTATGGTTTTTTTTCAGCAGAAAGACTGAGGCATTAAATTAAAATTATATATATAGTTTTGTTTTTTACACGCTAACTAGATGTAAAAAATGATATTAAAGGTGAGTTAGAATTAGTGTAAAATGGAACATTATTGATATAGGGGAACATCCAGGATGAAAACATCATAAGAAATCTTAGTAGTTCTTACAACGAATGAATTTCCAGAACTAGTTTTAAACCACCTAAAAATTTCCAGATCGGCGGATCACCAATTAGGCGTAAGACACGGTTTTAAACTTTTTCTAGGTAACTTAGAGAAGTTTGAACGCATTAAAATTTATTACGATATATCTTCTTTCAGAATATCTTATATCTTATATCTTATTAAATATCTTCTTTCAGAATAATTGAACCTTCGTTGGTTACAATCCTCCCATAATATTTTTTTAATGTTTTATTAAAAGAACATTATTATGAAGTTATTTTATAGCAGATTTAAATGAACATTTATCTTTACCATATTTTTTTTTTAAATAAAAAAACTTTCTTTTTATATAATCTTATTATATACATATTAAAAATATATGTAACTTTATATATGTATGTATGTATGTATTTTAGTGAAAATATCGGAAGCTTTAGTTTTAATTAAAAGGGAAACTATAATAGTTTTTAGTAATTACTTTAAAAAAAAAACCAAGCAATTATATCACTTATATCACCTTATTGTATGTATGCAATATGTTAACTATCATTTTCAAAATACAAGTTATAATAATTATAAATTCTACATAATAAATTATAAATGAAATTTACTTTTAGACAATTCTATCTTGTGTTAGGTTAAGATTTTATCTACATTAATTAAATTAAAATATAACGTTTGCCATTGAAATCATTCATTACTAAGGTCAAATAAATACAAAAATTTTAATTCTATTCTTTAGAAAGATTCATTAAATCATGCGTAATTGTTTCTATCCAATAATTTATTTCTCTTTGCATTTTTTGTACGACCAGATTTTTTAATTTAAGTAAATTAAATTTCGAATTATTAGATATCATCTTTTACTAAAAATTATGATCTAAAGCTCAAAATGAGTTATACATGAATCATAATATTTTTTTTTAGTTATAAAAAGAGTGACCTAGATTAAAGCAAAACAAAGAAATTTTGAAATGAACAAAGGGAACTTTAGACAAATTTTAGAAAGTAAATGCAGCTAAGAACATGTATGGTCAAAAAAATAGGGAAAACAGACACAAACCAAGCTAAGATTTCCAGACTGGAAGTATATTCGGCATTATATATATATATATTCCCAGTCAATGTACGTTTAAGATTTAGAAGAAAAGTATTGTAATGACATATTGTTTATAGCAAAAATAATTTTCATCAAACCAAAATTAATATCTATTTCATTAAATTGATCATACAATATTCTAAAACAATAAGATCAATTATGATCTAAATTTTCCAATCTTTGTGCTCTTCATAATATTACTGTAAAAGTAATAATAAATTTTTATTTTTAATTTTTAATTTTTTATTTTTTATTTTAATTTTTATGATTATTTTATTCATGTAATTCTTTCTTTTAAATTACTTATGTATGACTCCTAAGTCTTAAGTACACTTTTAATTTAATAAAATGGATATTTTTTAATCTTTTATAATTAAGTTAGAATTTACAAATTTAAATTATATAGTCGAATTGGTATATTTCCAAAGCAGAATTCTTTCTTAAGATTTCTTAATAATACAAAACTACAGTATTTATGATCATTTAATTAAACATAATTCTATTATTAAGTTAAAATGTTTATAAAAATGAGTATAATTTTAGAGAAAAAATAATTTAATTTCAATTCATATAATATTATGATATTTTTGACTTAGGTTTTTTTATTTATTAATTTTTTTTTTTTAAATTAATTTTAAATTTTATTTTTATGTCCGTCTTTTTTAATGAAACAAATTGGATACAATCTGAACCAATTTGTTTCAATAAATTATAATTAAAATAGTGTAAAAGTAATTTTCTATATTCTAAAATTAATAATCAGACTATTTAATAAGTATAAAGTAAATTTTTTTTTAATACTTATCATCCATACGGACGTTTTTAAAAATAATACCCTCCTAAAAGGTAAGAAAGAAACTATACTTCAAACATCATTTACTTAGTTCTAATAAATTACAATGTATAAGATTCAAAATTGATTATATAGATTATAATAACTTAATACAATTAGATCAAATTAGTTAAGTACACATTCAAAGCTTATATCAACTATACATTTGATTTTAATTGAATCATATTTACGCAGTTTACCGATAAAATCGTACAAAACCCTCCAGCCGTAAAATTAAATGGAGTATATATACTCCAAAGAAAACAATGCAAAATATCTAGGAATGGTATTAGATGTCAAGCTGGAAAGTGGTGAACTGCAGAAAAAGTACTTCAGGAGGAAAAAGCACTTCAAAAAATAAAAAGTCGAACTAGAATCGAAATATACAGAAATGTATTGACTCCTCGAACGTGTGTGTTCTTTGTTTAGACTATTAAACACTATTTACACTATTATTTATACTAAAAGAATATGCATTAAAACATTTCTAAAAAATCCATTTACAAGAGTACATAAATATAGAAGCATCAAAACTTCCACATTCCCAAAATATTAATAGAAGGTTTAAAAAAAACTATAGGTTACCAGATTTAGCAATGAACGCAGATCACCTTCAAGAAGGTCTCCAATTCCAGTAGATCTATTTAACAATTAAACCAAAATTAATGGTTAGATATAAGACAGTTTTAATCTCTTAAGTTGGAGTTAGTGTTTATAGTGAAGTTAAAGTCTTACAGAACGATTTGTGTTGGGTACAGTATCTTTCGTTGATTCTCACTATTCTTATCCAAAGAGAATAACATATGATTACACAGTTCTTAATTAAATTTAATTAAATTCAATAACCATTATAAAAACAAATCTTTAAAAAAAAAACATAAAATATTAAATTTAATTTAATTTATCTTTATTTGTTGAACCATCAAATAACAACGTTTAAGATAATAATAAATAAAATTCATCACATTTATGGAATAACATTAAAATAAATTATCTAACATAATTAAATTGTATTAATTATGATATTCAAAAAGAAACAAAAATCATAATTACTAAATTTTCACCATAAAATAATTAAATAATTATTCAATAAAAGACTATACTATATTTTTACCATTATTTTTCATTATCACCATTTTTTTTTTTAAAAGAAAATCTTTTAGTCATTTTTTTTCAAGTAGTCATTAGATTCACTTTTTTATGACATAAAAGTCAATCTCATTCACAAAGTGGTGACACGCACAACATCATTAATTATTTATTATATATGTGTATATATATAAATAGGGTCTTTTATAAGATGAAAAAGTAAAGAAGTTACCTCTTCTTTTACATTAGTCTATTAATATTAATTAATATGATTGGATTAAAATAGCGTAAAAAGCACAAAATTAATACACCAACAAATTGATTTAATAGAAAATAAAACAAAAAAGAAAAACAAAACACAATTATAAAAAATGAAATAAAATAAACTTCTTTATGTACAAATATTTATTGTTAGTGTAATTGAAGTAATTTTAGTTTAAACAAAAGTTCTATTTAGAATAAGAGATCTGAGGATTTTCTGTTTCTGTATTTAAGGATTAGAATTTTAGATCTAAGAATTAAACTAGTTCGAATTCCAACTTCTCTTACTCATATATTTTAAATTTTATTTTAATCTCCATATGACAATACATTGATTTCAATTAACTAAGTTAAGTATGTATATGTCCACCATTGGTATTATACCACATCGAATTTAAAATCGAATTTAGTCAATTCTATATTACTAGAACAGAAATTTACTGCAACATTTACAGAATTTTATAATTCAGAATTATACTCCCAACCCATTAAAAAATTGAAGTAGCAGTTGATAACTATATATATATAGCTTATAGAATTTACCGGACTTTAGTTTTACTGTAAAAAAATATTATTAATGAAGATCCGCCTAAATAAAGATTACATTATAGTTATATATACGAATAAAGTTATTTTAACTAAACGAAAGAATTTGCAGTTTAGCAATAGAAAGTTCCATTTCCTCTTATTTTTTTTTCTACTATTTTTTTTATTTTTCTTTTTCTTTAAGCTTTCAACTAACCTATATATACATTTACATAAATATACCACAAAAGTATTTTTTAATAGACTAGTGTTAACATCTTTTATATTTGAACATTATCACAAATCTAATTTTAAATATTTAAAAAAAAAAAAAAAACTGTTAACAATTTATTTTTAATAACAGGTTTACCTGTTGTTTCAAACTTAAAATTTTTGTTTTGTGTTCTTTTAATTTTGAATTTATCTTATAACTACTAATAGTAGTGTATAAGAAAGGTATAGAAATCATAAAAAAAATTTAAATCCAGCCATTTATGAACCACCATTATTTTATATACCACCTCATGTTTTCCCTAAAAGTGGTTACATTTTTAATTTACATAGGTTTAAGGAGAACTTCCACGCCTTCGTTCGTCATATTTCTGCAAACCTTAAACCAATTTTTACTCTATAACAAAGAGACTATTTTTGTCCGAACAGTACAATAGTACTAAAGATCTTCTAACCTATTGTTTGGTGGAAATGAAAGTTGGTGTTTAGTGGATTAAAATTCCACACGTAATAGAGAGATTTTACTTGTACCGCTCCTCTTTATAGCGTCTTTCAATGATTCTTACTTACCCCGTAAAAAAACAAATCCTTATTTTAAACTTTACGGAATTATTTAAGCTTATTTATTTCTCATTTAAAACTCTTCAACTTTTGTAAAATAAATTTTTCGAATTTAGAAGTTCACACTAAAAACTTTAAATATCGTTATCTTGAAAAACGTTAAAAATAGACTCCCCTTTTGCAACAATTTTTTTTTTTGTTTCGATATTCTCGATTACCCAGTTAAAACAATATTCCTCAGAGTCGGATATTCTATATAATAAAATATTAAGGTATGCTTCTAAACAGTTGAATTCAATTAAAAAATGAATAGAATTTTTTATTGAAAAAGTCAGTTATTATAACCAGTTGACCATAATTTTCTAAAGTCTAAAATATTGTAATACATGAAAAAGTCAAAAGAGGAATATTACTGATTTATTTTTATAATTTATGTAATGTTAATATAATTCTATCATGTAAATCGGCTTGATGGTTGAATATAATAACAACGACAATGATCATCATTCATGATTATCAATTATCATATCTATCATATGATATTTTATTATTTTTTACCTGTTTTACTTTTAATTCTTCTTTATTTTTATTACTTTACACAGATTTTGTGAGTTCATTAAGAGTAAAAGAGTGGAAAAGCTCGTGATTCACTAATAGAGATCAAGGTAAAACAGGTAATAAGAAAAAAAAAATGAAAAAAGGAAATTGAAAAACAAAACAAAACTAAAAATAAACAATATAGTTTGGAAAATTTTGCTATATCTCTTTTTCTTTCTTTCTTTTGTAATATTTTGTATGTTTTCTGATAATGGTAGCGGAAAATTTGAATGTCAAAAGCTAATGTTTTCCAAGTAATTTCGTAAATAGAATATTTAATAAAATAATATAATATTTATTATGTGTATTGCAAAGAAATTTAAAAATTAGTGGTTAGTTTAAAAAAAATTATAAATTTTTTGTAATTGATTAAAAGAATGCTTCTAAAGAAATGATTATACGAGTATATTGTTTAAAAATTTAGCTACTACAGCTAAATCCTATTTAAGATAAATTGAGTAAAAATTATGTTTTATAGTGTAAAATATACTATGTTTAATATTCTTCTTTATGACACTTCAGTATTGACTTTATTTTTTAAATGGATAATAATGTGTAAGATGTGTTTAATCATTATGTTAAATTTTATAATCATTTAAAAATAAATACAATAATTTTTTTTTTTTTACAATACAATAATCTTTTCTTACAATAATTTTTTTTTTTTTTTTAATAAGATTTCATTACCATTATTATTATATAAAAAATATAAAATTTAATTAAAACTTTCTATCAAATTTCAATCAAAGTGCAACTTTTAATTCAGAATCTTTCCATTAGATATCGTTAATGTAAAATATATTTTTTTCAAACCTAAATAGTATCAGGTGTACTACACTTAACTATACTAACATTTTTAAGTTCATATTTCACAAAAAAAAAAATTAAAGAAAGAAAAACTGATCGTGATAACAAAATAATATTTTTGTTATTATTTTCTTTTCTTTTCTTGTCAGTTACTACCCGTAATATTTCTGTTAATATAATTTCTCCAGTATTAAAAAATCAAAACAGAATGGATCAAGTAAATATAGAACACCGATGGAAATTGATTAATTAAACTTTTTCTTAATATAAATAAAGTTTTTTTTCACAAAGTCAATACATTTCAAAGGATTTAAAAAAAATAATACATAATTAAAAAAAAAAAACATAAAAATCAAAATAAAGAATAGGTACAAATTGATATATGTATAAATGTATGTCGATTGAATATACTATTTTGCACAAGTTCACCAATTTTCATATAATGTTGATATTAATATTAAATATTCTAACCTTGTCTAAAAATTTAAATTTATAACCTTTTCTAAAAATATAGCGTACTAAATATGTACTTGTTTTTAGCGTGCTTGTTAAATTTAAGCTTATTTATATCTTACAACTTTTTTATATCCATATAAGAAAATCATCTTAACATGCTGCCCGTATATATGTGTTTCCATTTATGTTATTTAAATAAGGACTACGAACAAACTCGTGCAATAGTGTCAGATAATATTTTTAAATTTTAACCATAGCATTTTCATTTCACAAATTATAAACTTATTATATTTTATAGAAATATAGTAATATTTAGAATGTAAATTCATTTCCACCACTGTATACAATAGGAAAAAAAAAAAAAAAATTTTTTTTAAAATGAAAAACAAAAAACAACTTAAAAATTATGTTCACTAGTTATCATTTACTTTTTTTTAGTAACAATTTTCCATGCATTTTCAACGGTTTTAATAACACCTTACCTTAATTTTAAAATTAAAAAATTAAAAACATTACATTAGTGAAATTCTATCTCTTATAACAGTACAGGTTTACCAGATAACATAGAATTTTTCAACAAATTTGATACAAAAATGTATTTATTAATTTCATGAAACATATACACTGTATATAAATTTTTTGTCTACACCGAATTAAAATAGCTTTATAAAAAATAAAAATTTGTTTCTCAAAAAATATATTGTCGTACAATTCAGCTTTCTCCATTGTTCAGATAAAAAATGTATATACATAAGTAATGAACTGTATTTTAACCCAATAGAATTGCACCAATTAATAAAAATTTTATGTCCAGTTTATCATCGAATCATTTTTAAACCATTTTAAGTACATATTTTTTTAATTTTCAATCTTCCGTTTTTCAAAAGGTTTTATTAAGTAAGTCACCATTCAATAACATGTTCCCTTTATTAAATTCCATACATACTTTTAATTTAAGTAGTTTCCAAATTAAAACATTAAATCATCTATAGATTGTAGTCAATTTTTTTTAGGCCAAAATTATAGAATAGTAAATATTTCGAAACTTCTTATACAGAATAAGAAATCACTTATACTAACTATATAATTTAAGTTCCCTTTGAAAACTTTGTTTTTAATTATAGCTGAACATACATAAAATATTCATTTTTAATTGATTCACTTTAATTTACTTTAAGTATTTTTTCTTCAAATACCGTATAAATTTTGTATACTTTGGTAATCCTAAAGTAAAAAAAATAAAACAATAATCAGTGCTTTTTTATAATATGTATCTAACCTACCTTATGTTTTGCTGATCATATTGTTATTATTACTGCTGTTGTTATTTCCTATACAATATAATAATAACAACAATATAACAGTTACTATTATATGTTTTACTACTATTATATATGTATTGCAAATACTATATACTATATGACTTCTTAAATTTTTCTATCTTTGATCTTTTTTTTTTCTTTTTCAATACTTTATGATGATTCTTTAACATGAAGATCTTTCTGCTGTCTGTTATGGATCAACATAAAAACAACAGTAATGATGGTTTGGTTTCTTCTTCAACTTCTTCTTTTTTCATTTTAATTTCATTTTTTTTCTCTTCTTTTTCATTTTTTTATACAAGTTCCGTTCTTTAGTTTTATTTTTTTTTTTCCCAGATAATGGCACCTTTAATACTTAGTTTACCCCTTTTTGATTGTTACTATTGATGCCCTCATTTGCAGTTATTGTGATTTTTATTGTTTTTATATATGATTCAGAATTAGACACTGGTAAAAGAAAAAAAATAATTTTTATTGTTGTTTTCTTTTTTTCATCAAAATATCGGTAACAATTTTCAGAATACAGCAGTTATTCAACACAGCTAAAACAATATCACAAAAATAAAATAAAAAGAAACATTTAACTAGGTAACTATACCTGTTGAGTAACTTGAGATATATTTCTTTTTCTGTTTTTGTTTTTATTTTTATTTTTATTATTGAATTATTTGTAAAAAAAAGTATACATATATAAAAAAAAGAATACATAAAAAAAGTACGCAAATCAGAGTCGTAACTATACTTCCGAGTTTCGATTTATATTCAATAAAGAATTTATGTATAATTGCTATAAAAGCTTAGCAAATATAATTTTCATCTGACAAACAGTAAAAAAAAATTAAAAAACTAATATGATTAAAGCGAAATTTACATGAATTTACGGAACATCTTTATCCTGTAAAAAATGATGATAAATAGGCTGTAAAATGTAACCACAAAACTAAATCATTCGGTAATACTTAAAGAGCAACGAAAAACCGTGTGCATTACCTGAATTTATGATAACACTACACTCTGATATCAATATAAAGTTTAGCATTTCTATACATGTGATTAAATTTTAATAACTATTCCATATATGTATGTATGTTCAAATGTATTTGAATTTGTATGATTAAAATAAAATTTATGAAAAATATTCGCGTATATGATTTTTGCCACAACATGTTAAAAAAATTCATGTCCCAATGACATAAAAAACTAATGTTTATAGTTTAACCGTTGAAAAGAATATAAAAAAAAACTTCATTAGGTCATACACCTGTTGCACTTATATCTTTGTATAACTGCAGCACTGATTTAAATATAATATTGTTACAAACATGAATATTTCTAATTGTTTTTGCTTAGTTTTTTTTTTTTTTGTTTTTTTTTTACTATCAAAAATTAGAAAAGAGAAGACAAGATTAAAACGTTTTGCTATTATTTTATAAAAAAAAAAAAAAAAAAAAACAAAACTGAAAATTCTATATTTTCTTTTTCTTCTTCTATTTTCACAACATCTTTTCTTACTATTCAATTTTCAATGACGGTTTATTACTACTTTATTCATCAAAGCGATTAGATGAAAATTTAATAATACAAAAAAAAAAAAATAAGCGCGCGCACACACACAAGATATTTATGTTTAGACGTTTTTTTTTTTGTTTTTTTCTTGAATTCGAAAATCGGTGGTCTTAAGAATTAATAAAATATAAACAAAACCAAAAAAAAAAGAAAAAAAAAAATTTGTTTTTAAAATAAAAAACTAAAAAAATTTGGTTGTTAATTTTCTTTTTTATGTGCTAAATGAAATTAATCGTGGTTTTAACGGCATTTAAACGGTGATTTTCAATTTTATGCATTACTGTGTATTTTTTACTTTTCTTTTTTTTTTTATTAAATTAATTTTTATTGATTGTTCTATTGTTAAAGTGTAAATAATTTTCAATAAAAAACCAAAAAACAAAAAAAAAAAGTAATATTTCATAATTTATGACATACCTATTAAGTAATTAAAGGGAATTTTATTAAAAAAAAAATTAAATTTTTTTTTTTTTTATTTATAGAAAGTAATTAATAATTAATGAAAATTTAATCACTTATAAAATAATAGTGTATACGTACATATAGATTTGAAAGCAATGTGCGTTTTGTGTCAGTAATACCTATTTAAAAGAAAAAATATTTATTAATTATTACAAGATAATTTTTAATATAAATACAAAAAATTGTAAGGAATCAAAACAAAAAAAAAAAAAAAATTAAAAGGATTCAAATTGGTAAGTCCTTTTATTCTTGTTTTATATTTCTATAACTTTAAAAAACATAAAAATAATTCTTAAGTTAAATTTTGAAATTAAAAAATTAATATTGTTATACACTTTATAAAAATTTATAAACTACATTTATGTAATTTTTAAATAATAATCAGGATATTTACGCCTACAGACCTATGTAAAAATTTATAATTTATACTAATATATATATATATATATATAGTATATATTATATATAGCATATATTAGACATACTTACATATATTTTTATATAAATATATATTATTCTTATTATTTTTATTACTTTACTTCATACCTTATTAATATCATTAGATTTCAAAAATCCAACCCTTCTATCAAAACTTTCAGTTTCATAAGTCATTACTTTGATTTTATTTAAAAATTTGCCATATTTATAATTTACTTAATTATTTCTATAAACCGCATCACTTTTGTACGTCATAAGTTATCTTATATTTATCTATGTACCTTACAGATTTCATTCCATACACACATGACACATCTCAGCTAGAAATCAATTCATGTTCCTGATTTATGTAACTAAATTATCTGCGTAATTCCGTGTTCCTTTTTGTTATAACGATTTCTTAACACATTAAAATCAAAAACTGTTATTCCCTAAATAAATTTATAATAAGGCAAATGTTTGCACAAAATCTACATATCGTATAAGTATAATTATAATTATAGATATGAAAATAAATTTTAAATTTTCTTAATAAAAAAAAAAACTATTTATTACTTTATTATTATGATACATTCATTTTATATTTATAATTATTATTATATCACGATATCATTTTATTTAATATGTCATTTAAAATTACAAACCGTTATAAAAAAAAAAAAAAAAAGTACGGTAATTTGTTTGTAACTTGTTGTGTAGTATGTGAAAGTTTGTGCGCTGTTTGGATATATTGAGAAATAATTTGTTTGGAAATAAAAGTTATAAACATTTGGAGTTTTATTCATTTATTAATAAAATAGTTAATTACTGTTAGTATGAGTTAAATAAAAACTGAACACAATATAGCATAAGATATTAATCGTAAAAAAAAATTTTTAATTTCCTATTAAAATTTTAAAAGTATAACATTAGAACGTAGATAACATAATATTGAGTTTTTTCTTGCAAAATATTCTAACATCTTTATGGTAGACACTAACTTATATAATACCATATATACCTATTATCTATTTATAAAGTTTCATAAAATATCTATAAAATATATTACATATCTACCTATATGTGTATTTAAATTTTTTTTTAATTTTCTTTTAAAGCCAAAAAGTTTTAAGTTTAATAACTCACTTTAATAGTCTTGATATAAATATTTAATTTTTTATAAAATAAAATGATTACAGTACATTTTATATTATTGTATGTATAAAAATAAAAAAAATAGAAAGTGTTCTTAATTTACAAATCAACAAAATTTTCTATGTACTATGAGCACAGATTAGTTTTAGGGCTAATTATGCCTAAATATTATTTTCTTTTTTTTTAGTTGTTATTTTTATTCAATAGTATGCATTAGCATCATCAATTTAAAACAATGCTAGCTATATATACACCTTATATGCTCTACACTTTTTATCGCAATTTAATCGGATCGTGCCTCATGAAAATGCGGTCACCTTATTTTATTTTTTTTTTGTCTTTTTTTGTTAAAAATAAAAAATTATACCACCAGCATAACTACGAGTATCTTTAATATGAAGGTATATGTTAAGAAGAAAAATTATAAAATTAAAAAAAAAAAATATTTTAAGCGGAAAATTTTGTATTTGTATATTTAGAGCACAATGATAGTTAGAGCATTTTTTATGTGGACACCAAAAATTAAAGAAAATAAATTGGAGTTAGTTACCTACCATTATAATTTGATTGTCAGTGACGAGTCGTTCAAAATTGAAACATTACAATATAAAAAAAACTATATTATAAATTCTTACAAACATTAATTTCTTATAAATATATACACTTATAATAAAGATATGTATTTAAATAACGCGGTAAGAATTATTAAATTATTTAATAAAGTTTTACATGTTTAATTAACTCTCAACATTAAAACACGAAAGTGCTTTATTTTGTATTAAAATTAGAATACAGCTTATATTATTTTCACTCAAAGTAAACACATACATTTATGCAGAGAATGGAAACTGCGAACAACAAACGGAGACGTTACTATACAAAAGAAGAATTAGTCATTGACAAACAAACATTTGCCTGAAGTGACAGAAATCGACGAAGAAATAATCGTTTAGTTATTGAATAGAATAGTTTGCCAATAAGGGACTGTTACCGAAAAGCATATTTGAGAACAACAGGTGAAAGAGCATATTTGTTATGGTCGAAAGCTACTCCCTTGACGAAACAACAGCATAATAATTACATTTAAAGATAACTGTTTTTTTGCTTACTGTTTTGTTATATTTATTTAGTATATCCCTACTTACAAATTTCATCGACCGCCACTGAAATCTATGAAATTTTTTTTTATAAACTTTTTTATTACTATTGATTTTATTAGTCTCACTGGAGGGGAAAAAAAAAATCTTTAAATAAATATACCAAAATTTTTTTTTAAATTTTCGTTAAGATGAAAAAAACAAAAGGAAACTGAAGAAAAATATATTACTGTATTATTCTTTTAATCTACAAGATGCATTTTCTATTGTTAAGAATATATATAGGTAGCATATATAAGTCAAATAATTTATCTTTTAAAATGTAAGTCATTTTAGTTTTAAATCTTGATTTATTAAATAATTCATCAAATAAAAATTTATAGGAAAAGGAAGTAAACTATATAAAGGATCTCGGTGGCCGAGTGATTAAACACATGATTTTTTCCAATCGAGTGAGTTCAGGTTTAAATCCTACACAGATCGTAAAAATTTTTCAAATCCCCTTTGCGTTCATATATAGTAAACACATATAATATAATATTATGTATATTAACCAAATAAATTAATAAAAAGTATCCCAAAAAAATTCTTCATTGCACTAATTGATTTAAAAAAAATGTCCTCCTTGCACTAATTGATACCTTCGCAGGAAAAAGTCGGCAAAGTAACATTATTCATAATTGGTTTTGACAAGGTTAGCGATGATCTATGGATTTCTTGGAAGTTTACGCCCAAGAACTGATTTATATTTATCAATTTCTTTTCATTTTCATATACCTAAGGCTTGATTTTTTTTATTCTTTATAATAAAATACAAATAATAAGTAAAAACCTTCTTCAGTATTATAATTTTTCAAGCTTTTAAAATCTTTTTATTCTAAATAATTTTAAAACAAATTAATTTTTCTATGACATTCCTATAAATTCAATAAAATTATGTTTTTAAAAATTTTTCCGACTTATCCACCTTATGCTCTGGTTATAACAATAATCTTAAAAAATAAATCACTTTAGATTTTCATTGATCATAAGTTTTTTTTTTCATGATTTAATATAATTTTCTTCCTCTTCTCGGATATCGAGAAAAATATGAACATTATTATCTTTAAATATTCATCAATAAGTTTCCTAAAAGTCACTGATCTTTTTTTTTAACTTCCATTGACTTCTTTATTCCAAACAACCATAATTAACCAAAAAGCATGAAAAAAAAAATAATAAACATACAAAAATAAAAACAAAAAAATATGTGCAACAATTGATTCATTAACAATGTGACCGTGAAATGACTACATGAGTAGCAATAAAATAACGACAATGATGCACTAAATTTACTAATATACATTTTTATATATATACATTATATACATATATATACTTAACTTTGTTAATATGTTAAATTCAATAAATAAAAAAACATTTTTTTGGTTTTCTTTTTTATTATAATCGATAATCGATTTCAATAAAAAACCTCTGGCCTAATAATCGTGACAAGACAGCAAAAAAACAAAAAGAAAAAAAAAGAAATAAACCTTAAATAATACAAATGAGTACATTGTAATCATTGTCCTAAGTTCTTTCTTTCTTTTATAATATTGGAAAAGAAGTAACAATATATAAGCTATCATCAATATACAAAGTTTAAGTAAAATGCATAAAATATCTATAGTTTTAATTTTTAGTTTATAATATTAGCTTCAGATGTATATATTCTGTATCCACAATTTTGTGTAAGAAATTAATTTATAGAAATCATAGGTAAATAATTATGTATATTTAGTAATAATAATTCGTCTAGAATCCTTAAATATAAGTTGAAAACCAATCCAAAGATTCAAAAAAACGAAAATCATCTTTATCTTCCTGAAGTTGGAAAAAATCTTGTACTCAAATGGTTATAAAAAAAGTTATGAAAACAGTAAACTTCGATTCCGTTCATCGTTTCGTGAAAACAATATAACTATGAAAAATACCCCATACCACCTAAGCACTTAAAGCAACAAACTTACGATTTTGAGAAGGTTAAAATCTCTAAAAACATAATTACATAACATAAGTTACTCCAGAAAAATTTTTCATAACTATTCCTTCTCGTTTAATCATCGTTTTTAGGAGTCAAAAATTAAAAAGTAAATGATAACATTTTTGAGATTAGATTTGTACTTTGTAAACATTACTATTGTAAACAAACTTTGTGTAAACATTATTTCTTAATTAAAAAGAATTTTTCAAATTTGTTTTCAAATAAACAAAAAAAACGTTAAACAAAAATTATACAATTTAAGAATACTTTATATAGATTATTCTTTTGAAAATGTTCACTTTTAAGAACTTTATTTTTTCATATGCATCAAAATTGTTTAAAATTTTTAACTAACATTTTCTTTTCAATTCGCCTGTTTTTAGTTAGAAACAAAATTTGAAATTAGTCCAATAAATTTAATAATCATTATTTTCCAAGACTTTGTATTTTTCTTTCATTATTTTTGACATGTAAATCTGTGCATTTGCCACTCCCTAAAAAACTACTTAAAATATCCTATCCTATAATATCTACTTTAACAAGCATTGAACCATTTTATTAATATATGTACATAGGTATATACATATTATTATTATTATTCCAGATTCAAATTGTTGGAAGAAACAAAAAAAAATGACCTACCTTATTAATCAATCGATTGCACTTGCCTGCTGCTACTATTGTTTCTTTTTTTCATGGTCTATAAACATGATTTTCATACTCAGAACAATAACAGAAAAATAATTTAAAAAAAAAAAAAAAATGCTAGCATAGCAATAAGTTGGTCACAATAAATTATGAGCATACTTTTTTTTTTGTTTTTCTTTTTTTTAACAAGGTGTAAAATCTTCTCTATATTATATTGATCTTGTTATGTTGTTTTTTTTTTTTTTGTTTTTATTTTCTTTCTCTTTTAAAGTTTGTAACTGTTTTACTTCTTTTTAATCTTTTAATTTTTTTGTTTTTTTTTTCGAATGTAAAAGAATTTTATTACGCAAAATAACGGTTTGTATTATAATTATACCAGATTATACCTTATAATATCAACTTATTGTAATAAAATGCATATTATAAAATTGCAATTAACAAAATAACACTACCAGAAACTTTTAATTTTTAATAATAATATATTAAAGTTTTTTTTTAATTTTTTTTTTTATAAATTATAAATTAACTGGACGAAAATAATAAAATCTTATTTGACATGTTAAAATATTTTTTAGAATAGGTATAATTTAAATTTTCAAAATGAATTTTCTTAAAAACTATGACCGCACTATTCGATAAAATAGAAAACCGATACCGATATTCAACTGATATTAAGTACTCATCCAGTTTTGGCAGCATAACTTTCCTTCCAACAATGTTATTTACTTGGTAGAGCATTTTGTCCAATTCAGTCTTTTAAAATTTGAACAATTTGGCTCAATCTGTCACAGTCTGTCACTATCCAAATAAAAATAAAACAAAAAATATTTGATGCCAAAATAAAAAGTCAATATAGTCTAGTCATTCTATTACTAACCGTCATTCTCATGAATATTATCTGTTCCAATCCAACCATTGTCATTTTAAATCTTATGTCATAAATAAATAAGATGTCATAAAGTGCATTTGTAAACTGAATATTAAATACTTGCTGTGATTTTTCCAGTAAACCTAATAAAAAAGAAAAACTTTTGATGGTCTATGTTCTATAAAATGTAAAAAAAAAGAAAATTAAAATTATAGTTCTATAACAATATTATATAGTTAACAATTTATTGTAGAATATATAAGTATTAAATGTAATATGAATGATATAATTACTTATAATATATAGAAGTATAATTACTTATATGTATATACATATGTACATATATAATTCATAAGTTTAAAAGTATATTTTTTTATTAGTTTAATTTTAATTTTTTTCTATTGCCTTATAATTAGTGTTAATTAAAAGAAAATACATTTTTTTTTAAAGAAATATAATAATAATTTCAAATAAAAAATATATTATAATAACTATATATACTTATTAACTTATCTTAATTAAAAACACATTTAAAATTTTATTCTTTATATTAATTTATTATATATGAATTTTTAGAAACTGACCCATCTTTCATTAAAATTAAATGTGAAAGTTATAAAAGAAAAAAATACAGGAAACTATAATTTTTTAGTTTTAAAATAATATATTTTTAAAGTGAAAATATTAAAAAAAAATGTTTAAAGGCAATAATCAAAATTAAAGTAGAATTTTGAAAAAGTCACAATAATCTCTTAAATATAAAGGAATTACGATTAAAGATTTTATATAACTATGTATATATACAATATACATATATAAAAATATAATTGAAGATTAGTAAATAAACAAAATTGACATGATGAGATTGTCGAAACAAAAATAAAAAAAGTCTAAAAAATATTCTTTTAATAATATTATTATAATACTTGAAAAACTGTTTATCATTTAAATGAATGTAGAAAATAAATAAATTTCACAATTTATACACAAATGTCTATTTCTTGCCAATTAACTATGCAAACCTTATAGAATAAAATGAAAAAGATTTTATTTATAAACTTCTATAGTTGGTTCAAATTCTTTCCAAAAAAATTAACTTTAAATACCTTTAGATTCTGATAAAACAAAAGTTATGGATATTTTATCTGGCAACATTAAAAATGTTTCATCCAACAAAAACAAAATTTATTGGACTGATAATTGGATATACCCTTAAATATTTGGGAGTTATTCTCAACGGCTCAAACCAACATTCAAAGAGTATATTATAAACATTACAGTAGAAAAATTTTCAAAAACAATTCTTCTCTCTTTTTATCCTTTCATTAACAGAAGATCTGCTCTAAATATTAAAAATAAACTTCTCTTAATGAAAGTTATTTTCGCAACAAGAAACAATATTAAAATATAGCGCTGTCATATGGTGTGATTACGCACATTCACATAATATCCACAAACTGTAAGTAATATAACAATGTAGTGTAACAAATAAATTGACAGTTAAAATTAAATCATAATTAAACTATGTAAAACTAATGTAAGCCTATAGTTTAAGGAAATTTTAATTTGGAAATAAATAAGCAACTAAATAACAAAAAAAAAACCTAAATAAATAAAAATATATTTTAATATTTTATGATGATAACGCTTTTTCTTATATCAAATATACTTCTAATTCCATGTACTGCTATAAATCTTGCTTTAATTAATTGCAAAATTTAATCATGCAGGAAGGTGTTAAGCTTAAGGAAGATGTTAGCTTTAATTAATTTAATCATGCAGGAAGGTGTTATATACTACTGCATGTTGTAACTGTTGATGGCTATAGTCATTGTTACCAAAATAGTAATAATAATAGGCGGATTCATTGTTTCCTTACAATCCCACTCCCAATCCAATGTTTTCGAATCCTTTTGTCCTATCCTTTCCTACTCCTACTTCCTAGCCAATATACTGCGTTATCAATGTAGGGCTTTGATCCTATTATATTGGCTAAAGAAGGAAGTGAGTTTAGTCAGTAAGAATCTGATACTAGCAAGGAGGAATTCTTGGTGTTTTTGGAAAATCCCCACCTCCCTTAAAAAAAAAAAATGCCAACATTGTTTAAACTTTTTCCTTTCTCAAAACAGTTTTTAAAAAAAAAATATTTTTAAAACAAGCCATTTTTAACATCATAATTAAATTTTAGTTACATAATTTCATGAAATTATAAAAAATTTGTTATTTATTTCCCTTTCCCTATTTCTAAATATGTATATTAATAATATTATTAAAGCCGCCTAACAAAGTAAGTATGTACCATGTTAAGACCAAAATAACTAAGGTAAGTTATATAAAATATCTGATGTGGCTAATATAAATAAAATTTAGTATACAAAATTTATATTACATTTTAAACATATTAATTTTAAATCAATTACGATCAAATTTTGGGTCAATTATGATCAATATTACGATCAAACGTATTCATAACTGAAATTCTTATATATTATGTATATGAAAAGATTTAATAAATATTATTTTTATTAGTCATACACTACTTAGAAACTTTTATCACATTCATTTATTGAACTAGATTTTATAATGTAATAATGTGGTAACGGAAAATATTTGAAATTAACAAAAAACAAAAAAAAAAATAAACACATACTTATTAAAATATACTTATCAGTTTATTACAGTCTTTTTGAATATTCTTGAAAAAGTAAATAGAAGAAAAATCTAAGATTAATAAATTTTATCTATGTATAATCAAGTTTATAAAAAAAAAAATATATACATAATATTAGGTTATTATATAGGTTATATGAACGGTGTTTTTTTTTTCACAATTTTTTTGTTAATTTTTTTTTTTATTATAGATTCTTAGAAATTAGCAATATTACATATATAATATGTATATGTAGGTATATATATACATATCAAAAGCAAAAAATTGGTATAATAATTGTGTAAGAAGTTGATAAACTTCTTTAAAAAAAAAAAAAATAACATAAAAACTGCAATAATATGCATTATAGTAATGGCCTAGTTCTGCCATATAGAATTAAAACTGGTGTACAAGAAAAAATTAAATAAAACTTTTGAATAATGTAGGCTATATTTATTCCATTCTATTATTTTTACAAATTGATGATGTCCTATTTTTTTTTTTCTTGTTCTTTAGTTCAATTTCTTTTTATCAAATCATAAGGATCATTTATAATATTAATATACAATATATAGGTAATAGATTATTTTTACGTTTATCATTATCACAAACACATTATTTTTATAAATTTTTGAAAAATAATAATTTTAAAATTTTTTTATTTTATATTCAAAATATTAATAAATAGGTTACGAGTATCTGCTCAATAACCAAAACTAGAAGTTGGAAGATTATATTATAACAAACGGGTTATAAATTAAGCACATTTAAACATTATACATGGTTAGTATAACCATATTAATCAAATATTTAAATAAATTATGTTATTACATATTATAATCTTTTATATATAACCTATAATATTCGAAAAAAATTCAATAAATTCAAATTGAATTCATATAAAATTTCAATCGTTTTTTTTTTTATTGTTTATTATTAGTCATTGAATATTTCAATAATATTTTATTTCTAAGGCGCTTCAATATTCAATATCTTAAATAAAACCATTTTAAAATTAAAAATTAAAATTATAATTCATCTCTGATTCATAAAAAGTTCCTATGTACGAGTACCTATAAAGTCTTGTAAAAATTATGAATAAAAATTATCTTTGTATTATATGAAACGAATTTTGAAAACACTTGGCTCATGAAATGGCTCAAAATTCAAATGACAAATTTCTATTTCTTCTAAGTCCACTTATCAAAAAACTCACAATGAATGTATCAAAAGAATGGTAACTTGCTATCTTTTTCCTTTTCTATCATGAAGTTTATAGATTTATATTGATTGTTTAAAAGATTCAATTTTTTCTGTATTAAATTTGCCTCCTGTAATAGCAAAAACGTCTTTTCCTTTATTTTATTTTTATTTTTTATTTTTCTATTATTTTAATTTGTATACATCATTTCCTTTTTTTTCGAAGTAAATGTTAACCTTCTTTTACGTTTATTACTACCTTCTTTACTTTCATTTCACGTATGTATATTAATTTAATTTAAACTAAAAAAAAACAAGATTAAAATTTAATTTTAACTACATATTATGCAGATATATTGCAAAATTTTAAATAGTTTTTAATTATTTCGTTTTATTTTTATTTTGGGTATTTTGAATTTTTTTGAAAAGTTTCAGAACATAATATTTATAACAGAATGTTTTGTAGACAATAAAATTAATACTATAAAATTGTTATAAAATATCTCTTTACTTTGTGTTACAAAACTACATAATATCTATATTAAAACTTTTTTTGCGTCAAAATAGTTCCAAACTACCATACAAGTATAGTGCGCTAATCAATTGTTGTTTTCTTTATACCCTACACTTAAAATATAGGGAATATTAACTTTGATATGGTGTTTGTAACCACCAAAAGGAAGCGAGTTAGTATGGACAGGTATATATATTCTGAATCAGGATCACCTTCTGAGTCGATTTAGCGATGTCCGTCCGTCCGTACGCACGATAACTCAAAAAAGAATGATGCTATCTTGATGAAATTTATACTGTAGGTTAACAATGACTAAAGTAAGCCGGGGAGCGAAATCGGACCATGGGTTCGGATACCTCCCATACAACTCCCAAAACCTAATACGCATATCTTCGAATTTAATAAAGGTAGAAACTTAAAATTTTGTAAGAGGATATGTTTTTCTGAATCCCTGATATCCATAAAATTTGGATGAATTGGAGTGGTTGTTCGGGTACCTTCCACACAACTCCCAAAAGCGAACAAGTATATATTCGAAATTAATAAAGATAGAAATTTTAAATTTGGTACTAAGGTGTTGTTTCCTAAATCCCTGATTTGTCCAAAATTTGAGATGAATTGGAGGAGTTGTTCGGGTACCTCCCACACAACTCCCAAAACCGAACAAGCATATCTTCGAAATTAATAAAGATAGAAACTTCAAATTTAATACGAGGGTGCTGTTTCCTGAATCCCTAATTTGCCTAAAATTTGAGATGAATTGGAGTGGTTGTTCGGGTACCTCCCCTACAACTCCCAAAACCGAACAAGCATATCTTTGAAATTAATAAAGATAAAAACTTCAAATTTAATACGAGGGTGCTGTTTCCTGAATCCCTGATTTGCCTAAAATTTAAGATGAATTGGAGTGGTTGTTCGGGTACCTCCCATACAACTCCCAAAACCGAACAAGCATATCTTCGGAATTAATAAATATAAAAACTTGAAATTTGATATAAGAGTGTTCTACCCTGTTCTGATAATGTCTTTAAAATTTGAGATGAATTGGGGTGGTGGTTCAGGTGGTTCGGACCTAACAAGTATATCTTCGAATTTAATAAAGATAGAAACCTGAAATTTTGTACAAAGGTAACTAAAATAACTTATGGATTTTTAATTTAATTTGAATTTTTTATGTGTAGGGTATAAATAAGTCGGTTGCATCGACTTACTGTTACATTTACTTGTTTTATTCTGTTTTATTTCGTTTTTGTAGATTTTATATAAAAAAAAAACAAATAGTAGATTCTTTTACTACCTACGAATTACGATAATCAAATCTAATGAAAGTAAAAAAAAAAAAACTCCCATAGGTAGTTAGGTTTTTTTTTTTAAATAAAAAATAAGGAAAAAACTACATAAAGTGAGTATTTAAAACATATTGTTTTTTTTTCTGTAACAATAAACAATTAATAATAATTGTATTAGAATGAAGACCTGGTCTTTTTACCTATACAACTGATATTATTTGATGGTATAATAATGTAGGTAATAGTGAACATATTTTTTTTCAGATTTTGTTCACTGACCTACATTTTTATTAGATAGTTTATTTATATTACTTGTTTATTTTTGTTTTGCTTTTTCTACATTGTATTCCACATAATGTTTCATGCATTTCATTCATAAATATTAAAAAAGAACAAAAATATTAAAGATACAAAAGTAGTTTTAGATTTATTTTTATTTTTACTATTGCTATTCTTTTTTTTTTAGATACAAAATGTACACATAAACTAAAAAACCGGATATAACGTAAATGCCAATTTGTTTTTTTTTTTTGTTTGACTTTTATTATTTTCATCTCATAATTTTTCTAATTTTTATACCCGTATAAACATAGTTCAAGGGTATAATAAATTTGCCATTACATTTGTGGCACCTTTAAAGAGTTGAGCTTGATACGGGCTCAAGTGAATGGATCGGATCAGAATTAGATTCTGGGTCGATTAAGCCATGTATACATCTGTCCGCCCGTTCTTTCGTCTGTACGACAACTCAAACAATAAATGAATTATAGGTTGGATAATTAGGAAATTTTTAACATGTCACTTTTGTAAAATTGTTAGTTTCGCTATTTACATGCAGCAAGTTCGGCCAACGAGTTCGATTCGACCATACAACTTCCTTCTTTCTTTATATGAAAATAACTTAGTGTCGATTAAAGCTAAGTATTTGATATTTTTTGAAAAGATGTCAAGTTGCATGCCACAACTATGGTGCGTCTAGAGCAGAAGTTTCAGATGGCTTTCATATCTTAATCCTTTTTTTTTTTGTTTTTTTTACAAGGGTAGGTAGGAATGATTGAAAGACACTACATAGGGGAGCACGAATCTTCTATGAGTGTATCGTACGTCAACCGAATAAACACTACCTGCCGTTTTTGATCAAACAATAGGGTATATGACCTTTAGCACCTACTCATGTAATACCTAGTCAAGACAGCTTAATAAATTAAAAGAGGCATCTGAAATCTTGTAAAAGATGATAAAATTTTACTTCTATAACTAGTTCGAGCAGCTATCAAACAGCTTTAAAATTTACATAAATATATATCCGTACTTAATTGTAAAATAACTGAAATTTTGTAAAAGATGATAAAGTTTTATGGAAACAGCATAAATTTATGCCCGAACAAGTATCCTAGAGTTGACACAGTTATTCTACACTCTGCCTCGTTTACATATATAAATATACAGAATTTTGCAGCTTAATTTTTTTTTTTTGCTTTTTTTTCTTTAAATAAGTAAATAAGGAAATATATTTTATAGTTGACCTGATCAGAACGAAATTGTAATCATTATCTTTAATAGTATTAATAAGAAGTGATATACCTTTAAAACTTAATAATAACTGATTTGCTTTTGTTATCTATAAAAATTAACATATGATTGCTCTCTATCTTATCTAATTAACATATGACTGCTTTTTCTATCTTTCTTTATCTATACTCATAATAGAATAGATTAACTTATTTTGTTTTTGTTTTTAGTTTTGCTATATTTTCAACTTTATTAAATTTTTTTGGATAAATAGTTTTGCAAGAGCAGAGTTCAATTTTATACAATATTCTTGCATTTTTTTATACTAATGTTTTTCTTTAAAAAAAAAACTCTAACAGTTACATGCATGGATGCATGTTATGTGCATTTAACAAATAACAACGTTAATCCATCATTTAGACTTTGCTTTAAAAGTTTGGCCAAAAAATACTTCAAAAAAGATTTGTAAAATTTATAACACAGGTATAAATTTTTAATAAAATATTAAAAAAGAAAACGAGTTAGTTTTTAATTTTTTTTAACTGTTAGTAAATTAAAAAAAAATATCTAATTCAATAAAATATAGTTAGGTAAATAAAATAGTTTTATCATTCAGCTCAATTATTTATAAGTATCTATAATAGTAAGTGTATTTCACAAAAGTTAAAAAAATTACTTATTATTATAAAAAAAAGAAAATGAAACAAGAATTTTTTTTTTAGTTTTTATTTTTTTAGGAAAATTTTACAACAATTCAAGTTAAATAAAAATATAGGTTAACAATAAATCTATAATTATAATTCGAGAATTCGAAAAATACTATTTAAAATAAACTAATATTTAAAAACATAAAACAATACATATTTCTCTTCTTATATTGAATAAGGTTTTTTTTTTTAAATAAATAAAATTATAAAAAATTACATTTAACTATATGTAATTATGTTCTACTAAAAGTTTACTAGTGTTCATTTGTGATTACAATTCAATAATCGTAGTCGCATCGCATTCTGTTGTAGGTAGTTAACTATTTTCAAATATTTCCAGTCCCCTTAGAATGACGAACGCATTATATAACTAAAGTTTACTTATGTATTTATGATTTAATCTCGTGAATGTTGAATTTTTTTTTGCGAAATATTTTGCTTTAACGTCAATTTATTGATATTTTTCACCACACCATTTTTTTTTTCTATTTAAGGCGCCAGTTATAGCTATCATTGAAATGCTTCCGGAAAATGTTTATTTTCAATTTTTTTGCAGCAAAGACATATAAAATTTAACAAAAGTGTTGATTTAAGGATTAAATAATTTCTAAAGAATAAATTCTACTACGAATTTTTAAATTTTAAGTTAAATATTTAAAAAAAAAATCAATTTTATCATTTTCCGGATTAAATAGAAAAAAAAATGGTCAAATCAAAAAAAAATTTATTTCTACTTTTTTTAAAATGGATAGATTTACTCTATATAATTATATGTGTATTTAAAAAATAAAATAATTTATGAAATATTGTCATTTGCTAGTATACAATATATTTCCTAATATTATGAAACATTTTTTACAAAAAATTTACTTTTTAAAATTATCTTAAAATCCTTGTTAAATATACAACAATAACTACACTACCTAACCATAATCTGACATTTTTTTAAGTTTTATTTTTAACCGTTATTTTTGTGACATTCATTCAACGTTGCATATATCCTTAAGAAATTTTTGACAGCTAAAACTTCTCTGTATGTATGTGTTTTAAGTATTTGCATATTCCTTTCCATATTTTTCTTTTTTTTTTTTTGACATTAAAAGATACTTCCTTTTTTTATGGTTTTTTTTTTTCTTATATATTTGAAAATTCATTCTTTTATTGTTCGCCTTTCTGTCTGCTCAATTGTAGTGTTCATATAGAACAAAGATTTTCCTATTAGTCATTTATGTGAACAAAGAAAATTTAGTTTTACTTAAAATATTAAAATTTAAATAAATTAAAAAACGAAAATGGTAAAAGAATGTGATTATTTTTATCAAAAAATTGGTAAAAAATGTGGTGAAATTTTAACAAATTTTGTTAATAATATTGAAACATTTTCATATTTATGTACAATATGCGTTGAAATTTATGAAAATTTAGAAAAATTTCAAGATCATTATAATGAAAAACATTCAACAAAACAAAAATTATTAAATAATTTGAAAAGTTCTGAGCACAATAATGATATTAACATAAATAATGACGATGATGAAGAATTAATTGATTTATCATCGGAAAGCTCAATAGATTCATGTGATAAAATTGAAATGACAGCAAAAGCAACAGAAGCAACAACAGCAAATGTTGAATTATTATCTTTAGATGAAGTTGATATGAAAATAATGAAAAAAATTAAAAATATATCAATAAAAATGAATAATGATGATTCTTCCTCATCTGATAATAGTAACACAAAATTATTAAAAGAGACAAATAAAGATAAAACTCTCAAACAAGCACAACAACAGCAACAGCAACAACAACAACAGCAAAAATATAAATTTTTATGTTTTGTATGTGGTAAAAAATTTTCCAAAAAAATTACATATTTTGCTCATCAAAAACGTCATCTTCCACATAAAATTACAAAACGAATTTTAAATAAAGTTGCGGAAGTAAAAAAATAAAACAAAATAGTTTTGTTTTTAAAAAGAATTCACAACGAAGAAATAAATAAAATTAATACTAATCAATATAATATAATACAATATAATCAACTTTTTTGTATACACATAAGTACGTACTTATGATACATGTACAATGATTCAAGGATTAAAGGAATGGGTTCAATAAGACAATTTTGTACATAATTATATCCTTGAAAAATGATTTCCTGCGTATAAAAAAAAATGTTTTAAATGACCTCATGATGCCACCTGTGTATCCAGTATTATTTATTGTATGGATTATCTCCTTAAACTAGACCAAAAACAAAAAATGAAACATAAAGTTGCTATGTATATTTTTATGAAAAATATCGTATTCCGTATGGCTTTAAATTTGTAATTCCTAATCAAGCTTAAGCGTATTTTACTTTTTTTAATTATAAATTTAAAAAAAAAAGTAAAAAATACATATTATAATATATAAAATTTCTATTATTAAATAAAAATTTATTCTTAAAAACTATTTAATATTTTTTTAATACATGAATATTATGTATATTAAATATATCTTTAAAAAAAATATATATTTATAAAGTGGTTTTAATTTGATTTGTTATTTTGCTCTTATAATTATAACTTGTTTTCAATTTTAAGGACAAAAGTTGTAGAAATATTGTAGACAAAAATATTAAGGTTATCAAATAAAGATTCTTTAACAATTCCTTAAAGATTTGTATGTAGCCTAGCCTAAATAAATATAAATGTATATACATACATACCTACATATTAAACATTAATATACATACATATGTACATAAATAATTTTTTAGAATATTTTTGAATATTATGTTTAGAATAATTATTAAATATTTATAATGTACCTATACGTAATATATTTTTTATTCTGATCTAAATTACGAAAATATGGATTGAATAAAAAAATTATGTACATATGTACCTAATTTTTAATTTAAAAGTAAAAGTCAAGGTATTGGAATAAAATATAAACTATGACTGACAAGCAAAATGTATGTCTGCAGTTTTTGGTTTTCCTATTTAGCATACTTTAAATTTACATACATACATATTAGTATTTTTAAATACCTATAGCTTAGCTAGTAGTTTTTAGTTTCCTTTACATTCCATCTTTCACTTTCATCATTCATCATATTAAAAGTGTTAAACAATCCACACTCCACAATTAAAAGTAGAAGGGATCACAATCCACAATATTGTACTTGTTGCAGGCTGCTATAAGCTGACTGCATTCCATTTGAATTCTTCCAACTAATATTCTAGTACTCTCTACGTTTCCATCGTTACCTTAACTTATATTTACTTTACTTATCTATGTGTGTCTATAAAAATTTTATTTTAAAAAAAAAATTGAAGCAACTGGAACGGGAACACAAGAAAAAAAACTGAACAAAACAAAATATTAATATCATCGATTTTGATATTTTTTTTTAATTTAAAAATTTGTATTACATAAATTTTTAAGGATTACCTTAATGTGGTTAAAATTTCATTATTCTACTTTTAACGGAAGTTTTATAAGCAGACAGACACAATGGACGCAAATTTTTCGATTTTGTTTTTAAATATACTAAAAACAAAAAAAAAATTAAATTCATATTCAAACAATTCATAAAAAATTATTTTCGTAAATTTTTAAACTTCCAAAACATATTTTCTTCCGATTTTTTTTTTCTTCTAATTATCTTCTTTTCATTGTTTATTGTTTAAACAAGAATAAATCAAGTGTAATTTTTTTGTAGCAATGTGCGGACTGCGGAGCGAACGTAATTACGTTTAGTTTTGGAAACACTAGTTAAATTACTTATTTAACTATCCTCGTACATGTCAGATTTAAGTTTGTTTTGTACTTGTGTTGTATGTAAATAATTGTATATTAAAAAACCTAAAAAACCAAATTGTAATCAAATTTCTGCTAAAATAGAATCACTATAGTCTAGAAGTGACAGACAGTAGTGAGTAGGTTCAGGTCCTTCCTCCAGCCATTGATAGGGGCTAGTAGGTAAACAAAAAGTAAAATGGAAATGGAAAATGAAATTTTTCCAAATAATTTGGGTGAAAAATGTGGAGAGATATTTATGAACTATGAATCTTTTAATTATTGTTGCTTTTTTTGTCAAAATATAAGCGTAAATATAATTAAATTTTTAAATCATTTAAATGAAAAGCATGTACTGCACTTGCATCCAGCACTTGAAAATCAGCTAAAGAAGGATTTTGAGGATTTCTTTACTAAAACAGAAACAAGTTTAACAAATAAGTGTCAGAAAGAAAACACTGTCTGCCTAAATACAGAAGAATACAATGATATGAGTAGTGATATGTCCCAAATATCACAAAATTCGATGAAGTACATAAATTCATCATTAAATAATACTGTAAAAAAAGAAATTTTAATAGAAAAAAATGTTCAACAAAATAAAGTTTTCATGGATAAAATTTTTAATGAAACATCAAAGGAAGAGAAACATTCAAAACAATTAACTCAACTACCATGTCCCCATTGCGATAAGGTTTATCAACGACCAAAATTATTGAAGGCTCATATTGAAACGCATACTCCTGGTTACTTAACATGTAATATTTGTGATAAAACATATACAACAAAACAGAATTTACAAAATCATATCAAACTACATAATGGACATGTTATAAAATGTTCAATGTGTAAAAAAACATTTTCAAGGCAAGGTAATTTAATGCAACATTTAAAAAGACATGCTGGTGTTAAACCATATACTTGTAAGTATCAAAATTGTAATTACAAAGCAATATATCCAGTAAATTTACGTAAGCATGAAAAATGTCATACAGATTTAAGAGCAGAAATATGTGAAATATGCGGACAAACTTTTAAAAACAAAGGAAATTTAAGAGAACATCAAAAAAGACATAATAACCAACGTGATTTTCATTGTATTATATGTGATAAGAAATTTTATAATAAAAAAAGTTTAGCAGAACACGAAAATATTCATACAGGCATTAAAAACTTTGTTTGTCAAGTATGTCCAGTTCAATTTTCTACTAAAAGAAATTTACGCGCTCATATGAAAAAACATTCTGGAGTGAAATCTTTTATTTGCAAATACTGTAATGAAGCATTCTATTTATATAGCGAAAGGCAATACCATATTAAATCAAGGCATTTGAAAGCTAAAAACTTAGATTGAAGATTAATTTGATGTTACATTAAAAAATAAATTTATTTATATTTATCATGTTGTTTTAACTTTATTCTTATAATAGGAATGATTAATTTGAGATTGTTCTATAAATATTTTAAACTAAAACTAACTACAATTTAGTATTATATTTTACAGGTACATACATACATACATTTTTTATATTCAATTTTAATTTTCTAAAATATCGCATAATTTTTCAAGACACTTTTAATTTTAAACATAAATAGGTATCATAGTATCAATAATTATTTTTTCTTCTAATATATTTGGTAACATTTGATACAATGCATCTAATTCAAAATTAAAATTCTTGAAAAAAGCAATTCTATTTAATTTTAAAACAGAATTTAATCTTTTTTTTGGATTTAATTCCAACAAACGTGTTATTAAATCTTTAGCTTCTAATGGAATCTGTTCAAATTCATATGGGAAAAAATTTATATTTGAATTTATTTGTTCTGGTTCAGAACTTTCATTTTTATAATCTTCATTAAGAATTTTACGTATATCAGGATAATTGTTTGTTAACATTCTACAAGCAACAATACCTAACGACCACCAATCTACAGCGTGATCATAATATTCTTCCCGTAAAATTTCTGGAGCCATATACTGTAAAGTTCCGCATATAGTTTTTGTCCGATTTCCAATTTTCAACCATTTACTTAAACCAAAATCTATAAGTTTAATGTGATAATTTTCAGTTAACAAAATATTTTCTGGTTTAAGGTCGCGATAAATTATTCCAGCATTGTGTAAAAAATCTATAGCTAATGAAATTTCAGCAACATATAATTTAATTAATTCATAGGAGAAATTACAAATTTTGTTGAAAAGTTCTCCTTTAGGAACAAATGTCGAAAGTATATAAATATTGTGACGGCTTTGCCAAGAATCTATTAACATTGCAATAAACGGATGATGACTACACATTTTCTGAATATCAACTTCAATTTTGATTTGTTCAACACAATTTTCTTGGATTAAAATAGATTTTTTTAGCACCTTTAAAGCATATTGTTTTTGATTATTATTATCTGTAACTTTAATTACAGTACCAAATGCTCCTTTAGCGATAATTTCCCATTTTTGAAATTCATTTTCTTTATTTGATAGCTTGAAATGTGATGCAAATATTACTATATTTGAAGGTCTTGGCCATCGAGTTTTTGAACATCTTACCGACGATACAGAAAATTTAGAACGATTACTTTTAAAAGACCAATTTGAAAAGAAGCTCGAATCTGAATTCAAAAAAGAAATTTTACTATCTTCTCTATTGAATGTTTTTGATTCCGATTTATAAGATTTTGAGAATTCTTCAGGTTTTTTAAAAGCATTTCCCATTAAATTTTTCGTTCATTAAAATACAAACTATAGCACTTAACTAGCTCCGAGGTGAGAATAATTTATGTTTATTTAACAATTTAAAATATGAATGCGTAAAAATATTAACTTATTATTTTGATTATTTATTTTATACTAGCTAGTAGCTGTCACTTGTGATGTTTATCACTTGTTGTGATCAAATATATCTTCTGTATGTTGGGTGTTGTTTTGTTTATACTCATGGAATCGAATAGGAACGATTTTTTTTGATTTTTATAAAAAACTTTTTATGTGGACATTGAGAGAGGAAAGCTAAATAGTAGTCCTTTTTTTCAAAAAAAATACACGTAGTCTTATGGAAAAATTGAGTAGTCCTCGTAGAAATCTGGAAATAACACAAAAACTACAGATCTTTTTTTCAATTTCCTCCTAAGGGAGCATTAAAGTTCCATCTTTTTTACGACTTCTAGTAAAAGGAAATTTTAAAATATTTTAAATTTTCATTCATAAATATACATTTTAAAAAATGTCTTCCAACGATTTCAACAAAAAAAAGCGATTTTTAAAGCTTTTTAAAAGAGTATTGATTTGGTACATTACTGAGCAAAAAAAAATGTTGAAAAAATAAAATAATTTTTAATCATTTTTATTGCAATATCGATTTGCTTTAATAAATAAAGTAAATTTTTTAGAATGCATATAAAATTAAGTGCAAAAAATAAATTATTTAATTATTTTTACAATAAGTTAATTTGTGTTAACTTATATATAATTTTTATTAATATAATGAAATAAATTAATATTATAAGTTAGTTCCCTTTTCACACCACCTTTGAAGTAGAGAATATGCCGAATTTTTTTTAAAGTTTTTTTTTTTTTCGTGCATTTCTCTGCCACATAAATGTGAACAGGAAATTTTCTTTCCTTTTCAGGCGTTGCTGTAATTGTAAATGCCGTAAGGGGGAATAAATCTTACAACGTGTATGGGATTTGAAGATTTCATTTCAATATAGTAAAATAAATAATTTAAAAAAAATATATATATATATAATTCATATTTAACAACGAAGTTAAATAAATTTAATAAAAATAAAATAATTCATTCACGACAGAACAATATTAAAACTAAAAAACAAAAACAAATATCTCAAAAATTGATATTTTTCGACCGTATTGGAAGAGAGAAGAAATTGGAGATATTAGAGATACAGATAATAGAGCTTGAGTGAGCAAAAATTAAAAATGACATTACGATGGTATCACAACCATATTTTGGTACCTTCATATCTAAAATGTTAATTTAGTCAATAATATTTAATTTTTCGCGCTTTTCAATATCATTCAATATTTTTAAATTGTTTTGTTTCTGTATTACCTGTGAAATATGTAACTTAGATGACAATTTAAAATTTTACTCATAAAAAGATTATTTTATTTCATGTATAGACTGTGTAGAAAAAAGCGAAAATTGCTTAACCAGAATCTGGTGTGTACTTCTTTTTTTCTTTTCATCAAAATATTCCTGAAAAATATAATTTGAAAATTAATTTTTTTATTGACATAAAGAAAAAACTGCGAATTTTATTATTTTTATATAAATTTTATAATTTTTTATTATAATTAAAAATATAAAAACTTAGTTTGAACTAAAATATATTTACCAAATTTGCAGTACAATTTATTATGAAGCTTTTAAGTTATTAGGTTATGTTCACTAAAATTGTGTACTCTCATTATATTTTGAGAGTATTAAATGGCGGCGATATGAAATGCTAAAAAAAAACTAAAAATTTTAATTTGCTGAAAATATGTTGAAAATTTCGAGTTGAAAGCTGAAATTTTGGTATGTTAAAGAAAAACTCCGAAGGTTTATTTTAATATAAAATTTGACATGTTTGGGTAAATATTTCATATCGAAAACTCGAAAAGAAAATTGTTAAAAATGGGCATTTTAAATTTTTCTTAAACAAAAAGAGAAAAGAACAAAAAAATATTAATGAAATGTCATTTTTCAAGCTTTTACTCACAACACAATACAATTACAATTCGCACAAACGCATTTAAGTATTTCGATCGATACTCACATCAATTATCCAGGCTTCGATGTCCAGGCCTTCTAAAAATTAATTTAGGTTATGGGTCATCTGACATACATATACTATACATGCATACAAACATATACACACTATACATATACTAAAAACAAAACAATTAAAATAGTAAAAAATTAACAAAAATAAACTTTAAACAGAAGATTGAAGAATTGTTTTCAATTTTGATAAAAAAAAATGAACATAAATGTGGAACAAGACACGGGTGCGGCTGAAATTTGCGGACTATGGTTTAATTCTATTGATTCATTTATAGAACACTTTAAAACTCATCATCAATTTAAATCACATATCTCTAACGAAAATTTGATTGAAAATCAAGTTTCGTCTGGCCAAGAAAAATGTATAAACGAATGGCAAAACAATAATAATGAAATCGCAGCATTGAATGATGACCTATTAAAAAATAATATATATGAAAACATATATGGTGAAAAAGTAGACTTAATAGATCTAGATAAAAAGGATAACAAACAATATTTATGTACAGTGTGTGGCAAAACTTACACAGAACTAACAAAATTAACTATTCATGAACAAGACCATTTCATTGAAGCACAATGTAAAATATGTGGTAAAATAAACAAAACTGGAAAAAATTTAGATCGTTATAAGAAATGCCACGACCGTAAGTATCCTTGCAAATTGTGTTTTATTAATTTATTTCCATTAAACCAAACAAAAGATTTACGATGACATAAACAATTATTTTAGTTTTACCAATTTAAATGTAATATATGAATATGCTACTTTAAATATGTAAAAAAATACCAGTTACCAGATCAGAAAAATTCACATTCAAAAGTAAAAAGCTGCGTGTCTGTGAAAGTTAGAAAAACTTTCAATGAAATGTAACTTAGATTATCTTTTAGTTGTTTTGGTTATTTTGGCGTGCGATTAAAAATTATCAACTATGTATTATAATAAACAACATTCGAAATTATGGATGTAACCAATTTGGTAAATATATATGATAAATAAAATACTTAAATAAAAAATCTTAATTTGAGCATATAGGTATTTGATTTAAGATAAACTTTATTATATAAATTACGCATTACGAATACAAGAAAAACAAATTTGAATTTTAAGACTGTAATATAAAATTTTGACGGATTTTATCATTGAGAGACTTAGCTGATAGGTCCTGCATTCATTGTGAGAGCTCATTTAAATGTTATACTCTTTAAATTATAATATATAAATGTCTATCTATTAAAATTATGTTGTGTAACAATTTTAAATTTAGATGTTATTGAAATAATATATATGTATAAAATATACTTTCATAAGGTTTATTGTATACTATTATAGAAAAAATTAAAATAACACTTGCATTTAATTTATTTTTATAACCATTTAATTGATTGAACTGTTATTTTCATTTTGATTAAAGAAATTTTTTTTTCTTGTTTGTCAATTTTATTAATCATATTTATAATCTTTATTAATCGACAGCGAACAATTCAAATTATTTTTCGTCATGATTAATCACATACATATGTACATATTTTATAAAGTCATGAAATATTAAGGATTTTCTGAAAGCGCACATACATATATAAATTTGTCCACAAAAACTAACTAAATACCGAGACTCACATCAATTTACTTAGGTCTTGTTCGTCTTGCTAAATACATAAATAAATAAAATAAAAAAAAAATACATCTGATATTACAAAATGTTGCAAACGTCAAAAATAATTTGTTTGTGGTTTTGGTTTATTTACATTAAATATCTCAAGCATATTTCAACTATCATTTCAACTCAATTTACGTTTTCTTGCATGTGTATATTTTACATAAAAAATATTTATAGTTTGAAATTTTTTAACATAATCCATAAATCACAAACTTTACAATTAAAATAATTTTTAAATTTACAAAATTATTTACTAATGAGTATTGAAATAAAAAATCCAATAACCAATTCAATTTGTGGGCAATGGTTTGACTCTATTGAATTATTTATTGAGCATTATAAAAAAAAGCATAGTTTTAATTCCCATACTGATAATAAAAATTCAATCAAAGATGTAGTTTGTTCTGATCATGAAACCAATAATAGAATTTTATTTGAAAGTAGTTTGCTAGATGGTATTGTCAGTAATGATACTGATAAGAAAAATGATTTCAGTTCAAAATATAATTGTAAAACTAGTGTAGAAATAAGTGTTAAAAAAAATAAGAAACAATTTGCTTGTAAAATTTGTGGTAGAATTTACCAACGTCCAATGAAATTATTTAATCATGAGAAAGCACATTTAAATAAAAATTTAAAATGTGATATATGCAATAAAATGATGCTTTCTCAAGAAAGTTTAGATCATCATATAAAATGGCATTATCAACAAAAGTATTCATGCACATTGTGTCCCAAAGTATTCACACAAAAAAATAATTTATCCGATCATCTTAAAAGACATGCAGGTGAAAAGGTGTACAAATTTTAAAAATAGAATGCATAATTCAATATTTTCATAACTGAATAAATTTCAGCATTTTCAATGCGATATATGTGAATGCAAATTTTTACATAGTGCCCATTTGAAAGATCACAAACGTTCACATGCTAAAGAAAAAATCTGCATATGTGAAGGTTAACTCAATTTTAATTATATTTTCTTTAAAATTATTTTCTATTATTTAAGAATGTGGTCAAGAACTCAAAACTTTACATAATTATAAAGAACATATGAAGAGACATAAAGGTCTTCGCGACTTTGGTTGTGAACATTGCGGTATTTAATTAAACAATATGAAGATTATTTTTATTTTTACCATTTTTTTCCATTTTAGGTAAAACATTTTATTCAAAACGTGCACTAAAAGATCATCTAAAAATTCATGCCGAAGAGAAAAAATTTGAGTGTATAGATTGCAATTTAAAATTCTCTTTAAAGTCATCATTAAAATCTCATTTAAGCACTCATTTAAAAGGTAATGAAGAAAGTTGAAAAAGGAGAATATTATTAAATCAAATAGAAAGAAAAAATAAATTTATATTTGCTTCAAATTTTATTTGAAATCTTTGTCACATTATGTTTTTTTTTGATATGATAGGCTAAATCATTATACAATGAAAAGCAATCATTACAAATTTTACATTTATAGTTTTTGATATCAGAATGTTTTTTCATATGACATGTTAAACTTTTTTTCCTTAAAAAATACACAGAACATATGTTACATACAAAATTTTTAATACCAGTATGACCAATTTCATGATCTTTTAATAATTTTTTATCGAAGAATTTTTTATCACAATGTGAACACTTAAAATCCCTTTGGTTTGTATGTCGTTTTATATGTTCCTTTAATGCTGTAATATTTATAAAAGAACGACCGCAAAATTCACAAACCTTAAAATAAAATTAATATAAAATCACTTATTTTAGTAGCAATAAATTAAATAATTTTAACATACAAGAGGTTTTTCACCAGTATGAATTAATTCATGTGCTCTTAATATTGAGTTATTAATAAACCGAAGGTTACAATTTTCATATTTACAAGCAAAAGGCTTCTCTTTCTGATGCCGAAGCATATGCTGTTTTAAATTACCTTTCCTTGAAAATTTGGCATTGCATATTGTACAGTCAAAAGTTTCACCATTATGCAATTTTAAATGTATTTTTAAATTCCGTTTATTGCTTAAAATTTTTTCACATATAGTACAAGTTAAATAACCTGGAGTATGAGTTTCCATGTGGGATTTTAACTTTTTTGGCCTTTGATATATTCTGCCACAAATTTCACAAGGATATTGTTTGCATTTTACTATCTTTCGTTTGATAGAGCTTGTTCTACTATTAATTTGCACACATTCAGTTTCTGTTAATTGCTTATGATCAGTTTCCTCAGCATTAAAACTATTAATTTTATAATCATCTCTTTTTCTACTTAAAACTTCAGTTTCTTCTGGCGAAGGTGAATCAAGATTGTCATGTTTCTCTGATATTGAAAGTGGCGATAATTGCATATCTAATTTTAATTCATGTAATTCACCCGTTTCATCTATATTTAAATGAATATTTGTTTTATCATCTTCACGATTTGATATTTCTGTTTTTTTTAGTGAAGGCAAAAGTGCCACATCAGGATTTTTAGGAATTGAAATATTTTCACTGTCTCTATTTCTTTGAATATCTAATTTTAATTCACAATAATCATCTACTAACTTAAAAGAACAAATTTCCGTTTTAATATTGTTTAATTTATGAGATTGGATAAAATGTGATTGGAACTGTTGTATATCATTTATTTGCTTATCGCAAAATATACAATTGTAAATAAAATTATCATTTGAATAATATATTTCCCCACACTTTGTATAAGTTAAATTTAACATTTTTAAAAAATTAAATCGACTTTTTTCTCTTATTAAATTAAAATTTTCTTCGACTTGTTTACAAATTTCATTTCCATTGCACTGAAAATCGAGACTCTAAAAATAATTAATTCTTTTCGAGAATCGAATAAACTCGAACCAGCTGATTTGATTCAATATTTCAAAATCTGTTTTTATTCCTGTAAGTACATAATTTCATATTTTAATTTTTACAATTTCCGGTTATAAAAATTACATATATGTATATTGAAGGTATATTGCATACATAACTTGCACAATAGGCAATAGACAGTTAATATTAATTTTTTTTATAAATTTGGTTTATATTAAAAAACCGGTATGATTAGTTAGGTTGTGATGTAGTATAGTATTCCAAACAATTCCAAATATATCTGACTGCAACTTATAATATCTTAATTATTTTATAAAAATTCTGTTGAATAGAAAACTAGACAGCTATTATATAAGCATACATATAATGAAATCGAAATTTAAAAAAAATTAGTATCATTTTGTGACATTAAATATGACTGCACAATTTTAATTATATTTTAATTTTTGCAGTTCATTTAGAACTTATCAATATTATTTTTAATTTTTCTTACTTATATTATTTTTTATATTTTACTTTCTTTCACCTTTGGTATGAATTCATATTCTTTAGTCAATCCTGAATGTTGTGTTTTCATATGATAATAAACTGTGGAATATCTAAAAAATAATTCATGACATAATTTACATTTATAATCTTTATTATCACTGTGAATACGTTCATGTTGTTTTAAATTCATTGATCGAGCTAAAATAAATAAGTGTGGTTTATAAATTTTTTTCATTTATGTATACTATTTGAACTCTTGTTAATTCTTACCAAAGGATAGTTCACATATATGGCAAATAAATTTTTTCTCTTTTGTATGAGATATTTTGTGTGATTCCATTTGCTGTTTTGTATAAAAAGATTTCCGGCACATTTCACAAACGTGTGATCTTATATTCAAGTGTCTTTTATTGTGCTCATTTAATTTAGATGAACAATTAAATTTTATTCCACATACATCACACTGATATGGTTTTTCTCCTACAAATTTTTGGAATTAAAAATATGTATAAATAACTAAACACTCGGAATAACCAATAATTAATTTATTGATAAATTACCACTATGAATTCGTTCATGAAGCTGTAGTTGGTATTTGCTTTTAAATTTTTTTCCTAAATAAAAACATTTTAAGATTAAAATTCAATCGAAAATATTTCGAATTTTACCACAATTTGAGCAATTAAAATTTTTTTCATTAACATGAATACTATTATGATTTAAAAATCCAGATTTTGTAGAAAATTTTTTTTTACACAAATCACATTGATATGGTCTTGCAAAATTAGAAATTACGTTATTTAATTAAAAGATTTTAAGCAAAACAAATTACTTAAGATATAAATACCGTTCTCCTGTGTGAATTCTAATATGAGATTTAAGTGTTGATGAACTTTTTAAACAAGCACCACATTGTTCGCATTTATACAAAGGATTTATACCTAAATGGAAAGATATATGTTGTCTTTGTTTTCTTTTACTACCATAGTTTTTATTACAATATGGACAAGGGTAGCGAAGACGTTTTGAATCATTTTCTCCAACAATATATATTGGATCTGGACTACTAAAAGCTGGATGCTTTTTGCGACGCAATCTAATTTTTGTTGAATTTGTCGGTTCATCTAGATTGGTTTCTAAAACTTCTAATTTTGCACTGGAATCTATTTTAGTACATAAAAGTGGTTGCTCTGGGAATTTGTATTCTGCATCTAATAATTTTTTTGAAGTGTCATTTATATCATAAATATGACTTTTTTCCACTTTAATATCTATTGCTTTATTAGTTCGTTCAACTAAATTAAGTTTGTACACCTTTTCCAAATGATATCCGAATTCAAAAATATTTTTAAACGTCTCTGGACAATGACAACAGTAACAAATTATAGTATCCTTGTTAATATAAATTTCTCCAGCTTTTAAAGTTAATAAATCGTTATTATAACACTCTTTCTTATTAATATTTTCCATTATAAAAAATGTCGGACTAGATTCTAAACTGTTTACATTCATCCTCAGTCATATCATATGCATTTTATTTTTGCACATTAATCATTTGACACATGAACAGAGGCGTGACTTTGATGGAAATAGAAATGTGATTGCATAGATGTTGCATAGGAACTATGGGGATATATAATGTTAAATATGTTTGAAAACTTGTTTATAAACTTGTTAAGTATATGGGCTGATTTCGAAACCGTTTCTTTATATGTAATGATGTAATGATTAAATAACGAATTTTAAAATTTTAAGTTAAATATTTAAAAAAAAATGAATTTTATGTTTTTCCGAATGGTAATTATTTTCCTGAACAGCTGATCAGTAATTTTGCATAAATGAAACAAATGAAATTGGTCCAATGACATATGTCTTCCCCATCAATCATCTATTTAAATCTGTACACTTAAATTTAATTTTGTTAAATATCTTGTTGTTTCAATGGAAATTTCAAAAAAAGAACAAAAAAATTTAGTTTGGAAAAATTTAATAATCTTTTAAAATAAATAAAGATTCAAACTGTCAAATAATTGAGGAACCAGCGTTCAGCTTTGAACATTGCCACGGTGCAAAGTTTTTTCACAAAGTATTTATCGGTATTCGGTGCAAACTGCAAATGCAAATGAGAAGGCAAACAAAAAAGACAGTCTTATATTATTTATAAAAAAAATGGAAAAATATATAATTGTATTACAAAATTAAATTGTTTTGTGCACATTTTATATATTTTTTTCATTTTATATTTTGTATTAAATGATAGTCCGCGCTGTTTATAATTCACTCAGCATTTCAGTTTTCATTCACGCTTCCTGAATTGAAATGGTGCATGTGCAAACAGTTGGTGAGAATGAAAAAAGCTTGCACCGTTGCGGAATCCGGCCCCAGCATTAGTGAAGGTTACATTAATTCTGTTGCATTGCTACGAAAATTGAAGTTATATTTATTGGTTTGAAATAAAACAAATAATTTAATATTAGGACGCAAAGCAATGATAATTAACCGAATATTATAAAACAATAACTTAAAAAGAAGCATCAATTTTCTAGACTAAATTAAAAAAATATTCGTTACAAATTTTATTGTGAAGCGTAATTAAGCTATGTATTAAAATAAACCCAATACTATTGCTTTTAAAAATTTTATACTATGCTCCTTTAGAAAATTTTTGCTTTTAAAATAAAAATCGCCGAAATATAATGAATTTTTTTTTTATTTTTTTTTTAAATATAAATTAAATGATACATATACATACATGTATTTACTTGTGATAAATCAGATAAAAATGCCAATGACTTACATATTCTAAATATTTATGTGACTGATTAGTATTTCATCATTTTAAACAATCACTATTGCTTTTATTTAAAAATATCTTAATTTACTGGTTAAAAAAAAAACAAAACAATATGAAATATGACAAAAAAAATAAAATTGAGTACTAATTTAAAAAAATAATTTATGATTTTTATATTTTAAAAAAATGTAGTTGCACTCTGTCCTTCGGTCGGGTGTTTACAAAAGTTTTACTGCGTTTGAAAGAGAGCAATGATATTTTAACTATGGATAGACATCGGAAAAAATTTATTGAAACAATTTTTTTCTGTATTCTCGTTACGAAGTTGGAAAAATCCATATATTTGAATTGTATTTTGATTTACCGTTGTACGAAACTTAATTTTTGCAAAATTCTGGACTCCTATCTTTCAAACCGTTTAGGCTAGAAACAAAATTGAGAGAAGTATCTTTAAAAACAAGAATGTGTCATTTTAGAAAAAAATTTTGTGCCGGCCCCCATTTAGGAGCTGTTAAAGGTGAAAAACTGAAAATTTCCTATTTTAAACACGTCAAAATCTTTTTGAAGTAATATGATAATATCAGATTATGTATACAAAAATTAAAGCTCCAACATTATAAATTTGTCTCTACATATTAACAACTTAATATAGGGTTAATTTAAAATTGACGAAAGTGTGACTTGATTTTTCCCAATGTTTTCTCTAAATATTTTTTTCAATTTTTATATTATTAATTTACTTTTTGATATATCCAAAACTTATGGCACATTTTTTAATTTTGGAGATGTGCTTTTTTGGAAATTCTGTCTTTGAAATAATATTGCATTTAGTTTGATAAAAATACAAAATTATTATTTAAAATAAAAATAATGATTTAACTATTTATTTAATAACTTATCAAACTTGTTCACATGTATTCCTATATATTTTCATATTTAAAAATTAAAATTACAAATAAAAATATAGTTGTTCTTTTAATACATATTTGATTACTTTAAATTTTAAATATGGTTGTTACATTTTAATAAATTATTCTGATTAATTTTTTGCCTTCAATTAATTAAATTAATTTAAGAAGTTGGTAATGGTTGTCCGTGTGTTTTCATATGAGCATATAAGCCAGGACTTTGAGCATAAGCTTTTCCACATATTTTACATATATAATTTTTTACATTACTATGTAATTTTTTATGTTTTACTAAGCCACTACGTAAAGTGAATCGAGAATTACAACCTTCTACTGCACAAAAATATGGTTTAAGCTTTGTATGAGTTACTTCATGATCAACTAACGCAACTCTAGTAAAGAAATTTTTATTGCAACCTTCAAATATACATTTAAAATCTCTTTGATTATTGTGTCGTTTCAAATGATTATTTAACAAAAATGGTGTGTAAAAATTCTTTCCGCAAATCTCACAAACCAAAGGTCTAAAATAATTTGATTGTATTAAAAGAATAATAATGCAAAACAATTTTAAATATACTTTTCTTTAGTATGTATTCTTACATGCCCGATAAGACAATATTTTTTCTTAAATTTTTTTCCACAATGTTCACATTCATATTTTTTTTCGGCATGTACATCAACCACATGCCGTTTTAATTGAAGTTTTGTAAAGCACCATGTATCACAATGTTCACACTTTAATTTTTTTTCTCCACTATGGTATTCCAAATGATTCAGTAAAGATGGTCTATTAGCATAAATTTTTCCGCATTGTAAGCATTTATGTATTTTATCATGAGCAACAAGATGCATCTTCAGATGATGTTCATATTTAAAAGCTTTCTTACATTTTGGGCATGGAATCGGATCAGCAGATTTTGTAATATGTACTCTCATGTGCCTTTTAAGAATTTTGTTTGTTTTAAATATTTTAGTACAGACATCACACTTATGAATTGATTTTTTTTCTTTGGGTGTTTCTAACTTTGTGCTTTCCTCACTAAAAAGAGAAAGTCTATTAAACTAGATCTAATAAAAGGTGACTTACATATAAATCCCATGGACGTTTAGTTTATGTGTGTCCAATTGTCGGTTATTACAAAAATGTTCAATACATTCTGAACATTTGAAAATTTTTTCAATATGAATTTTTTTAATGTGATTTTGCAATTGTTTACTAAAAGTAAATTTTGAACTACATTGTTCACACTGGAAAGATTTTATTCCTAAATGCCTTATTAAATGTTTTTGTAACTTAGCATTACTATCAAATTTTTGATTACAATCTGAACATTTATGTTCTGTATCGTGTACAACCATATGAAATCTTAAATGATGTTCGTATTTAAATATTTTATTACATTTAGGGCAGGGTATAATTTTAATAGGTCTTATATTACTATGAAGACGAATATGTCTTCTTAAATATTTTCTTGAATGGAAAGTCTTATTACAAATATGACAAGTTCTGGTTAACTTTCTGGGTGATGAAGACGTTTCTAATATTGAAGTAATATTTTTTACATCTACAGCAGGTGTATTTTCCAAATTTTGAGTTGGAGAGATATTATCATTTTCAATGTCCGAAGAATTGTTAAGATCTGTAGTTTGTTCTGGACTATTAATAAAATAATTTACTTCTTTTTTTTCTTCATTATTTTCTGGTTTTTCTGATTCGTTTTTAATTAATTCTGCTGATGCTTTGAAAGTATTTGTATTATTTTTATTATGCACAACCATATGCGAACGTAAATAACCAGAATGCTTAAAAGTTTTCGTGCAATGAGGACAATTTATTTTTGCTTTTGGTTCGACAGAATGTCGTTTCAAGTGCTTTCTTAAATAGTTTGGTTTTAAAAATAGTTTTTGGCATATATTACATTGAAGATTATTTTTATCTGCTATTTTGTGTGGATCTTCTTTTAAAGTATCTGTTCCATTTTCCTGTACATTTTTATTAATTTCCTCCGTTGCTACGCAATCTACTGTATTAATACATTCAATTGGTTCAATTTTATTAGTAATAGTATCTATAATCCTTTTATGATGGCTTGTTCCTAAATGTTCAAAAAAACTATTAATTTCATGAAAATTCCTTTTTGATTGGCAGTTTTCTACAATACAATTTATATAAAAAGTTGAATCCGAACAAACAAAAATTAGTCCACATTTTGTAGGTAATAAATTATGAAAATCAACATCAGAATCCGAAAAAGTGTCGATTTCAGTTTTAATAAGAATTGTATTTTCTAATAATTCGTCCATTTTAATACAAACAAATTTATAACAAAAATAAATAAAAATCTGTCAAAATGAATAAAAATCAACTTACAATCACTTACAATAATAATGGGCCATGCACAACTTACAAAATGGCTAGGCCATATATTCAAACATTTATTTCCATAGTACAATACACATTCAACATTGAGCCAGAGCTCAGAACAGAAAGTTCATAAAATGAGTAGTTGATTTTGAATTTTTTATTGGTCTCTTCACAAGACAAAATTAAATTTTAATCAGTTAACTTATTATTTTTGAAACTTTCATTTTGGTCGTTTATAAGACTGTGTAGCATTCTAAACCAATCAGAGAACTATACAAATTACTCAACTAATAAAAAGTTTGCTACGCTTTTGGAACAAATGACATAAACGAACGAATTAAAAATAACTCGATTTTTGTTGACAAATATCGTTAACAAATCAAATTTAATAAAATTTAAAAACAATCATAAAAGTCTTTTTCTATTTTACAAAAATATGTATTTTTTCAATGTTTTCATTTTAAGTTCTCATTGTGAAATATTCAGCTAAATAAATATTACACATTTTATTTCTTTTCTATAAAATATCAAAATTTTAAATAAATTTTTCGTAAAATACTTTTCTAGTTCTTTTTAGCAGTTCATATCAAAGCCATTTAACTATCAAAAAAAGAATGAAAACAAATAGTTTTTTTTAACGGAAAAGTATTTGCAAGACATTTTTTCAAATGCATATTTATGAATGAAAAAAATATATGTTTAGACTAAATGGAGAAAACAATATCTAACCTTAAAGATGATCTAACCTGTTTCATTTTTATTAATATATGTGACTCAGATGGTCTTTGAACCCGAGAGCTTTCGAATGAAAGGCCGGTGTCTTAACCACAACACCATTGACTGGAATTTTTGTACTCAAATAACGGATCATGTATTGTAACTTCATACATACTTCGTGCTTTGTTGTTGGAAAATTACTGATGAGGGGATCAATAAGTGTTGCTGACGTATTAGTTATTCTGATTGTCTATTACTTTGCTCTTAAGCTATTGATTTGAGTCAGCATCAGTTGAAGCACACCAAATCAGCCTTTATAAATACTATGTTAAATACTATGGAAACTAAAAAACAAGTTGATGTGGTATTTACTGATATCAGTAAGGCCTTTGATCTAATTCTCTATAAAATTATCCTTGAAAAGCATAAAGCAGTAGGGTTAAGCCTTAAAGGGTTATCGTCTTATTTATCATATAGGTCGTACAATGTCCTTTTTAGATCTACCATTTCTGAAACTTATGTTGCAAATTCGGGAGTGCTGCAAGTCAGCGATCTAGGTCTTTAATTTTTCGTAGTATCGATCTAAAATTGCTATTTGTGAAATACAATCTTCATGCAATATTAGTTGACAGTTGTCAAATATTAAATCAATGAAAAAATTTTAGTTATTAGATTTGAAAAGGTAAGTGTTGAGTTCATATTTGCAGTTCTAATTATATTATACTATTTGTGAATTACAATCTTCATACAATATTAGTTGACAGTTGTCAAATTTTAAATCTTTTTATTTTTATTCCTATATTTAAACTATTACAAAATGGATTAGTACCTTTTTTGAATTATGTCGTTCCGACTTCTGATTTCCAAAATACGGGGAGTTCTTGAACCTTCGCTATTGCATAGGCATAGGCTGTTTAGTTTTTATGAAAATGCCTATATTATAATTAATACTTACAATTTTTTTTTTAAATTATTTAGTGTAACAAAACGTTTTTGAATGTAGCACTTTTTTCTGTACCTGAATGATTAAGAACTACAATCTTAGAACTGTAAATATGATCTCAACCAATATGGATCATAGTGCAGGAACAACAATCTCAACTACATGTTAGCAAATGCCTAATTATGAGCTTTTCAAGATTACGAACTAACTCAATAATCAATTATGATTACGTCCTCAACGATCAACCTATTAAAAGAACTTCTGATTTGGGACTGATCCTTGAGAGTAGATTAGATTTCAAGAGTCACTACAACTTCATAATAAATAAAGATAACTCAACTCTTGGATTTATTATGCATTGGTCAAAAGAGTTTTCTGATCCCTATATCACTAAGCAACTTTTCATTACTTATGTAAGACCGACACTTGAATACTCAAGTTAAGTATGGTCTCCGTATCATGATAGCTTTACGCTGATACAATAAAGACCCTCTGCATCCAAATCTTGAATCGTATAGTTGAAGAAATTACTATCCGATCTCTGAAAAATGGCTTGATTGAAGTTAATTCAAGCAAAATCGTTGCATATAATATGGCACCTAAAAGTGTTCTAAGACGAAGTATTATTAGGAAGATATTAACATACGTGCTTACAATTTTTTTAAACCACTCTGCATTTTAGTACTTTTACAATTTTAATTCTATCTGTTGAATTTATACGGCCAATGCACAATGAGGGTCTCTACAAGCTCATTGTCATCATAATAATTCTTCTCTTCTTGAACTTAATGTGTAGCATAACTTAATTTGTAGTTTCGTAATTTTCTGTTAGACTATTTTATAATATTATGAATTTGTTCTTTATGATGTCCCTATGTTTTCTTTTGTCAGGAATAATAAGCTTCTGATCACCAATTCTAGTTTTATTGACTTGAAGTTTGTTTTTATAAGTAATATTAAGGGTTGAGCTAGGCGTAGAGTCCTTATTCTTTGCACATTATTCTTTCTGATTTTCGGTTCAGTTTCTTTATATACTTCTTCATAGGTGGGGAAGTTGTTGTTTTATTTATTGAAGTTTTTCTGAGATATTTTTTCAATTTTTTGTCCATTTTAGCAATTGAATCTAGCATTTTGTTGTGTGTTTTATTTATTTTTTACTTTTTTATTTATTTATTTTAATCATAATTTTTACATTGAATATTAAATTTAATTACATCTTATTGGATTTTGTATTTCATATTTTATATTTCAATTTTTCAATAAGGGAAAACGCCGAGTGGCGGTGGAATACATTATCCTTCGCAAAATACAAGTCTAGCGCGCAATCATTTTGACTCATTTTCCAACATGTCAAGATGAGTAAAAATGTTTCTGTGTTTCATTGTTAGCGTTCCTTTTACAAGTAAAAGGAACGCAAACCTTATATAATTCATATAGTTTGTACCTATCTCCCTTCACACATCTTCCAACATGAAAAGTTATATGAAGGGTCTTCAGTACTACGATGATTTTGTACTACGATGTCGTTTTCCATTTTTATATAAAAATATATCAAAAGAATCTCTTTTAATAACTTTTTTTAAATTGAACCAATTTCATGAGTGTCAAATATTTGATATAATCATCTGTAGTTCGAAAACAAAAATTTTTAGCCAATTTTATTATACTATTCTTTTTATATATTAATATTTATTTTAATAATTCTAATATGTTGGAAATGTTCAAAGTCTTCGAACACGAAAGAATATTTGATTTGAGTTTTTTTTTTATTAATTTAATAAAAATCTGAATATGTGTAGTGAGTGACTAGTGACACTTTGAATATAAAAGAGAGGTCTATAGGGTTTTGTTATTTGTAGATTTAACTAAAAAATAACTTCAATTCAAGTTAAAGTTTAAAGTGGTTTAAAGTTCTGCTAAAAAAAAATAAACGAAATTTAGTATAAAGTTACTTTTAACGTTTAATTTTAATTTTTTAACACCCTCCTACCTTTATTACTTATGATATATATTTCAGAAAAATATCTTTTGGTAAGATAATAGTAAGTAAAAACATGAATTCTACAGAATTCAGTTATAAAATAATTGAACTTGTAAAAGAAAATGAAATAATTTGGTACGGGGACCGCATATATGGAAAAATTGATCATGAAGATACTTGGATGCAAATATCAAATAAACTTGGAAGATCTGGTAATTATTAATAAACAGTATATGTATATATATTCTTTAATATAGTAAACATACATATTTGGGTTAATTTCAGTTGACGAATGTAAAAAACGTTGGAAAGGTTTACGTGATAGATTTAATAGGCTAACGAAACAAGGAGATATTAATTGGATTTATTACAATGAATTGTTATTTTTGAAAAATAATTGGGAAGAAATTCGGTAGGTAGAAACCCTTTTTATCAATTAAAATCATATTAAAAAAACATATTAATATTTTATATCAATTTTAGTGACCAGAACAGTCTAGTTGAAAATGAAACAAAACAAGACCTTATTTTTAATAATAGTTTTTTATATGAATGTGATGAAAGAAGAAAAATATTAGATGATGAATTAAATGAAAATTCTGACGAAAATTATATATTAAATGATAATGGCGCGTTATGTAATGACAAACATTTTAAAGAATATTTAAAAGTTGAAGAATATATTGGCGAAGAAATGTATATGAAAGTAGAAGATTTCGGAATAAAATGTGGAGAAATATTTTTTCAACAAAAAAAATTTTTTTACGCTTGTTTATTCTGTAATAAACGTTTTGATTATAGTGAAGAATTTACTATTCATTGCTTGTATGAGCATTCGAAAGAAAGCAATGAGGTGAAACTAAATATCTAATTTTAATTTTATAAAAAATTTTAACGTTTTAGCTTGGGGAGTATTGTGATATAGAACAAGAACTAGATTCTCAGGTTATGAAGGAATCGAATCAATCCAACTACAAAGTAGACTATAATAAAAAGAAAAATACAAATACTCATAATTTATGTTATGAAACAAAAATAAATCAAACAGATATTAAACTAGAATTTGAACCATCTGATACTGATGTTGAAATTGAATCATTAGGTAATTTTTATAATTATTTCTGTAGGCATTAATTTTTCCATTATATTTCAGATAATTTAATTTATGAATGTGCATTATGCTCTTTTAATACAAATAAATTAAAAATGTTATTGAATCACGGGACAGAAAACCATCCTGGTGAAGCGATATTTAAATGTTTTAAATGTCCTCAAGTGTTTGAAAAATACGATATCTTATTAGATCATAAAATTGCTTGCCAGAAATATTCCAAATCTTGTTGTAATATATGTGATAAAAAATTCCGTAATAAAAAAGATTTAAGACAACATATGTTGGTGCATAATAATACAAGAATTCATAAACTGCCAGCAGAAAAATATATAGATACTAAAAATAGTGATTTAATAACATTAGAGTCATATTTTAAGTGCGGTTTATGTAACTTTGAAACTCTTGAAAAAGAATATTATATAGAACACTGTCGAAAAGAACATCCAGGTGAAACAGCTTTTAAATGTGATATGTGTCAAGTTGCATTTTCAAATTTTAATGTGTTAGATGATCATAGAAATTGCCATGATGGCAATAAAAGTTTAAAATGTCAATTTTGTCAAAAGGATTTTTTAACTTTAAGTGAGTTAGAAGTTCATGAATTAATACACAAAGATTTCCAAACGGTACAGAACATATCTGGAAGATTACATCGTGAAGTCTTAAAATGTGGTTGTTGCAATTTTGAAACTCAAGTAATCAAAATGTTTTTAAAACATTGTGAAGATCATATTGCTAATGGTGAAAAACCATTTAAATGTTGGGTTTGCGGTAAAATATTTAAGAAATATCGGTATTTAATTTACCATAGACGATTACATCGACGTTTAAATGATAGCGCATGTTCTTTCTGTGGTAAACAATTTCATACTTATAGAAGTTTGAGGGATCATGAACGTGGACATACTGGTCAAAGAACAGTTTATAAATGTCAATATTGTAATAAAGAATTTTGTTACCCAGAAACTTTAAGAGATCATGAAAATATTCATACTGGAAATCGTCCCTATAAATGTACGTTTTGTGGTCGTGAATTTTCTTTAAGAAGTACTTGGCAAACTCATGTTAGAGTTAAGCATTTAAATGATAAGAGATTCGAATGTAAAATTTGTGGTATAAAATGCCTTAAAAGAAGAGATGCTCTTGAACATGAAGCGTCACATTCTGGAAATGTATGTTAAAATTTTGTTTTTTTAATTCTATATATTTTACAAATTTTTTAATTTTTATTAGAAATTATACATTTGCGATATATGTGGAAATACTTTTTCAAAAAATTCAGCTTTAATTTCTCATTTAAAGAGCCATGAAAATTTACGAAATTATAAATGTAAAATGTGTGAAAAAGGTTTTAATAATGCAACTAATTTAAGTCGTCATATGTGGGTTCACAGTGAAGAAAGAAATTGGGCATGTGAACTTTGCGGTAATAAATTTGTTTGCAAAAAAAATTTAAAACAACATATGAAAACACATAACAAAAATGTACTATTCATATGTGAAGGATGCGAAAAAGTATATACAACCAAAACTGCATTTGAATCACATAGTTGCTAATATTTAGAAATAAGTAAAATATATTTAAATTAAATATTTAATTTTACATATAAAAATTATATAGTAAGAATTAATAATAAATTTAGTTTTAATTTTATTTTAAATGTTTTTTTTTTTTTTTATAAATAAAAAAAGGTATTTTATAAAACTTTTTTAATTTACTATAAGAAATTAAAATATTATTCATAACAATCATTATAACTTAAAAATGTAATTTTAATTTATTTTAACTATTTTTTAACTCTAGCTTAATAGATAATGATTTATCTTCTGCGATATTATGGGATTTCATGTGCGCATAGAGTCCTGGACTTTGAGCGTAAGATTTTCCGCATATTTTACATTGATACTTTTTAATTCCAGAATGTAAATTTTTATGTTTTCTTAAAGCCGGTCCACTATTAAATCTAGCATTACAAATATCACATTCATATGGCTTAGCATCTGTATGTGTTACTTTATGATCACGCAAGTAAGTGTGATTAAAGAATTTTTTTCCACAAATATCACACTCAAAACGTCTATCATTGTTGTGTCTCATAATATGATTTTGCAATAAACTGTTTGTCTGAAAAGCAGTACCACACTGTTCACATACAAAAGGTTTTTCTCCCGTATGAATTCTTTCATGGATTTCAAGACAAGATCCTGGTCTAAATAATTTACTACAAAATCGACATGGAACTGAAAATGAAGAGTTGAAAATAATATTTATGTTTCAATTTTCTAAAATACCTTTTGGGGTTAAATGTGTTTTTCTAACATGTCCAGATAAACTAGTTTTCGAGTAAAATGCAGCAGGACATTCACTACATTTAAAATCTTTAGCACCAGTATGTGTTTTCATATGAACATCTAAATAAAATTTGGATCCAAAAGTTTTTTCGCATAATGTACATGGAATTTTTTCTCTATGTGCTCGATCTCTATGATTTCTATATAACCGTTTTTCTTCTTTAGAAAATTTCTCATGGCAAATTTTACATTCATACATTTTATTATCTTTTTTTAAATGTACATTTAAGTGTCGACGTAAAGTTGAAGGTTTTTTAAAGGTTTTATTACATTTCTCACAATGTCTTGGTAATAATCCTAAAACAAAGATATTTATTACAAAAATGGTATATATTTATTAGTCACTATTACCCCGCTTTTGAATGCACTTTTCAGATTTAATTTTTCCTGAATTTTCTAAATCTTTAATTTCATATTCACTTTCAATACCTATATTGTCCGAATCGCTATCTGGGACATCATATTCTTCTAATTTGTAATCTGCATCATTATAAACATTCTCATCTAAAGATCTAGTATCAGTGTTGGCATTATCACAAATGACACTATTAACGTTATCACTATTATTGTTTAAATATTCATTGTAAAAACTTTCATTTTCTGTTTTAAGAATTTTATGTGCTTTTTTATTGAAATGACTGTTAATTGCATGATTCAAAAAATTCTCAAAACAAGTGAATTTTCCTCGACAAATATTACAGCAAATCCACCATGTAAAAGGATCTTCGTCTTCACTTTGCAATATAAATACTTCGCCATAACTCAATGCTGTTGGTGAAATATCAATTTCAAGTACACTTTCATTTATAACATCATTACCAAAACTTGATAGTTCTTCTTTTATTTTAATTTCATTATTTTTTAAATTCATTTCTAAAACTTTATGCTCGTTCATCTCTGTTTATGTTTTTATTTTTTGACAGTAAAGTACTATTCACAATCACTTTCCATAAATCTCCCAATAAATAATCAATTCGCAATTAAAATTCATTTTTTTGTTACAAACAGTTATTCTGTAAACAGAATAACTGTTTGTAACAGTTATAAACAGTAAATAGTTTACACTTTACAGATATTTTATAAACAGAATGAATGCAGCATAATGTTATTTTAAAACTTGAATACATATGGAAATCAAATAACCACAATAAAAGTAGTTCGGATAAAGATTTTTTTAATATTAATTTATAAATAAATAAATTTAAAAATAAAAAATTAGTTTAATAAAGAAAATTTTTTTTTATTATAAATTAGAAATTTGTAAACAAAACAGTGTCATAAAAGTCTCGGTACGCCCAAATGGTCCAAATACACCATGTACGTTTAACGTAAGTAGCATAAGAAAAAATTACACCATGTAGAGCGCATATAGCAAATTTGCGCATTCGTAAGTAGCAACAGTGGTACCATGATATGTGCTACTTGCGAAAATTTTTGACGTTTATTTTACTTTTTTCATTCGTTTTCATTAGTTTTAAAAATAAATACAATTATATTTATTTATTATAAACTACTTTATTTATATTTTGTTTTAAAAATTTTTTAGTCATAGATAGATAGATAGCATCCCAATTTTCTATTATAAATATCAAACTAAGAAAATTTGTTTACAGTTAGATCACTTATTTTTTTGAATTTTGTAAATGTAAAAGTAAAGTTAAGATCAATTCTAGAATTTTGTCAATTTACAAGTAACAGTCCAACCCAAATTATAGCGTACGGCGTACGATGTGTAATACGTCAATAGTTTATACGCTTTCTTGACACACAATTAACACGCCGTGTTTATGTAATTTAATAAAAATTTAAAATAGCTTTGTATTCAATTATTTTATGTTATTGTTGTTATTGAATATAAATAAACAAGAAAATATTATAACAACAAAAATACGCTTGTAAAATTTTAAATTCCAATATACGGTGTATCGGCGTCGCGTATTTCAGACACCTTCATATGAAATGTATTATCATGAGCTAATTTTGACACACTTCGTACACCGTACTCTCTAATTTAGGTTGAACTGTAAAGTTAAGATCAATTGTTGAATTTTGTGAATTTAACAGTAAAGTTAAGACTAATTTTTGGATTTTGTGAATTTAAAAGGAAAGTTAAGGTTAATTATTTTATTTTTGAATTTGAAACTTTATAAACCTAACTTAAATTTAGACTATTTTATACTTATTAATTAAACTTTTTTTGTGATAAATTAAAATTTTGAACTAATTATGAATTATGATTTTAAGTTAAATTTGGATTAATTTTACTTAGATATTAATTAAACTTTTTTTTGTGATAAATTAAAATATTGAACTAAAAAAAAACTATTGAAAATATTTGAACATTGTAATTATTATTATTCACTATTTTTATATTAAATATAAATAAAACGAATGCAAAACATTCTGCATTGTAGAAAATAAATAAAATTATGCTTTATTTTATTTAAAAAAAATTAATTTCAATTGTTTACCATTTTACAAACAAAACAAATATCTAAATGTCAATTTTAAAAATTTTAAAAAGAAAAACAAATGTCAAAGTGGCAATTTTAAATATTTTCAATGGCAGCACAATTTTGCGATACGTTTTTGTTACATGGTACCAATTAATTTACGTATCGCAAAACAAATGCGTACATTTTTTGCGATGCGTCTTTTTAACATAGTAGGGGGCGCGTCATTTTAAAAATTACTTTTTCATTTCAAATTTCACTGGACATTCTAAGACTTAAGAGTGCGTAACGACTATTGACTAACGAGAGCGTTTGTTGTAGATACGGCAGATGACTTAAACATATAACATTAAAACCTTAATTAGTTTTATTTTTATTAATTTTTAATTACGGGAATCTTTATTAAAATTTTTTTTATCATTTATGATATAAAATGTATGTCCATTGCAAAATAAATTTTAATTTTTGTTTATTTTAGAGACCATTTATTTATTTTTGAGAATTTTAAACAACACGTAATCGTACATACATACACACATATATATGTATGCAGTTTCAAATTGTGAAAAAATTTAAAAATAAACATAAAATTTTGTCATAAAGCATAGCTAACAATAATTTAGAAGGCCTGGACACTGAACGAAAAAAAGCTGTATAGGGGTCTATTTTTCATGAAAATACACGTAGTCTTATGGGAAAAAATAGGGGTCTATTATTAATTTTGAAATAACTCAAAAACAATTAATTTTTTTTAAGTTCTTCCAAAGGGGTATTTCATCTTTTTTACATCATTTGGTAAAAAATAATTTAAAAAAATTTTTTTTTTTCATTGATAAATATTAATTTAAAAAAATTGCTTCCAATTATTAAAAAAAGTTTTTTGATGAAAGAAAGCATTTATATACTGAGCAAAAAAATTATTACAAGCAAGATAATTTTTATGGCAATTGAAATTTAATAAGTTATCAGTCAAATTTGAATTTATATGAATTTTATATATGTACATGTTAAATATATTTTATATGTGTGTAAAATTGTAATAATTTAAACAATTAGGTAATTAACTTAATATCTTTTTTTAAAATGGTAGGCCTAATCCACTTCAGCTAAAAAATGAAAAATATATTAAAATACGTATATCAAAAAATAATATTTTTCATTAAAATTATTTTAAGAAATATCACAAATTAAAAAAAAATATAACTAAAATTATAAAACAAAACAATTCATTAAAATTAGATGAAAGAGATATTAATCCGATATTAATACGGCCCTTATCCATAATGTTCTCAAAGTCTTTTTTTTTTTTGGAAATCGAAAAAACGCGAAAAAAAAGTAAAAGACTGTTCAAGAATTTCACGTTTTTTAAACATATTATTTAAATTAATTAAAAACGTCAATATAAGATGCTAATAACTAAATAATTTAATTCTTTAAAAATATTATTTAGTTAATTCTTTAAAGTAAAATTTTAAAAAATAATTTTCCACTAAAAATAAATATAAAATAAAAATAATCCACTAAATTTAAAAATAAATACCTACAGTTTATACTCATAACTATTATACAGTCAATTTTTTTTATTAACTGTATCCTAAAAAACGAAAATTGCTTACCCAGAATTTGGTAATCAAGATTTTCAATTTATCAATATAGCATTAAAAAATATGAGTAGAAAGTTAATTTTTTTACAAGAATAAATATAAAATTTTAAACTTTATTTTCATATATATTTTATCTATTTTTATTTAAATTAAAATTATAAAAACTGGATTTTAATTCAAATATACTAACCAAATTTGTGCACAATTTATTGTAAAACTTTTGAATTGTTAGGTTATGTTCACTAAATTATTAAAAATTTTTACTCTTTCTTTTTTGATAGTGTTAAAATAGCTATCATGTTTTAATGCTTAAAGCTGAAATTTTGTGAGATGGCAGCCGAGATTGCAAACTTTAATTTGAATTCAAATTCGACATTTTTGGGCAAGTATTTCATAACGAAAACTTAATATACATTTTCGTAAAAAATCATATTTTTGGGTAGAAAAAAATAAGAAATAAATCAAAAAATATTTATTATGAAATGTCATTTGCTGAGCTTTTCGCTCATTTTTTTGTATGTATTTTACTAACCAAACAAATATTTCATTGTCCAGGCCTTCTAAATTATTGTTAGCTATGCATAAAGTCATTTAAAATAAATTAATTTTACAAAAATATATTAAAACTAAAAAAAACAATCATCAGATCAATTATGTACCTTAATAGATCTTAAAGTTTTTTTAATGTCACATAAATCCTAAATTTATCCTTATTATTATAAAACAAAATTATAACAATTTTTCCTCTGCAATCTTATGAGATTTCATGTGAGCATAAAGCCCTGGACCTTGTGCATAGGCTTTTCCACATATTTTGCATTGATAGTTTTTAACTCCAGAATGTAATTTTTTATGTTTTATTAAAGCTGGTCTACTATTAAATCGTGCGTTACAAATAACACATTCGTATGGTTTTTCATCAGTGTGAGTCACTTGATGATCGCGCAAATATCCTTGTTTTAAAAATTTTTTACCACAAACATCACATTCATAACGTCTGTCGTTGTTATGTCTTTTAATATGAGTCTGTAATAAATGATTTGTCTGAAAAGCAGAACCACATTGTTCGCATACAAAAGGTTTTTCACCCGTATGGATTCTTGTGTGAATTTTAAGAGCATGATTTGAGCTAAATAATTTGTTGCAAAATTGACATAGAACTATAAACAAACAAATTTTAAAATTGTAAAATTAAATAATTAGAGGATAATTAAATTTACCCTTTGCAGTCAAATGTGTTTTCCTAATATGATCTGATAATCTTCTTTGTGAAAAAAAGGCTGAAGAACATTGATCGCATTTAAAATCCTTAATACCTTTATGAATCATCACATGATTATCTAAATTAGTCTTACACGAAAATGTTTTTTCACATAATGTACAAGGCAGCCTTTTATGTGCATCTTTATGGCTTCGATATACGTCTCTTTGCTCCTCAGGGAATTCAGCATGACAAATTTTACATTTATATATTTTATTATCTTTTTTCAAATGTACATTTAAGTGATGGCGTAATGATGATGGTCTTGTAAAAGTTTTATTACATTTCCCACAATGTCTTGGTAATAAGTCTAAAAAATCTAAATGATTAAAAAGAACAATAAATCACTTATTGTACCTACTCTTTGTTTGAGAGTTCTTTTCAGATTGTTTAGTCAAACTTTCAGTTTCTTTATTTTCACTTTTCAGAGTTATATATTCCACATTACAATCCGGAATATGATCTTCTCTTTTCTTGTAGTTTTTATTCCTTGTGCTATCTTCTAGTTTTTCATCTCTCTTATCATAACTGCGAGTTTTAATACTATCATTTTCATTATTATTTAAAATTTCATTGGAAAAATATTTATTTTCTATTTTGGGAAGTATATTGGATGTTTTATTTAAATGAGTGATGACTGCATGATTAAAAAAGATATCGAAATCATCAAATTGTTTTTGGCAAACATTACATCTTATCCACGATGAAAATGAATCTCCATCGTCACTATGCAAAATAAATATTTCACCATAACTAAATGCGGATGGCGATATTTCAATTTCTAGAGCATTTTCTTTTTTAATATAATTATATTTTTCTATTTTAATATCATTATTTTCTATATTCATTTCTACAACTCTGAATTCGTGATAACAATATTTATTTACTATTTTACTAATGTTTTTATGTTTTGACAGCACTTAATTCACAATAAAATTATGTATTTGACTTGCTGCCTGGATTACTACTTAATTCACAATAATTAATTCGCAAAGTTTAGGGAAAGGTATGATATAGAACCATAGATATATACTGGCAGTGAAGAAAATATTTTCAGCCAATTTCGAGAAACGGCTGAGTGAACCGTGCTTTATGTATTGCTTTAGTTTCCTCAGAAATACGTTCCTAAAAGCTGAAATAATTTAATTTCTAATTTTTAAAAAGAATTTTAGCGCTTATTTTGTTACTTTACAAGTAGTTAAAATTTTGAATAATCTTAATTAAATTAAATTTTAATTTTAAAAACAAAATATATGAATTATTAAGTAATATAAAAACCTAAAATCTCTGAATGACTGGTTATGAAAAACTGCTTTACATTATTTTAATAAAATATAAACAGCTGAGTGAACGAAATGTATACATATTATAAAATGCATATGTATTTTTTTGACTGAATACCTTAAGATAGGAAAACACATAAGAATAAGAGAAACGACTATACCTAACTTCCCATCTATTAGTTATTATATCTATGTATGTATAGAACAAAATTTAGTAAGAAAGGAGGACCAGAGCCAGTCAAATCATTACCGATAAGAAGTTATCCTGGGCACTTAATTATTTTAAACCATATATGTATGTCCCCATATGGGCCGATAACGTCTACCAGATAAAACCCAGGAAGGGCTTAGAATCCTAAGAAAAAGATTAAAGGCAATATACAAAGCCTGTCTAAGACTAGGCTAGAGACCGAAGTGGAGAAGTCCAAAGTTTTCTTTCTCCCCAAACCGAACAAGACGTGCTAGAAAAAAGCTAACATCTACAGAGATAGCAGAACTGGAGATGAAAATCGCCGATTATGAAAGATGGACACCGATTATCCAACCCTCGGATGTTTTAACGATATTCAATAATGTAAAAATAGTAAAAAGATAATGGAAAGTATGTATGTACTGTAGAAATATTAAAATTATATTGCTAAAGTGGACTAAATCCATGCTAAGCAATACAACAGTGATTTCTAATTTCGAAACCGCCGTAAAGAGGAGAACTACCTTAAGAGGCACTCCGGAAGGGAGCATCCTTTCATTGCTCCTATGGCTTTTGATAGTTGACGATTTCTTAGTAAAGCTATCGATCAACAACCAAAGGGTGATATGCTACTCAGCGACGCGTTGTCATTGGTCACGGAAAAAGAGCCGACCAATACAACAGGTAAAGTGCAAAGGGCAATTAATATAACTATAGAGTAGGCTGAAACAAATCGCCTTAAAACGAACACAAACAAAACTGAAATATCTCTTTAGCGGGAAAAGAGACAGAAGGCACTCACAAGCATCATGATGAATAAACAATACACAACTTGAATTTACCAACAGTGCAAAATATCTAAAAAAGTACTTGGATAAAAAGCGTCGGTGGAATAAACTTAATTCAAGTGAGGAAAAAGAAAAAACGATAAGACCCATTTGAGGATGTAGAAGTGCAGGTGTGAGGTTTATCGCCAAGAATCATCTGGTTATACATGAGTGTTATACGATCTACGATCAAAAAGAACAGGTACCGAAACATCCTAAAGCAAGTACAACATTAGGGATGTTTAGGAATAATAGGTTTTACTAGAACAACCTCGATGAAGTCCATGGAAACTATCCTAGACCTCAAACCAATAGAACCCATATCCATTGAAGATGTATTTATACAGCCTTAAAACTCCTCATGACTAGAAACTGCTGCGACGAATGAATGTTGATGCAGAAATATAAAATTTTAGGGAACGGCCGGTAATTGCCGATGTGAACGCGGGTGATCGCGGGAGATTAGACTGACTTTGGGATGAAAAGAAATCACCTGAGAAAACAACAGTAATGCTAATCAAATCGGAATTAATGTGTACACAGATGCTGCCAAAAGAAAAGGTAAATGTCTCATAGAAATCATATGTAACGAACTGAATATACGAATTGCGAACTCAGTAGCGTCAGTAGCAACTGTACTTAAATGTGAAACGATCGCCATAGAACGCGTTCCCATATAGCTTTACCGGGGAAAAATCCGGGGGAAGACTATAAACATTCACAGTTATACTGCAGTGGATCCCAGTGCACTCAGTCTATCGAGGCAACGAAATTGCAGATGCCACAGCAAAGTCTAAACTAAACAGACCGCTGGTGAATATAACAGAAGTAGATCCCCAGGATCAACACACATGAAAGAATTCTGAGGTATACCAAACAGCCAAAGAAAATTCTAAAACTTAATAGAATGAATCTGAGACTTTTTTCAGGAATCAGCACAGGTCATGGCCATCTGATAGCATATAGGTATAGCAGAAACAAAACTATGCACGGGATACGGGCAAGAGGCAGAAACAGTACTCCATGTTCTGTTCCAATGCCCGAATTTGAATGGCGAGTGGACCATTGAGCAGAGGATCACAACGGGTCGCAGCGTCTAGGTATAAAGGCAACCACATGCCTCTCTCTCTCTCTTCGTAACAACAACATGGTGTATTTGCACAAAATATTTTTAATTTGCATATTCGTTTCATTCTGTTCGACTGTTTTCTAAATTTCTATACTGTTTGAGATGAAGTAATGATATTTTAAATAGACAGATATATATATACAGATGTATATACATAGGCAGGTTTCAACTCAAAATTTCTCCAATAAATGCCTTCACGTCCAAAATAATTTTTATTTTAATAGCTTATCACCGCACGTGATAAACTTAAATTCTGTTTTAATATTTAAAAAAACAACTAAAAGAGTATCTTATGACTAACTAATAATATACTTTTTTAACTTATTTTTAAATACCAAATTTTAAAATAATTTTAATTTATGTATGTAATAATGAATTAGTATTAATGTTAAATTTTAGATTTTAATATGTAAATTGTTTTGTCTTTTTTATTGCTCTTAATAATATGAAATATATATATGTACATATATGTATATAAATAGTTTGAAATATGAATAGAAATAAAAAAAAAAAGCTATAATTAAAAATGTGTATTTCGCTAATTTTAATAAACTTTTATTTATAATTTGACGTTTGCAATATTATGTGATTTCATATGAGCATAAAGTCCTGGACTCTGGGCATAAGTTTTACCGCATATTTTACAATGATATTTTTTAACTCCGGAATGTAATTTTTTATGTTTTCTTAAAGCGGGCGCACTATTAAATCTAGAATTACAAATATCACACCCGTAAGGTTTAGCATCGGTATGTATCACTTTATGATCGCGTAAGTACGTGTGATTTAAGAATTTTTTTCCACAAACATCACATTCATAACGTCTATCATTGTTGTGCCTTTTGATATGGAATTGTAATAAACTACTTGTCTGAAAAGCATTACCACATTGTTCACAAACATATGGTTTTTCACCTGTATGAATTCTTATGTGAATTTTAAGAGCATGATTTGAACTCAATAATTTTTCGCAAAATTGACATGGAACTGAAATACAAAATAATTTTTTTAATTAATTAATTAGTTTTACAATATTCAAATTTGCCTTTTGCAGTTAAATGTGATTTCCTAATATGATCCGATAATCTAGCTTTTGAAAAGAAAGCTGCCGAACATTGACTGCATTTGAAATCTTTTATTCCTCTATGCATCATCATGTGATTTTTTAAATTATTCTTTGATGAAAATGTTTTTTCGCATATGGTACAAGGTAATTTATCTTTGTGCGCATGTTCTCTATGATTTCGATATAACCGTTTCTGTTCTTTAGAAAAGTTCTGATGGCAAATTTTGCATTCATATGTTTTATTATCATTTTTTAAATGTACACTTATATGACGACGTAATGCTGAAGGTTTGTTAAAAGTTTTATTACATTTTTGACAATGTCTTGGTAATATTCCTAAAATTATTAATTACAAAAGTAATATGTACAATAAATTTATTATATTTTACCTCTCGTTTGATTTTTTTTATTTGTTTCTAAATTTTCAGTTTCAGAACCACTAATGATAGCCGAATCGCAATCTGGAATATCATGTTCTTTTAATTTGTAGTCTTCATCAAATCCGTTATCTTCTAAGGATCGATTATTATCATCTCCATTATCACTAATGATGATATTATTAACGCTATCACTGTAATTATTTGAAATTCCGTTGTAAATATTTTGGTTTTCAATTTTAAAACATATATCTGATCCTTTGTTTAAATGAGTTATAATGGCATGATTGTAAAAGATTTCAAAATTAGTAAATTTTTTTTGGCAAACATTACAGTTTATCCACCATGTTGATGAATTTTTTTCTTCACTTTCCATAATAAATATTTCACCATAACTGCATGCTGATGATAATGTTTCAATTTGAAGTTCATTTTCTGTTTTTATATAGTTATTGTGAGGTGCAATTTGTTTTTCAGTTTCATTACTATAATATTCTAAATTCATTATAACAATTTTAAGTTTATTTTTTAATTCATGTTGATTACTTGATTAGGTCAAAAGTCAATTAGGTAAATAATATGAAATATAAATTGACAACTAATTCCATCAATTGCTTTTGTTTGACAATTATTTATATACTATTGCTTTATGTGGGTATGTGCTTTAAGTATGCTGATATACTTTTATATATATGTACAATAGGGGTGTGTTTAATAGATTTCAATTTGCTTATAGTTTAGCTTGAAAAGGTTTAAAACGTTAAACTGCAAGAAAAGAAATGCTTTTTATGTTCTTTTTGTATGTATTTAGATCAAAATTTAAAATATTTCGCTATTAAATAAATATTTTGGTTTAACGTGTGCTTATTTCCAAAACAAAAAGTTTGATAAACATTTATTCGAACTTGACTCTTTTCCTATCTTATATTTTGACAGTTTAATTAATCCTTGTATTTATTATTATAGTTCTTTATTAGTGCTATTTTCAATCGCTGTTTACCATAAGATAGATATAAATAAAATATAGATTGGCATCTTCTCTTTCACTTCAATGTATTTCGTATTCAACAATTTTCAGCCAAAAATCAACATATGTTTTACTATAATGCTAAGACACTAATTATATACTAATATTATTTATTTTGTTTATATTATATACTATATATTTACATTATATATTTAGTTTGGTTACATTATATATTGGTTGTAAGGGGGGTATGTAAAGAAAAAAACACTTACGACCTGTTCAAGGATTGAACCTACATTCCTTCAGTTAATACGCCACGAGCCTACCCACTAGCTAGGTTACCGAAGCCCATGAACTCTTCTTTTACTTATTTATTTCTGAAATCTCGCTTTTTTAAATGCTTTTAGTTTTTGAATTTATTCGGTGGTGCTCGAATTTATCACACAAATACTTTAAATATAAATTATTTTTGATCTTGAAAACAATTATCAATACATTCATCCTTGTTCTTCGTTCTATGTTTAACCATTTTAGAGTTTGTTGTATTCCCCGATTCGAAGCGTATCTATTTAGTTTAAGTATGCACCTCATTGCTTTGTTTTGAAGACCCTGTAGTCTCTGTTTTCCCCCTTGATTGCACATGTATATCACACTACAGACGAACAGAATTCGAAATGAGACAGACGAATGATCGAAATAATAATAATAATAAAAACATATTTTAAAACTTAAGTAAGTATAAAAAGACTATAAATAAATATAAATAAGTAGTCAAAGACTTGCTTTTTTTCAATGACTGTATCAAAAATATCAGAAATGTTTTACTATTTTTCTTGGATTCTTTTTTTTAAAAAATACGAATTGAAATTTAATATATTTACAGCAAAAATGAAAAAATTCCAAATTTTATTTTGATATATAATTTGTATACTTTTAATGAAGCTAAAAAATGAAAACTCGATATTAATTTAAAATTTCTTACTTCATTCGCACGATAATTTTTAATAAATTTTAGGTTATGTTAAAAAGCTTCCAAAAAAACTTTCAACCCCTCTTATTTTTTGAAAAAAAATTCTCTTCTTCAAAAAGCAAGCGGAAAAAAATAATTAAAAAGGCTTAAAAGTAATTTTATTAAATATTAAGTTAAAATTTTTGGTATGCTGTAGGAAAAATTTCAAATTTAATATTAATATAAAATTCGACATATTTTGAAAAATATTTCATAACATTCGTAATGAAAATTTTTTAAAATGAAATTTTGCTCTCATTTGTTTGAATGTGTGCACTGTGCACTAATACATTCAAATTTTTGCATGTCATGAGTCATGACCTAAACATATTGTTAGCTGTGGTTAGCTATGCTGTGGTAAAAACCCTTTAAAAATAAAAATTCGTTTTTGTAATAGTATTGGTAAAAGCATCATCCGCAGAGTTTGAAAAAGGACACCGAATTTGCAGTGAGCACTTTAAATACTACAATTTGTTGGTGAACAATGGGTTTGCTTAGTTGATAATATGAGATTGAATCTCATTTTGTTAAAATAAAATAATATAACAAATTCAATGGTATGTCAGATAGCACTAAATACATAAAACCATTTTTAAAATTTCCGACTTTCATTATAAAACTTTATTGTTATTTGTTAATTCTATTTAATCGCCGCATGTCATTCCAATCCTCACCTCATGCATTTTTGAAACGTGTTGCCGTTGTGGAATTCTTTAAGTAATTTTTGAAAAGAGTTTTTAAGTGAAAATAAAAAGGGTTGTACAAAATTGTTTTAGGTAATTTTTTATATTTTTTATATATATTTATATTATCTTTATATTTTTTATATTTGAAATTTGTATAACAAATTTTATAAATAATTGTAATAGTATAATATTCTATATAAAAAATTTTATTTTTCATATAAGAAAGTTAACTTTTATTTTTTTTGATTTCATACAAGGAAAAAAAAATTTATAGATGCTTGCCGTATGGGTTTACTTGCCGAATTTAAGAAGAGGATTTCTTAAATTGTTAGCGGGAGTTTGGGGGCGGCAGCCCCCGACTTTAAAAAATTTAAATTCGAATAAATTTTTTACCACTACATATAAATTCATTCGAATAGTTTTAAACTATTAGTAGCTGTTTAGTCTTATTTAAACTGAATAGTTTTTAAAACTATTCGAATGAATTTATTTCTATTACATTGAGTCCAAATAAAGCAATAAATTACTAATATGTACTACTTTATCCCATTTAAACTAAATGTAAATTTCTCAGAGAACATTTTTTATTACACTCTTTTCCAAATTCTGAAACATACATATGTATGTATACACATGTATATACATGCAGTATACACATGTAATTAAATTACCACCTTAAAAATATTTTTCCATCATTTTGCTTGATTTGCTTTTGAATTTTTTTGTGTGAATGTGAATCAATAGTTTTTAAGAAAACTATCGAATAAATAAATTTTTTCAACTATTGAACAAATCGATAGTTCTTATTCGATAGTGCAACTCACTAATTCACGACCTATATACTGATCACTACCGCAGTATATAGGTGGTGAATTAGATCAAGACAGACCACTACTGATCACTACATTTATTTATTTTTCAAATCTTTGTTTTGTTTTTTATTTATTACACTGATTTAATATATTAAATTCGAATTATATTTTAAAATATATAAAAATTTGATATTTTTAAAATCCGCGCGAAAAATTTTTCTTATAAAAAAATTATCTTTGTTTATACTAAGCCAAACAGAATTGGCGGCCATTAAAAAAAAATTCCATAACAAGCAGCTCTGTCACTTGTCAGTATATAGATGGTTTTGTTTAGATCATACTCTAGCGTACTCTGAATAAAAAAAGAAACACAAAAGATAAACTCTGATGCTGATCATTCAGAGTGGAAAAATCATAGATTCAAAAACTTTTAATTTAAATTAAAAATTGCACGTTACTTTTAAATTACTTAAAAATTCAATTAGAATGAAAATTTCGGGTACTCGCTTTTAGGTGGGTCGGTAAAAATAAGAGCCACGTGACTCGGACTCCCCAAAATAGGACGAAAACCGATTGTACTTTACCGTTAGAATATGAATTTCCCGAAAAAATGACCTTTTTTGCATTATTTATCCCGAAAAAAAATTTTTTGAATTTTTTTCATACAAAAATCGACATTTTTGTTATGAAAATAATGGACGACTGGCATTTTGACATTTAACCCATTCTTATAAGCTTTAGTCATTTTAGTATATACATATATGGAAAGAATTGCCATTATACAATTTATTTAAAAATCAAAATGGAAATTTTTAAATGATAAAAATGAAAGGGTTGTACAAACATTGTTTAGGTAGTTCACATAATTAAAATTTAAATAAAATAAAAAATTATTGACATCTTTATAATGAAAATGTAAATAAATTAATTTTAAGTTTTGTAAATGATAAAATAAACATATTTTATAATTTATTTCAATGTTTAATTGTTCTAAAAATAAATGTCAACATTTTTAGAAATTTTTATGTAAATGAAAAATTTTAATTTTACACAAAAATTTAAAATTTTGACAGTACATTGTAAATGTGTCTATATTTTGACATTTTTATATTGAAAATGTAAAATAATTAACTCTTTTATATGAAAATTAATTTTTTAAAGTCAAAAATAAAATTATTCTTTTATATTAAAATTAATTTTTTAAAGTCGGGGATTCCCGCCCCAAAACCCCCGCTAACAATTTAAGAAATCATATTTTTAATTCGGCAAGTAAATCTATACGGCAAGTATCAATTTAAACATTTTTTTGCTTGCATGAAATCAAAAATAAAATTATTCCTTTATATTAAAATTATTTTTTTAAAGTCGGGGATTCCCGCCTTAAAACCCCCGCTAACAATTTAAGAAATCATATTTTTAATTCGGCAAGTAAATCTATACGGCAAGTATCAATTTAAACATTTTTTTGCTTGCATGAAATCAAAAATAAAATTATTCTTTTATATTAAATCCATTTGATAGATTTAATATTAAAATTTTGCATAAGAAGTCGTAAATTTTAAACTTAAAAAACGACAAAAATAAAGTAAAAAATAAAAAAAAAAAGGACACCCATCGAACAAAACAAGATCAAAGAATTTAAAAAAAAAAATTAAGGATCAGACCATTACAAAGGATTTTACAGGCATTAGAAGTTGACCCACCTAAAGGCGACTCTAGCCAAAATTTCCTATAAATTTCAACTTTTACGAAACTATTACTGAAAAAACTAAAGCAATACGTACGCACGGTTCACTCAACTGTTTCTCAAAATTGGCTGAAAATATTTTCTTCACTGCCTATCTATTAGTAATATATCTTTGGAAAAAACAAACACCAATTTTTATTTTGACAGTTCCGGTTCTGCTCTGAATCAAAAACGAAAACACCCTGTAATATCATTCATGACGTACATCTTATATTTATTTATTTGTCAGTTATTTGAAAATTTATAAAGTACTTTTTTATCCATAAAATTTATATTTATTAAAATTTTGTATGTAAATTTTAATAAAAAGTTTTATGTTTTCTAGTGCTTTAAATTTTCATCCAACTTTTCTGTCAATGAATCAATGTTTTGTGAATAAACAAAATCACATATTTTCTTTGTCTTTAAATAAATCTTAATTACCAAATAATTAAATTGTCCAATTTGAGTCTAATGATTAGAACACTTACGAACGTGTGTTATGCTTATGACTTATGGACATTTAGCGGTTTTATATAATTCATAAATATAAACAAATTTATATTTTATTAGAATTAATATTTATAGTTAACAACTTAACACTTTTCATGTTTGCCTTATGTTGTTTTAGTAATAATTAGATTATGTATGCTATTATAGTAAATATTAAAACATACCAAAATTTTGTAATATAAATATATATTTAATATTAAATGTATGTAAATAAAATGCAATTTCTACAACATTCTTACAGATAAAATACAATTAACTTATAAAAAATTGACTTGCTTATTAAATTTTTATAATTAAGGATTTATGATAATTTTCTAAACTAAACTAAACTAAACTAAACCTTTAATAATTTGTCATCAGCAATGTTATGCGATTTCATATGAGCGTAAAGTCCTGGACTTTGGGCATAAGCTTTACCGCATATTTTGCATTGATATTTTTTAACTCCAGAATGTAAGTTTTTGTGTTTTATCAAAGCTGGTCTACTATTAAATCTGGCGTTACAAATATCACATCCGTAAGGTTTTTCATCTGTATGGGTGATTTTATGATCACGTAAATATGTATTATTAAAAAACTTTTTTCCACAAACATCACATTCATAACGCCTATCATTATTATGCCTTCTAATATGACTCTGTAACAGTCTAAAAGTTTGAAAAGCACTTCCACATTGCTCGCAAACAAAAGGCTTTTCACGAGTATGAATTCTTATATGATCTTCTAAACAAGACCCTGGTCTAAATGGTTTATTACAATATCGACACGGCACTAAAATAAAACAAAAGTTAAATTAACATATAAGTTCCAAGATTATTAAAAAATACCTTTTGTAATTAAATGCTTTTTTCTAACATGTTCTGATAAACTAGTTTTTGAGTAAAATTCTGCTGAACATTGATTACATTTAAAATCTTTAATACCAGTGTGCATCATCATATGGCTATCTAAATAAAATTTAGATTTAAAAGTTTTTTCACATAATGTACACGGAATTTTTTTTCTATGCGCACGATCTCTGTGATTGCGATATAATCGTTTCTCATCTTGAGAAAATGTCTCATGACAAGTTTTGCATTCATATACTTTATTATCATTTTTTAAGTGTACTTTTAGGTGTTGGCGCAATGCCGCAGGTCTTGTAAAAGTTTTATCACAAATTTCACAGTATCTTGGCAATAATTCTAAAAATAATTTATTAAAATATGTTTTATACAATAAACTAAACTATATTATTATACGTTTTTTTTGCGAGTTTTTTTCTGATTTAATATTTAAAACTGTTATTTCTTGATTCTTTTCCTCATTTTTATCTATTTTATTTAAATCACTATCTGTTATATCATCCTCCTCAACTTTATAATTTTCCTCAATATCGTTATCTTCTTCTGACTGAGTGTCAACGTTTATTTTATAAATATTGTCATTATTGTCGCAATTAACTAAACTATCATTGGAAAAACTCTGGTTTTCTGTCTTAAGAATTTGCGTTCGTCTTTTATTTAAATGAATATCAGTTGCATGGTTTAAAAAGTTGTCGAAACCTGTAAATTTTTCTTGACAAAGATTGCAACTAATCCACCATAAAAATGGGTTTCCTTCGTTACTTTCTAATATAAAAACTTCCCCATAACTTAAGGCAGATGAAGAAACATCTACTTCAGACACATTTTCATTTTTAATTTCATTATCGAAATTGGGTAGTTCTTCTTTAATTTTAATTTCATTATTTTTTAAATTCATTTCCAAAATTTTATGATCGTTCATCTCTGTTATGTTTATGTTTTACTGTTTTTATTTTTTGACAATCAAGAATTATTCACAATTATTTTATGTAAGTTTTTCATAATTACAATTCACAATTCATTTTTTTTAGTTGCTTCTTCGAACTCTTCTTAAAGTGACGAAAGTAATATAAAACCAACTTCTTGCTATTAATATAAAACAGAATCTACTAGTATAATATTTAACATCGCATAAAACAATCAATCTGTCAATCTGTCATATCAATCAATGATCATGTCGTATTACTAATTACTATCTAAGAATTTTTTAATATCTAAGAAATCAATCATGAGAGCAATAAAGCGGGAAAAATAAAATTGAAAACCATTGTTAAGTGATTTTATAAATGTAGGCAGGGGTTTTAAAGTTTTTATGAGAAAATTCACTTCACTGAATTTCGGAAAAAATTCTAATCACAATCAAGTTATATTAACACTGTTAATCTCTTTCTAAATTTATTTTATATACACTACAATCTTCGTCAATTTCTTAATCTTCAGATTTTAACCATTCATTCATGTTTTAATGCTGTCATTAGGGTCTTTTGTTGCGACTTGATTTTACTGCCATACTGTATCACATCTTTTTATTCGTTTGTAAATTTATTGGTGTATTTTATGAAATATTTTTATATTATTTTAAAAAATTGAATGGGGTCAGCTATAACAAGAAATGTTTCCGAAGTGACCAGTGGTGGATGGTTGTATAAAATGTTGGGTGGGTTAGTTGTTCTAGGCGTTATAAAAAAATGTGTAGATTTCTACTTGTATGTATGTACATATTATCAACTATAAACAAGTGTACACGTATTTGAGAAAGTTTATTTTTTACGTTACAATTTAAAAATTTTATTTCTAATTAATTGGTAGCTATATACTATAAGCGTATAAAAGATCAGAAATTTTTTCATCGATTTAAAATATAATAGCAAAAAAAAATTTGTTTTTGCAAAATTATTCAGAAGATGGGTTTAAGGTAATTTTTAAAAAAAAAAAAAAAAATTGTGTTTGATTTTCCTTTAGTTCTTGAACAATAAATCCTGTTAAATAACCAATTACATTATTTATCTAGTTTTTTATTAGTAAATCTAACAAAGTTTTAATCAAATTTTTTTAGTCGTAGTCTTTTCGAACTATAATTTTCTATTAGAAAAGAAATTTTTCTTAGTTGGGTTAATCGAAATCTTCCCACCTTGTTAGAAACACATCCCATTCTTAAAAGACATTATTAAAATTATATGGATATTTTATAGCCAAGCTGGTCTAAACAAAATTTTCCAAACTTGATATACATTAAAACTGAATACATGTAAAAAATTTTTATTTTGAATGACTATTTTTTGGGCGTACATGTTTATGTGTGTATGTATAAATGTTAAAGTATGCTCGCATAAAGTATCAATACATTAAATATTAATGCATGTAAACTAAAAATTACATTATTCTGTGGTAACAAAGAAGAATTTAAAAAAATATATCATATTTAGTTGTAGATATGAAATTATAAATATATTTGCAATCGCTTCGGTTTTGCTTGCGTTTTGTTAGGTTGGGCTGTGCCCAACTTGCCCATTAGGAAGAATCGTCTCTCCGAGGGTATGAAATGAAAGAAAAATCTCTAAAAACTAATTAGGCCTAAATTCATTGTTAGATTTTTTTTTATTTCATGCAGTCTTCTATAAAATCAATAAATCTTAGTTTACTTGCTTAAACTTTGATTCAATGTTTGAAGTTTAATCAAGAGGTGGCTGAAGTTTCGTTTAAAACCGTGAATTAAATAGTTTTTTCTGCATAGCTCATTTTGATCTGCTTGACATGCTGGAAAATACATCAAAATGCGGATTATATATATTTGTATTAGATAAATTACTTGTTAGCAAATACGTAGATCTTATAGCACTGTAGTTCATATACTAGAACTAGACTCGGGACTACAACAACTAACATAATTTACTAAGTTTCAGTTTTGTTTGTAATACGGTTTAAGTAAATTTCTGCTGATACAAAAAAAAAATCAAATTTTACATCACATCATGTCAACTATGGTAATAAAATAACTAATAACAAGCAAGTTCTTGTATTCCAATTTTTTTTTTTATTGAGAAAATAATTTGAACAATAAATTAAGATTTGTGGCCCCTTTTATTGGAACGCTCCAAACTTCTTGATATGATTTCTTAACTGCTATTTATTTCCACGCGGTTCTTCGCGAAGTAGTTCTTCATAATGCATGTATATTTGAAAATAAATTTTGAAACGAAAAGTACATAAAATAAAAGGGGAACCAGAAGTACATAAAATTCTTAATTGGATTTGAGTATAACTGTGTGGAAAAGGCGGATTTTGGTTGTGGCCAGTTATTCACAATTTGTCTGATACAATTTATACGATATTGTGAATTGATTTTCTCACATAATCGTATATTTTTTGTCAAAATTGGTTAGAATCAGATAATAAAATAATGGTTAAAATACGTATGAATAATGGTTACGTACTGAAAAAAAGAATAAAAAATAATGGTTAGAATACGTACGTATTATATATACTTTCATATTACGGGCTAGGGCTACAAGAATACAAATCAATTTTTGAATTATTTAAGATAAAATAAAAAATGTTTTACATTTATGTTATAGTTCATGTTATGTTATGTTAGTTCATCGATTTCCTTTGGTTTGCTTTTGAGCTATTGATAAATGATAATAAAGGTATTCAGTAATAATAAATTAAGTTGAAAAGTTCTTGCTTTTATGAACGAATTTATTTATTTGAAACACTAAATTCCATACCAGAGGTAAATATAAATTTGTATCCATATTCCATACTAAAAACGTTACAAAATAACTACTCTTTAAATAAGTTAGTGGATCTAGAATTTTCAATAGAATTAAAATAAATTGCAAAAAGTTTTCTCTTTTTAATTACATGTATGTATATAAATTTATTTTATTTTATTTACAAAATATTTGTTTTAATTTCCACCGAATTTTTAAAGAAACTATACACGATTCAATTATACGTTAATGTTATAATATTCAAAAGAATTTTTATGTAAAATAAAATTTATTTATTTGGAATGTATTTTAGTTGGCTCAATCTTAAAATAAAATCTAGTAGATGCATTTGTATTTTAATATCTTTTGGGCTTTCAGTAACAAAGAATCCAGGAACTCCTAAAAAGTATTTTTAATTATTTTTTAATTGTATTAATATAAATTTTCCTTAAATCTTATAGTAAAACACAATAAAAAATTGACAATTTATAAAAAAAATAATCAGTTTTCTCATAGTTATATTACAAGCTGTCCATATCAAACATTTAAAATATAATGGTGGAAAAAATTAAACTACTTATGTATTTGAGGACAGATAGGTTGAAGCATATGAAATTTTGTACTGTATTAATGTTATAAATATAATGAAAAATTACGTTACAGATTACTTTGTGGTAATTATTGAAATGAAAAACTTTTAAGAGAACTACATATTTAAATTACATTGTAAAGAAAAATATTATAAGCTTGCCTGCTTTTTCTAAAGTTGATTGTTGATCTCTGACTTTCTGATCTAAATGTTGAATTAATTTAATATCAGTTTCTTTCAATTTCTTTTCGTGTTTTGTTTTCAATAATGTTAGTATATGATCTAATTCTTCAGGATCTGAAATTTTTTGTTTCCATTGTTCAATTTCTAGTTGATTTTCAGTTTCTACCTGACATAAATATTAATAATTTTTTGTCATATTTTATTGGTAATTTTTGGTTTTATTTTAAAATAACAGTTAAATATTTTATTATATTACGTATATATATATATACGTATATTATTACGTATATTTTATTACGTATAGTATATTTATATATATATATAAATATATATATATTTTATTTTATATACGTATAACGTTTGAGAACAACTTACCCTGCTTTCCTAATCTAATTTAGTGTAACAAGTTTTTTTATTTTAATATTAATGTAAAAGTTTTAACGCACCTGTTCACGTAATTGCTTTAAATGCTTTTCTGTTACATGTTGTATTTCCATTAAACTTTTTACAATTTTAAATAAAGTATCATTCATTAAAGAATTAGCAAGAACAGTAAGAAGTTCATAAGATCTATAATATAATTAAAATTTATTAGTGTTGTTAAGTGGACTTATATTTACATTCTCATTTGGTATATTTCTGGTAATGCTGAATGCATAGACTTTAAATTATCAAGAAAAAAATATAATTTTTTTTGGAGAAATTCTGGTGATAGCTCTTCGTTTTCCTCTTCCATATTGCTATATTTGTTATAACTTTTAAAATATTGATATTATAATATTTTGCTTAAAGCTAATACAAACTTTTGTAATATTGATAATTGTAATTTTTTATTTTAATCACAGCTTTATTTCAAATATTTTATGACAATCAAATGATAAACTATTGTCACTTGACAGCTGTGTTGTAATGGTTTAAATCGAGACTGAAATTTTTAAGCGCCATCTAAAATTTTGCTTGACAGATGAAATGTCAAAAAAATGGAAATTGAAGTATTTTTTTTGCGAAATATATAAGTTTTGTTTGTTAATTTTTACTCCACTTGATACCACTTGATACTCAGCCTTGGAGACATGGTACATTAAAAAATAATATTAAGTTAATAAATATTTCAAAATTTTAACAAAACGTTTATATTTTTGGATTATCATGAATTTTACAAATCTTAAAACAGAACCTTTAGAAGAAAATATTTTCGTTTTAACTGATCGTATAGAAAATATTGGTGAAAAATGTGGGTTAATATATAAAACAAATTCTAGTTTTATTTACAAATGTGTAAATTGTACATTAGCATTTAAAACTATAGAAGTATTTCGATCACATATCTTAGAAAATCATATTATTTTGGATGCATTGTCTAAAACGGAAGAAAATGTAAGTGAAGTTAAGGTAAGTAAAATAAAATTAATTTATTGTATTGTATTGTATTTATTTATTTATTTCCATTTATTCTTAACACTTTTTATAATTTAGATTTTAGATCAGGTTGGAGAGAACCATAATATTAAAGTGACGGATAAGATATTACATGATGATATGATAATACAAAAATTACAAGACACAAAAGATGTTTTTTTGACTCAATGTATAAAAGAAAAAAATTCAATTAATGTTAGAAGAAGTATAAGAAAACGAAAACTTTCTACATCTGAAATTAGTACAACTGACTCTAAAAATAATTTAGATTTTAAAAAAACTTCTAAAAAGCGTTGTTCAGAAAAAGTTCAGTGGCAACTTGATAAAATTTTTCCAAGTGAATCAGCTACTCAAGATTATATTCTTTCACAAAAAATTTGGAGTTTTTTACATAAAAATTTTACAAAAAAGGGTATTAAAAGATATTATCGATGCAATCGAGTGAAATTTCGTGGTCAACAATGTGCATCTTCTATTTTATATTTTCTTAATAATAAGACTGGTAAATGTGAAGTATATAAAACAAATACCGATCATACATGTGATGTAATAGGAGCTTTGGAATCAAATTCTAAAATAACAACAGAAATCAAAAGTAAAATAGAGGATTTATACGAAAAAGGAGTGAAGTTGAAAGATATTGTTAATAAGGCAGAAAAAGAATTTAAAGTTAAATCTGGTCAAGTAAAACATTTTTTAAAACTACTTAAAATTAAAAAAGAAAAATCTTTAAAATCAGAAATGGAAAATTGGATAAAAGATAATAAAAATTTACCCGAGTCATCATATTATCCTTTTGTAGTAAATTACCAAAGTAATGAAGATTTTTTGCGTTTTTTTATTTCATCTCAAAATCTTCTTTCAAATGCCGTTACTGCTAATGTTATAAATTTAAATGGAGTGAAAAAACTAAATTGGCATACATATACGATATTTTTCCCAGGAATTATTAATGGAAGCGGTATTTTCAAATGCTTTGGTGTTGCAATATGCCAAAAAGATGAAGTTGACGATTTTATTTTTATTTTTGAAACATTGGTTATAGCAATTAAAAAGTATTTTAACGTTGAGTTTAAACCGAAAATTCTCTTTAGAGATTCAAATGCAAATGTTGAAACAGCTTTTAAAAACGTTTTTGATAAAGATGCTAAAATAAAAATTTGTTGGAATCATGCTAGAAGTAAATTAAAAATTAAGCTAGAGTATTTATTACCAGAACATCATAACAAAAAAGAAGAAATATTAGCAGAATTAGATGAAATTCAAAAATCAAAAACGTACGAAAAGTTCAAAGAAATGATAGACAGTTTTGTTGATAAATGGGCCTTGTATGTCGAATTTATCACATATTTTCATCAAGAATGGATTGAAAAAAATTTTAACTGGTACGAAGGAGTTGATCAGCAAATTATTAGTAATAATAATTCTATTGATCAATTAATAAAAAATATACAAAATGATGAACATTTTCGTGAAAGAATTCCATTTAATCTTTTTAAAAATAAATTTTTTGAATGGATAAATAATCTATCTAACTCAAAAGATTTTAAATATGATAAAGAAAATTCCAATATTTCAGTTAAGATTGAAGCTGAAACTTCCCATGAGGCTTTGATGGAAATATGTATGTCTAAAAATCCGTCTAAAAGTTTTATATATAATGAAAATAAATTGAACTTACGTAAACAAAAGGGACCGAAAACTAGTTACAAAACCACAATGAGTACAAAAAATTCTGTTCTTAAAATACCTCAAACTGAACGAAAAAAACGATCAGAAAAATTATGGAAGGAGGAAACAATATTTAAAAGTTTAACCGAAGCTGAAATGGCTGTCGAATCTGAAAAAATTTGGAGCCTTTCAACTAAGAATCGAACAAAAGCTGGAACAAAAATTTATTTTCGTTGTAATAAGGTACCATTTCGTGGAGTACAATGTGATGCCTGTATATATTTATTTTTAAAATCAGATAGTACTGAAGTAATTTTGGTACGTTCAGGTTTATCTCATAATTGTCATGAGATAGCATTTAAAAGCCGAGGCATTAATAAAGAAATTCGTGCAGAAATTGAAAGGTTAAATGATTTAAATTGGAAACCATCTCAAATATTAGATTATATTCAAGGACAAAATTATGAATCTCCACCTACAAAAATTCAAATTAGTAATTATTTAGCAGTCTTAAGAGAAAGAAAATATGGTACAATAAATTTAAATGAAGATACTTTGCAATCATGGCTAAAAAATTATTTACAAATTCCTGATAATGATACTAAAATGTTTATTGCGGAACATGAATGCGTCAATAATCAACATCAGTTTTTTTTTTCATCAAAAAAATTACTTCAGAATGCTATTAATATTAGATATATTCATCTTGATGACATACATAAATTAGAATGGATTAAATTTCCAATTTATTTTATAGGCGCAAGTAATGATTTATCTAATTTTAATTTTTTAGGTATTGCTGTTTGCTATAGTAACGAACAAAGTAATTTTGAATTTATATTTAATTCATTAAAAAATGGAATCTTAAGAATTTTTAATTATTTAATTAATCCTGAATTTTTAATTACTCATACAAACCACTGTATGCAATTAGCTTTTAAAAAAGTGTTTAATGAAGGAAAGATAAAAATATGTTGGGATTTATTTAAAAATGATATTAAAAAGAAATTAGATACATTTAAAATTTCAAAAGAAAGTAACTGCAGTATTTTAAAAGATTTAGAAATTTTACAGCGAAGTACATCAAAAATTGAATTTAACGAAAAATTAACAATTTTTTTAAATAATTGGTCTGAAAATAAGGAATTCATTATATATTTACAAACAGAATGGATTTATGTTAATAACAATTGGTATCAAGGTCATGATGGATCTTCACTTTTGACAAACACAAAACTAGAAACATTTGTCAAAGCATTTAAAAGTGATCCACTTTTTCGAAAAAAAATGCCCATCGATAGTTTCAATAAAATATTAAATAAATGCATTAAAATATGGTCTAATAATATAAGGCATTTTTAAATTTTAGATAAATAATAAAATTTTATTAACATAAATATATAATCTTTTTAAAAACACAATGATATAATTTATATTGAACAACTTCGTTATTAATCTACCTCTTAAAAGTAGTTAAGTTTTTGACTTTCACTAAGAAAGGCAATTAATGAATCCAAAATTTCTTCACCTATGTATATGATAAAATAAATATATTTTATAATATTGATATAAATTTATTTAAATTTCGTATTTAAAATTATACCTGTTGGGATAATTTGTTTTGGTGGTAAAATAAATCCTCTCCATCCGGCGCTATTTGATTTAGGACGTAACTCATAACAATAAGAAAGTTTTATATTTTGAATGTCATACGCCCATTCAATACTAGATCCAGAGGCTGGATAAATGGTATCATAAATATTTCCAACAATATACTTAGTATTATATCTTTTAGATAATGCCTTTGCAGCAAAATCACCGATTTGTTGTAAATGTTCGTGATTTGGTGCTTTTTTGTTAGTATACCCATATGGAAATAATAATAATTGAGAATATGAATGAAATGAAATATATGCATTTATTTTGCCTTTAAGACTGTTTATGAATTTCGATAAACTTCTTGTTTCAATTTCAGAAAATGGTTTCGTTCCTCCATAAGCGTCTGAGCAGGGATTTGATGATGTTCCTTTTTCATTCCAATGTATATCCCAATTACGATTTGGATCAACACCGACACAACGGTTATTTTCAGTTGAAGAACGAGTTTTTCGCCATAAGCGATCGCTTGTATATGTATATACATATCCATCGGGATTTGTATGTGGAAAAATATACCAGTCATAATTTTCAGCAATATATCGTACTTCTTGGTCATCGTTATTTAGAAGTTGATTTATTATAAAAGTTGTTGTCGCAGGGCTAATCCATTCTCTATAACAAAAAAAAATGCTTGTACTGTAAAATGATTACGTACATAAAATTTACAGTTATAATAATTCTCACCTAGCATGAATGCCACCTTCAATGAATATACCTTTATTACCATCCTTATAGGAGATTTTAACACCTAAAATATCCCGACCTTCATATGAAGAACCCCCATATAAGAGAGTAATATGCTGCGAATTAAATTCGCTTAAATTATACATCCATTTATAGGTTTCTTCTAAAGTATGATATCTGGACCATTCATAAATATTTTGTATATCTGATCTTTGAAAATCTATTTCTGCTTCATCTAAAGTTTCTTGAATGTTTTTATCAATTAACTGAAATTCAATTCCATTTTTTAATAATAAATTTTCAAATTCATTTTCTTTTTGGGGTGAAACTATGACACTAATTGGTTTTCCAAATCTTATTGGCGTTATAAATACAACAGATCTTTCCTCATTTTCTAATATTTCTAATTTTTCAAAATTTTTTATATTTTTAGGTTGAATTTCATATGCTCGATAATTTTGATAAAGAAATTTTACACTATAACATTCCAATATTTTTAATATTAAAAATAAGTTAACATATTTAAAAAAAAACATTTCAAAATTTAACTTTTCTATTAAATAATTCAGTTAAAACTGAATTTAAATCTATTTGCATATAATGTATTTAAACCAAAAATTTTTTAAATTAACTCTCTATAAAATTAAAAAGTTGAAAATAATACGGGATTTCCAACTGTGAGTTTAAAAGATAAAATTAAATTAGTTTTATTTTAATAAAATTAATAAATTACTGATAATAAAAAAAAATAGAATACATTATTAGTGTATAGATATGTAGTTTAAAAAAAAAGGTTTTTTGCCCTAATTTTATGATAAGTATTAAAATTTATCTAATAATATAATAATTAGAATAAGTTCTACCATTATAAAATTTTTAATAAATATGGGTAGAATAATGGTTTTTGTTTAAAAAAAAAAACATATTCTAAAAATTATATAGCGTTGAATGAATTAACTTTTCAACTATATTGAATATTATTTCATTGACTAATTTAGTACGAACTAATGTAATTAGTTTGGTCATGTTTGGTTTGAAACCATATAAATTCGCTCAGATCTAATTTTGACAATTCTTAAAACTAAAAAGTAAATACAGAAATTATTTTATTTGACAGTTTTTAATGTTTATAGTTAATAGTGGTTAATAGTTACAAATTATTTTTAATTAAATTAAGTGAAATAATAAAGATGTCTAACAAATTAAAATTAGAAGAATATGAAAATGAAATTTTACATTTTGAATCTGTTAGAATGGAAAGTGATGATTTGGGTGAAAAATACGGAGAAATTTATAAAAAGGGCTCGTCGATTATATTTCGTTGTGAGTTTTGTTTACAAATATTTCAAAAATTATTTACTTTTGTAGAACATGTTGAACAACATATTGATAACAATGACAACGAGGTAAGTTTTATAAGAATTCTAATGAAATTATTTATTTTAATAATTTATGAGAAAAAAATCTTTTTAACATACTAGGAACAACTTTCCGAAGTTAACTTTTGCAGTTCTGAACAATCGTTTAGTTCAAGTTTTTCAGCACCAAGCGAACCTCTTTGTAGCAATGAAATACAAAATAAAAGCAAAAAAATTAACATGGAAGGTTGTCTTAAACAAAAATATTGGAAACTAGAAAAGATTTTTTCAACAGAAAAAGAGATGGATCAATATATATCAAAAGAAAATACATGGGGTTTACAAAAAAAATATTATGCCAAAAAAGGATGTAAGAAATATTTTCGTTGTAATAAAGTAAAATCAAGAGGAAAACCATGTGCTATGAAACTAATGTCCATTAAAAATACATACACAGAGGAATTTATTTTGTATAGATCTAAATCAAATCATACTTGTGATAAAATATTGACTAAATGTGGTCGTAGCACAAAACGTTTATTACCACTATCCGATGAAATTAAGCTTGAAATTGAAAAACTTTATAAAACAGAATTTAAAATAAAAACAATTGTTGAACATATTGAAAAAATGTTTGGACCAAATAACCTAACTCAAATAAAAAAATATATTAAAATACTACAATTGAATCAAGAAGTTTTATTAAAAGATGAAATTATAACAAAATGGATTAAATCATCATTAAATGTTCCAAAAAATGAGAAAGAATCTTTTATCGTACATTATGAACTTATTAATAATAATCTAAGATTTTTTATATCTTGTACATTTCTGTTGAAAAACTTTTCAAATGTAACTTATGTTAATTTTATTGGAACAAAGAAAATTACTTGGCAAAATTATGTTATATATTTAGTAGGATCAACATTACAGAAAAACGAATTTTTATGTTTTGGTATTGCAATTTGTAAAAATGATCAGATTCAAGATTTTGAGTTCATATTTCGTTCTTTAATTAAAGCTTCAAAAGTTTATTTTAAAACAGATTTTTCCCCAACACATCTTTGTAGAGATTCTAATGTAAACGTGGAAATTGCATTTAAAAATTTATTTCCGTCGAGTAAGGTAATATAGTGATTATTACAAATATTAAATTTGAATGATTTAAAAAAAATGTAATAATTTTAGGTAAAAATTTGTTGGGATCATGTTAGTAAATGTATCAAAAAAAAACTGGAAGATTTATTGCCGAATCAACTAAAAAAAGAAGAAATTATAATTGAACTTAATTCAATCAAAAATTCACAAACTGCCCAAGAATTTGATGATAAAGTAAATAAATTCTTAGATAATTGGGCTATTTATGTGGAATTTACGACATATTTCCATAATAATTGGGTTATTAAAAATAGAAATTGGTATGATGGAATTGATAATTCCTTTTCAAGTACAAATAAACCAATGGATGTTATTTTAAAAGAAATTGAAGATGATCATACATTTCGTACAAAAATACCTTTTGATAATTTCAAACAAAAAATTATTGATTTAATTTCTAAATTTTCAAATTTATTTTGGTCAATACATGTGCCAAATAGCGAATGTGCCATTCAATTAGATTCAAAAAACACAATTAACATGATATCAACAGCAAAAGTTTTTGCTGTAGAAAAACAATTCGATTCTAATTCATCATATAAAATTCAAAAAATACAAAAAAAGAAAAACACCTCTTATAAAACTACATTAACAAATTCAAGTTTAATGCATAAAACATCCTCTAATTCTAAAAGAAAAGTTATAGATAGAATGTGGATAGAAGAAGCTGTTTTTAATAGTTTCGCAGAAGCTGAAAATGCAATTGAAAAGGAACAAACTTGGGGATTTATGACGAAATCAAAATCTAAATCTGGCATTAAAAGATATTATAGATGTAATAAGGTTCCTTCGCGTGGTCAAAGTTGTGAAAGTGGATTATATCTATTTTTGAAAGCAGAGTCAACTGATGTTGTATTGATGAGATCTGGTTTACCGCATACTTGCCACGAAATTCCTTGCAAAAATCGTGGTTTAAGTGAAAAAATTCGGGACGAAATAAAGCGTCTAACTGAAATGAACTGGAAAACAAAACAGGTGTATGATTATTTAAAAGAAAATAATTTTTCACCAATGCCAAGTAAAATTCAAATAAACAACTATATTGGAGTTTTAAGAGAACGTAAATTCAATGCATCGTCATTGAAAACGACAGAAATTGAAAATTGGTTAAAACATAATTCTCTTGTTCCAGATTGTGAAAGTAAAATGTTTGTTGTATCATATGAAACAAACAATGAAAATTTTAAATTTTTTATTTCATCAAAAAAACTTTTACAAAATGTTACGGAAATGAAAACTTTAAATATAGATAGTATTCGAAAAATTGAATGGTTAAAATATCCAGTTTACATTTTAGCTATGACCAATAGTCAAAATAAATGTAAATGTTTGGGTATAGCCGTGTTATCACAAGAAAGTTTAGAGAATTTTGAGTATATTTTTAAATCTATTAAAGATTCTACATATAAACATTTAAATGAAATAATAAATCCATTTATTTTAGTCACCGATTCAAATCCAAACATTCAAGGAGCTTTTAGAAATGTTTTTGGTTCATGTGTAAAAATTAAGATATGTTGGGATGTTGTTAAAAAATCAGTTAAAAAATCTTTAGAAGAATTAAAATTTGAGAAAGAAATAATTTATAATATAAGTCGCAGTTTAGATTTCTTACATAAAAGTAATTCAGAAGAAGATTTTTATGAAAATTTTAATAATTTTAAAAACAAATGGCAAAAGTATAAAGAATTTTTTATTAATTTTAATGATAATTGGATTAAAAAAAATAACAGTTGGTATCAAGGTTATTGCAAAGGAACTTGTACTTCTAATACGCGCCTGGATAATTTTGTTAGGTCAATTAGAAACGATCAATTATATAGAAAAAAAATTTGTTTAAATGATTTTGGAAATATTTTAGCTAAAAGTATTGAATGTTGGTCATTTGAAAGTGAAAGTCGATATGTGTGTTAAATGAATTGTATAGAAGTTTTAAAATTTTTAAAGTAAATGAATAATTAATATAACAGTGTCATATTAAAATTATTGTCAATTAGTATTAGTTACATATATGTATATTAAGGATCAAGGTTCTAGTCATCATCATTTTTAATCAAAAAAACGTAAAAAACACTTGTGATAAGTATTTTATTTCAATTAAATTTTAAATATTTTTAAAGTTTAACTGAAAAAATAATACCATAAAAAGTAGTAGTTCTATTTTCGAAATTCGAAGATATAAATATATAATTTGTTGCGAACAGCAACGAGAAAAAAAAATTTAACAATTTAAATTTGTTCAACCCTGGCAGTATATAACAATAGAAAATATGACAGTGAGCCTAGTACAACAATAAATAACATTTACATTAATGTAGTTTTAAATTATAATTATAAAAAATTAGGATAAGAAAGTGTATAAATAGTTTTAATTAATTTACAAGAAATTAAATATAAAAGAGGCGAAAATGGAAGAGGACAATTTAGATCATAATGTACAATTTAAGACTAGAGAAAAATGTGGAGAAATTTATCGAAATAAATCAGATTTTACATATCACTGTTTATTTTGTTTCAGAAATTTTGCTGATATAATAAAATTTCATATTCATTTTTATCAAAAGCATAATACTAAAGACGAAACTGATAAAAAGTTGAATGAATCAATTAATGAATCTGACAAAAATAATTTTGCTCAAGAGGTTTGTAACTCTTTTTCTTATTTTTAAAGTAAAGTTCTAAATAAAATTTTGTAAATTTTAGATAGACTCGGACGATTATAGCTTAATTGATATTAAAGAAGAAGAGATAACATCTTACTCCATTGAATCAAATACAAAAGATTACGAACATAGTGAATTTAAAATTAACAGTAAAACGAAAGAAAATCTATCATCTAAAGGAATAATTCGTAAAAAAAAAGAAAACAATAAATTATTTAGTAGAATAACAGATCGCATTAGATTTGAATGGACAGAATATAAAAGATTCAAACATGAATATGAATTTCAAATGTTTCTCAAAAAAGAAAAAATTTGGTCATCATCTTATAAAAATAATACAAAAAAAGGACAAAAACGCTATTATCGTTGCAATCAAATTAAGTATAATGAGGGTCAATGTGTTGCAGCAATTTGCTTGTTTGAAAATAATCAAACTAATGATTTAATATTATTGAGAAAAAATTCAGTACACACCTGTTCCAGTACCGATACAAAAAAACATACTCCAATCGATAAAGAAATTAAAAAGGACATAAAAAATTTATATGAAGCTGAAACGAAACTTAATACTATTGTGTGTAAAATTCAACAAAAATTTGGAAGTATCAATCCGCGGCAAGTACTAAATTATTGTAGACAGTTAAAAAAAGAAAATGAACAGAACTTGATATCAATTGTTCATAAATGGACAGCTAATCAGAATATTGACTCTGATTCTATAGAAACAAATACACCAATAATTGTTAACAGCGAAATAAGCTTATCATTTTTTAGGCAAGTTATATTAAACTTCTTTTAATTATATATTGTAATAGTTAAAATTATATTTTTAGAATATTTATTTCCTCCAAATGTCTGCTAAATAATGCGATAAATGCTGAAATTATAAATATTAATGGAGTTAAAAAGTTAACATGGCAAAATCATGGTATATTTATTGTGGGTACTTCAAATGACAATGGCAAATTTGTAGGTTTAGGCATTGCGTTATGCCATAGTAGTGAAGTGGAAGACTTTGAATTTTTATTTCACTCAATTATTATGGGATTGAAAAAATTTTTTAATTATGATTTTAATCCTAAAATTCTATATCGAGATTCAAATTCACGCTTGGAAACAGCATTTCTTAATGTGTTTGGTGAAAATAAACTTGTAAAAATTTGTTGGAATCATGTTAAATCAAAGATGACGAAAAAACTGGATTATTTACTGCCTAATAATTTTCATAAGAAAGAACATATTTTAGAAGATTTAGATTTATTACAAAAAAGTGAAAACATTAATAGTTTTGATAATGCTCTTTATTCCTTTGAGGATAAATGGGGGGCTTATGTAGAATTTATGACATACTTACATCAAGAGTGGATAACCAAAAATAAAAATTGGTATGAAGGAATAGCTATTACTAAAACAAGTAATAATAAAAGTCTAGATAATATAATCAAAGCCATAGAAGAAGATGAAGAATTTAGATCTAAAATTCCATTTTTACAATTTAAGTTCAAACTTTTTGAATGGTTAGAAAAATTAAGTAAATTAGAGTTTAATACTAATGAATTATTATCAAATTGTAAAACCACTATCAGTAATAATATTATAGATTTAAAACAAAAAAGCGGCGGATTAATAAAAAAAAGATATAATAAAATCGCAAAAACTAGTTGTAAAATGAAGTCAACTTTTTCAGGGGAAAAAAAACAACGAAAACAGTATGACAATAAAAACTGGAAAGAAGATTGTACTTTCAGCTCGTATTCTGAAGCACAAAAAGTAATTGAATTTGAAAAAATTTGGGGTTTTTCGTTTAAAAATAAATGTCAATCAGGTGTAAAAAGATATTATCGTTGTAAAAAAGTTCCAACAAGAAGAGAGAAATGCGCTGCTTCAATTTATTTACATTTAAAATCAAATTCCACTGATGTAGTCCTTTTTAGATCTGGTTTACAACATACTTGTGATAAAATAACATTTAAACCTCGCAAGTTAAATGATATTGTACGTGCTGAGATTGAACGTCTTAATGAAATGAATTGGAAACCTTGCCAAATTTCAGATTACTTTCAAAAAATTAATTTTTCACCAATGCCTACACGTCTTCAAATTAATAATTATGTAAATGTTATTAACGAAAAAAAATATGGCGTAGTAAATTTAAATATTAAAGAATTAGAAAGTTGGTTTAAAATCAACTCAAAAATTCCTGAAAAATTATCGGAAATGTTTATTGTAAGACATTTTTATACTGAAAGTAGTTTTAAATTTTTTGTTTCTTCTAAAAAATTGCTTCAAAATGGAATAAATTTAAGTGTAATAAATGCTGATGGAATTCATAAATTAGAATGGATTCAATTCCCAATATATATTTTAGCAACAAATGGTTCTAACTGTAAATTTAATTGTTTAGGTATTGGAGTCTGTTCACAAAATGATATTGCAGATTATGAATTTTTATTTGAATCATTAAGAGATGGAATTTTTAATGTATGGAAACATCAAATCAATCCAAAAATTTTGATTACGGATATTAATTTAAATATTAAATTAGCATTTTCAAATACATTTGGTGAATCATGTAAAATAAAAGTATGTTATGATTTAGTACGTAAAGATATAAAAAAAAAATTAGAAGAACTAGTTATTGATAAGGATATAAAAATAAATATAATGAAAGATATAGAAATATTACAAAAAAGTAATAATTCAAATGAATTTAAAGTAAAATTAACATTATTTTGTAACAAATATTTAGATAATAAAGATTTTTTACAATATTTTCAACATCATTGGATCAATTTAAACTGTAATTGGTACCAGGGTTATGATGAAAATTCATTTAAAATAAATTCAAATGTGGATATAGAATATTTCTATAAGTCTATAAGAACCCATACACTATTTCGAAAAAAAATGTCAGTAAGTAATTTTATTTCAATATTAAAAAATTGTATTGAAGTATGGTCTACCTAGAAAATGTGTTAATTTTATTTTAAGACAATTTAATTATATTTTATAAATTTTAATTTGCCATAGTTATTTGTATTAAATTCTTTTTTTATTTTGAATATATGTATTTTAAAATATAAAAAATAGATACTTTTTATTTTGGTATTTTGCACAATACACCGCCATATATGTTTTAGCATAAGCTGGTACAAATCTAGAATGAATAAAAATTTTTTTCTGATATTTACTTCTTAAAATATTGTATTACTACAAAAAAAAACCTAAAAAATCAAAATAGAAAATTTTCTAATTTTATACTAATGTTTTACGCATATGCTTTGTTCTTCTAAATTTGCAATCATTTCTTTACTGGCAGTAAAGTAACATTAAAAACAACAACAGGAACAGTTAAAAATAATTATGTATTGTTAAAAATTTTTAAAGCTCTTTTTAAAGCTCAATAAACTGACAAAAAATACACATAAAAAGCAAAATATTATAAATTAATACAAATTGATCCAGAAGTGACAGATTATTATTAAAAAATTATTATGGGATCATAACCACCTAAAAGACCTAAAATAAAAATCAAACAATCTTAAATATTTCATTTAATTTTGGGCTGTTTTGCTTTCTAATTTTAAGTAATTTTTTATTATGAAAATATAACCAGAATATTAAAAATGAAAAAGGATAAAAAAAAAAATGATTGTATGATTATTTTGCTAAATATTTAGCTGAAGATTATTTTTTAAAATGTGAGAAAAAAATTCTATGGTTTGACCATAGAGGAAACCTTATTGTAATTGAATAATTCGGAATATATACATATTTATATGGTATCAAAATGGTGAAATCTAGTGCTAATTGAGGCCTTAACGCAGCATCGTGAAGTGCACCAACCTACGTACCATACATACTTATATAGTATACACATGGAAAACATTATAATAACGAACTTGCTTTCAATTTTCGGCGATTTTTTTTTTTTTTTTGTAATTACGATTAGTGTACAAATAGTGCACAAACCAAACCCTGGGCCCTTTATTATAGTATTTATAGGTTTTTTTTTTTTTTTTTTTCCAAAAATCACTGTTTATCATAGACAGTTTTTCAATTTTTTAAACAATGATTATGCTATGATGTGTATATTATCTGGACTTTATTGGAGGAAGTTAAGAAAATATAAATAATTGATTTAAATTGTAATAAAAACAGAAATCTTAAAAATTAATATAACAAAGCATTTTACTTAACCATAAATTTACTTCTGCACTTTTCTTACTAGTTATACCATTTACCACTTGCAATATTTACCACTTATTATCTATTTTGTAAAAATAAAAAATAAAAAATAAAAAAAAATGTTAATTTAAAAATATTAACCATAAATGTATGTATGTATATACTACGTACATGTTTTCTAAATGAATTTCGTGTGGTAGCAATTTTCACAAATGTGGCATTTTGTATTAAATATCGGTTAATATAAGAATAAGAATAAACATGATTTAATAACAAGCAAGTTTCAACTTTCTTAATTTTGTTCTTAAACTTTCGTAATTTTGTTTAAATATTTATACATATTGAGATTTGTATTTATATTGAGATTTATTATTTATACATATTGAGATTTTAATGTTGTAATGAAACTAAATTATTATAAAACAATAATGATAAAAATAAAAATAATAGTAGCAGCTTTTATGTTAGTTTTAAGGGTTTAAACATTAAAGCTTATAAAACAGCGAATCTACAATCTCACTTCTTATAAGAAACTAAGTAAACCTAATTCAGTTTTTTGTTTATAATTCTGCCTAAATCTGACGGACAAGCAAATCGCGTTCGAATTATAAAGTTATTCAGTTTTTAATATAAGTATTTAGAAAGAACTTAAGACTATAAAAATTATCTTTTTTGTTTCTTGAAAATAAAAAAAACAAAACTAAAATTCCATGAAACTGAACTTCAAACTTAAAAAATAATTTTTCATTCATATTCTCAACCAAAATAATAAATCATATAATCGTCTAAAACATTTTGATCTAATGTATTTTTGCCTTAAATTTACCTTCAGTTCAGATAATTTGTTCCAACAGAATTTCTTGGAAGCAGGTGTACTTTGAAAAGTTTTTGAAAAATTTAAAGGATACATGTTGAAAAGTTTATTATTTACGATACCGATTATTGAGTCTAATTTTATTTTTATCCCATTATGGCTTATATATTTTTAATCCCAGTGTTCTTTATTTATTTTATTTATTTTATTATTAGAAAATATAAATAAAATTATTTAAATACCTTCCACGCTAAGGATATTTAGATTTAATTTATAACATCTACATATTATATCATATTAGATTTGCGAAACGTATGTATCACAACATTTTTTTTAGCAAGTTAAGACTTGAGCCTTTTATTTACACGCATGTATCACAAGTCTTAACATAAAGGGGTCTAAATCTTGTTCTTATGTTAATTCTACACGATAGCTAATTCAAGTAGATAGTAGAAATTGTACATTATTTTCATTAACGGCGTCATAATTTTGGTTGATTTTACAGTGCACATAATGTAATAGGCAAATAGTTATATACATAGCTAATTTATTTTAATATTCGTGTAATTTCTATATGATATTTAAGTTCTATATGATTTTAATATAAAACAACAAAAATAGGATTTCAATAAATTAATCAGTAAAGGGTTAGAAGAGACAGTTCTTATAATATAATACGGTACGGTTTTTTATTCTTCAATTATTCAATATTTCATTTTACCAAAGTGCATTATAGGCATAGTAACTCATGATTTTGTCACCACAGCCAAACTAAGAATTATATTATATATGTACATACTTATTATAACATGTACAATATGTATTTAAAACTATTTGCTTGTCACAAATATAATATGTATAATATGTGTGTAAAAAGGTAGGTTATTGTTTTAATTTTATTTTCTTTTTTTATATGTAAAATTTTTTTTTTATCTTTATTCAACTATAACCATAATAACATAACTGATGATAAGCGTTGTGTTAATATTAATATGGTATAATATTATATTGCATTATAAATAACTTTACGACCTAACTTTTAATTTTTCTTAATACGTATAAATTTCAAGCAATGATGGAAGCTTTATAGTAATGAACATACAACACAACTGTTAAATGTATCCCATACAATAATTATTATATTTTAGCTTTTAGTAATATAAAAATATAAAAAAAAAAATTAAATCTAGTCATAAAAAAGAAAAAAATGATGTGCTAGAAAGCACAAAACTTTTTGTTTTTGGTATTTTCCTTCAGAAATGAAAATAAGTGAAATGAAATGATATGATATGCATTCAAAAAACGCAAAATATAATAATGGTATCTGATCTTTTTTTTTTTTGTGTATATATTTTATTTGCGGTTTTGTCTTAAACGTGTTAATATCGCGATTTGTGCAAGTTGCGCGTTTTTTTTTCGTTCTTTTGATTTTATTTTTTTTTAAATTTTATTTACTTTTAAAGGAAGGAAATAAAAAAATATGTTTTTTTTTATTTTTGTTTATTTGATTTGTTAAGTTTTTTTTCGGAAGTAATGTTGTAACATATAATTAACAGTTAAAAAATAAATTTTTCATTGTATTTAAAAAAAAAATATTTATTAAATATAAATATTTTTATATTTAATAAATATTTAAAAAATATAAGTATTTTTTTGGGAAGTTTATTATCATTTTTGCATAGTAAAATAATTTAACAAAATTAATTAAAAATGTTGGAAAATATTTAATATTAAATATAAAAAATTTAAATTTTTAATAATCATAATTTAAAACAATTAAAGATATTAAAAAGTGAGTTTATAGATTTAAATTGTTAAAATCAATATCGTTTGCGGTGATTACTTTATTATCTGATATAGGTACATAGTTTAAATACTGACTTTAAGTAATAACTTTATTGTGTATATAATATGGTAAATTTAAATATAAAATATAATTATATTGAATTAAATTATATTTTTTTAATTTTTTAAACCTTATAAAAATAAGTAACAAAATTTTAATCATAAAATGTGTTACAAAAAGATAAGATTTATATTTATTTAAATTTATTTATTGTTTTCTTAATATATACCTACTATATTTATATAATATGCTTAATATAATAAATACAGAGTTTAGACAAAAAGTGTCTTTTCAACTGGGATGCTCTTTAATTTTGGTCTATAACTTTAGGTTTTTGAAATGGTATTACATTCTGAGGTAAAAAATTGTAAAAAAAACCTATATAAATATTGCTTTAGAAAAATATAAGATATGTATATAATTTAAATCGATTGATTGCATTTATATTGTATTTTTTTTTTATGGGGGAAGATGGGAAGCATCAAAAGCCACCTAGGGAATTGTACGAAGTTTTTCTAAGGTAGTGTTGGGCTTTAACCAACTAAACACCACCACCCTTTTAAACCAAACTTTAGGATTGGACCTTTAATACAAAATGTTTAGTTTGGTTTTAGGGGTAAGGATGTAGGAAGCATTTTTGAGAAAATAAGGATTAGAAAATTTGGAAGGGAACTTCGAAAAAAGATGTTAATGTTCTTCTTAAATTTCTTAAATAAATTCTGTTGCAGTCCTTGTTTCGCGTAGGAAAACTTTGAGTGGAGGCATTAATTGTTTAATTTCTTTAGAACAGGTGTCTACTCGTACGAGATATCTATAAAATAAAGTCAATGACCAAACTGTACGGCGGTGGTTTAGTGGATCGAGTGAGTGATCAGGTAACTCTGGGATCATTAATGAGACGAATAGCGCATAAATTTTGCACTTTATCGAGATATCCCAGTGCTATTTGTGGAGCTCCCACCCATATGTGTGCATTATACTCCATTTTCGGCCTAATGTACGATTTATAGATATTGAGAAGTGCAGAAGGGGAGCGGTAGAAGTAAGCGATACAAAAAACCCAAGCACTTAGCTGCATCTTTGGCGATAACAAAAATATGATTTGACCAAATCAATTTTTGATTCAGCTCGATACCCAAAATGCTTAAGTTGATTGAGTGCTGCAGAGCTTCATCTTGAAATACCAGATTCGGTATCGAGGTTGCGATTTTTCGCGAGATCAAACTGCATTGAGTTTTTTTGGTGTTAAAATAAACTCTGTTAACTTCGCCCCATTTTTGGATGGGGGCATTTACTTTGATCTCATATTATTTATTATGCAAAATTATATTGCCTACATATGCATATACATATATACATATATGTACATACTTGTAAAGTTTAAATTTGCTATTTAGGATATCTTATATTTCATAGGTTTTACGATTTGAAAATTTAAATTAATTTGATCAAATATCCTCAATAACAAATTCTAATAAAGTATCCATATAATGAACAATATTCAGCTCAACATGAATGCTATATACATACTTAAATAAATTAGATTATATTATTACATATTATTGTTGTTGTGTAAAAATTCGCTTAATTTAAGTTTATCTAATTTTAAACGTATGTAGCTATAGGTATTAAAATTCTTGAAAATATTCAAGAATACTTATACAATTTTCAACATAAAAACTTTATTTTTTTTCAGATGATATTTTATGTTAACACTTATCAAAAATATTTTTAGTACATATTACTTATTAATTAATTATTCTAAAAGAAGACATAAAATTTTATTATTTTTATAATTCAAATAGCATTCAGCAAATATGATCTAATTTAAAAATCATAAATTATTTATATGCCTATGTATATATTACATTGTAGGTCATCGTAAATACAGTTTTGTTTTTTTAATGTCAGGTTTAATACCTAAACAGAACATCAATAAAAGTACATATTGCAAAAATTGAATGTTATTAACCATTTTTAATTTTTCCAATAGAAATATTTACTAGTATAATAATTTATACGATTTTTTTAAGTATATATAATAACCAACCATTTTAGTTATACTTAAAATATATGTACATATATATGTACTTTAAATATGTATAAATAAAGAAAATATACTACCTAATATTTGTTTTTGAACGCAGAAATATAAATTTTTATAAATGGTATAACAATTTTTCTTTTTTTTTTTTTTTTTTTCCAAATAATATTTCAATCAACAGTTAGTTTAAGTAAAAGTATATAAGTATATGTATGTACATATTTTAAATATTTATTGATATTTTGAAACCCACTTATGATGCATAGTTAATGACCTTCCCAAAAAAAAAAATAAATATTAAATTTTAAAATCAAAATTAGTCAAATATTGAAATGCAATGATTTGTTAAATACATATATTAATGAATATAGGAATACATAACATAAAATTTTATACATAAGTTAAATAATTTTTAAAATCTATTACTTCATATAATTATTAGAATATTTTAATATTTTTCAATGATTTTCTGTGATTTAAATAAAAAATTTACAGTAATTTTCTGTTGAACGTTATTCAATATATAAAGTATAAGAAGGTAAAAATAAGATATTTTAAATCATTTTTTTGTTAACAGCTAATAATAAATAGATTAGACAGTTGGTCATAAAGTCCCCAAAACAAAATCCCCAAAAAGAATAATATAAAAATACATTTAAAAATTAAAAATAACCAATAATTACATTATTAGATATTATTTTCTTTCTATTTTTAATATATGTAATAATATGTAAATATTTAGGTATTACCTTGAATTATGTTTTGATATTGACATCAGTGATGTAATAAGTAACACATACGGGCCGGATTTTGCAACGGTGCAAAGTTTTTTGGTGCAAATGCAAACTTTTTTCATTCTCACCAACAGTATACATTTGCAAACGTGAATAAAAACTGAAAAGCGGAATGAATTATAAACAGCGCTGACTATCATTTCAATAAAAATATATAAATATAAAATAAAAAAATATATATGTACATAAAATGTGCACAAAACAATTTAATGTTATAATACTAAACTATATAAACTATATAACTATATAATTTTCCATTTTTTTTTATAAATAATAAAAATACTGTCTTTCACGTTTGCATTCTCATTTGCATTTGCACCGATAAATACTTGGTGGAAAAACTTTGCACCGTCCAAACTAAATGTCAAATTTTTTAATTCGCACTCTTGTGGAATTCAAAATCAGTGCAAACTGAAAGTTTGCACGAGAACTATCAATTTTTTTATTTGCACCGTTGCGGAATACGGCCCGGATATAAAGTTATTTTTAATTCAGAATACCTACATACTACTTTAAATGTTTTAGTGTTGTGTTGAAGTTTATACGTACATATTATGTACTATCATGTAGTATATTAAAAAAAATTATTAGGAATAAGGAAGTATTATAGAGTTAGTTGGTAATTAGGTGGTTATTAGTTGGTTCAAAATCAACTTATTCCATTTTTCCACAATATTTATAGGTACATATATACATATGTACATATGGGTCAATATGAGATATTCTGAATTCGGAGAAATTTTAAAATTATTTACAAAATCAGTGTTGATCCCACATAAAAAGCCTAAATGCAATACTGATGTCAATAACAAAACATAAAATCAAGTTCAGAAATATAATATTAAAAATGTGTTAACAAAATAATAATAATGCAATTGATTATTTTTAAAATTTAAAATTAAAAAAAAAAAAAATTTATTCTTTTAGAAAATTTTGTCTTAGAAGATTTTGTATCTATCTCTACATTGCATACCTTTAATTTTTTGTTTATTTTGTTTTATTTAGCATCGGTTCTATGTTGAATTTCCAAACGTACTTCAAATTTTCTTTTTAAATTTTGTAAATGGCTAATTTTTTATTAATACTTATATGTAGATTAGTAGATATATTATTATTATAAAACACAATAAAATCGGGGTTGATAAAATCATACACTGACATACTCAAATTTGAATAATTTTTTTTTTTTTTTTTACTTAAATATCATATACCTAATAAATTTAAAATGAAATTTAACAAATTTTAATTGTTTCATACACATATATACATAAGTATATACGTAATATACATAACATTTCATCAAATACTGAATACAAAATATATTATGATTTAACATAATAGATAAATAATATATATATTTATTATGTAACAATATACTTATATATTATCAAATAAAAAATAAAAAACCAAAATAAAAGAAAAGTAAATAAATACCTATGTATATTGCATAATTATAATATTGACCAAAAAATAAAACAAACAAACCATTAAACTATGAACACAAAAACATAAAATTATATATAGAAACTTTAAAAATTAACATAAACTAAAAAAAAAAAAAAAATTTATTTTTATATATACTAAACTAAAACTAAAATTAATATGAAATTTTTCAAAAAACTAAAATACAAAATTGTTTAGTTTTAAAGTTAAGTTTCGTTTTAAATTTTCGATCATAATACAACTATTATATAGGTTTACGTTAACTAAAATATTCAAATTAGATTATATAAATATACAACAATGTAATTTATATAAAATTATATATATATATGTATTATGTATATATAAAATTATCTCTTATTTCCTAACTATTTAGACCATCTTCATTAGTTAATATTTTCTATTATCTATATTATAAAATCATTCACAATTTTAATTTTATATTGCAATATCTATGGCTATTTCTTTTTACTTAAAAGCAAAATTAGAGCAAACATTTAATAATTACAAAATTTTTGTGTATATTTTTTTAATCTATACATAATTCCTTTTCATTTTAGTTTTGATCTTCAGAAAATGATGATAAATTTTTGAATTCATTTTTTTATTTAATTTATGTAAATTGTTTGTACTAAAAAAAAAAAAAAAATACAAAAAAACAAAACATAATTAATGTTTATATTTTTATTTTATTTTTATTTATTTAATTTCAGTTAAAAATCTTTGAGTATAAATTTTCAAAAAAAAAAAAAAGAAACAAAAAAGAAAGACCAACTTATTTAAGGTTACATTTTGATAAAATTTAAAAAATATCTAATATATATAATATACTAAAAGTAAAAAGAAAAGAAATAACAACCTGAGAAAAACATGGAATTAAATCTTTAGTCAAAATTTCTTAAAACTACAAAGTATCTTATTTCACTATATTATATACTTTTATCTACTTTTTTTTTTTTTTTCTTGTTTTTTTTTTCTGTATAAATTCTCTTTTCAATCTTATAATACACTTCATTTAAAAAAAAAAAACACTTTATCACCATCATAAGGCTAAAAATAGTACTGCTGTAAGTAAATCTTAAATCTTAATACAATTTAAGATTAACTTATGCATTTCGTTATTTTGAGTACTCTTGTATTGATTCATTTTATCAATTTAGTTCTCATGTTTTGTTTGTTTTGATGTAAATTTCTAAAAATAAGTGTCTTTGTTTATATTTTTAATGTGGGTATAAACAAAATTTTCCGATTATATAACTGAAAATTGAAAATGCATAAACGATTCATGATGTAGTAATAAAATTGCCGATCTTGGTTTCAAATCCCGATCGTGTTATATAAAAATAATGGAGTAGTATTCAATTATTACCTTATGTAGCAATATGTTATATACTAAACTGCATATAGAAACTGTCTGATGACATCATCACTGTTAGGAAAACAGTAAAAATATAGTAGGTGGATTCATTATTCTCATATAATTCCATTATATTCCAATTCAAAGTTTACGCACCTCTGTTGTTTGTTTAATACTCATTTCCTTGTCAATATCCCGATTGGACAGTTAAAGGGGTATTCTTGATGTCTTTGGAAGATTCCCAGCTCTCTTAACACAAAAAAAAAGAAGCTTGCGTACAAGAACCATTTACAAATCAACAAAAAATTTACAGTTCTTTTTTCTATTATTAGCTATTTGGCTTTTTTTTTATTTAGTATACATGCTTAACTTTATTTAGTACATACATATAGGAAAACTTAACAATTTGGTCAAGTATCCAGTTAGAGATATAACTATAACTAAGTAACCGAATAGAATGGTTATAAAAAAGTGCTTTAGAAATCAAATTTTTTACTAAATTACAAAATATCAAGATGCTCTATTAAGACAGTAACAAACAGTAACTTCCTTTTGACGACATTTTGATTTTTTTTTAACAAGTACCATAAAGAAACTATACTATATAGTAACTATACTGTAACTAACTATACTATAACTATACTATATGCAAGTACATAATTATTATAAAATACAAGATATTAGGAGAAAGTTTTCTACATATTTCCATTTTATAAATAGCAGTATGTGTGGTTTTAAATGTTTAATAATTGTTTTATTCCATCATCATTCAAAATAAATTAACATAAAAATAATATAAATATGATAAAGAAAAATAAAACAAAAATAAACTTGAGATTTAAATTTGTAGTATTTGAAATCGACAGCTTGTAACTCCTTTAATTTATTAAAAAATGATGTATTGATCTATAGATATTTAATGCTATAAAAACACTTATTTAAATAAGTGTATATAAAATGTTCATGTGTAAAAACTAGTTAATTTGTTCAAATTAATTTTTAATAATTACATTATGATAGAAAAGTGAGCTTATCTGTTTTATATACTATATAAATATATAGTATAAAAATACATTATTACAGATTTATAATTAATAGATAGATTGTTAAGGCCTAAAATTGTATGACAATAATATATGAATTGAATAGACTTCAATCTTTATATTACAGAATCATTTTAAATTTTTTTTAATAAATTATTACTGAAATGAAATGCTTGAACACATTTTTCTAGATTGGATTTAGTATGGAGAAAAGAGAAGAACCTTGAAATGTAATCATGAATTTGATATTACAATAAAAATTAAAAATTTTTATGCATTTTTTTCCACATATTCTTATTCTTAAATTATTTTGGTTTTTTTTACTTTTTTGTCATATACACGGATTTCAAAAATTGTATTTCCGAATATTATAATACACCACACATCCAAAAGAAAAGAAGATCTAAATTGTATGCGTTATTTACATATTTTATTGATAGCTACTTATATTAGTGTTTTCAATCGTATTACATTACGAGTTTTATAAATAAGTCATTTTTTTAACTGTCAGGGCTGCCAGACTTTCCAAATGACTCCCAAGGTCACTTATAGTCCAAAAACAAAAAATCTATTTAAAAAGTTAAATAAAAAGTTACAAAAAATAACAGTTCATTTTAGTACATCATTTCTTACACTAATAATTTAGTTTAGTATACAGTTTCGTAAACTAAGTATAGTCTAATTATATGATTCGCACTTTTGAGTATTTAATAAATATTTTTTATTAGATTATCCTGTTAACTATATATTATTGACATACTATTATATTGAAACGTATTTGTAACAAGTTAACATTATCAATTAATTTCTTAGTACATATATTTATTTTTTTCCCATAGTATAACTAAATATATAGGGATCTTAGTAAATTATATCTCTGCTTTCACTTTTGTAGTTATAATTCTTTTTATATTAATTTAATTCTTTTTATTTTTTAGTATTTTTTTATTACTTCTTTGTAAAAAAACAGTTCCTTTATAGAATATATTATAATTATTATTTTTTTAATATAATATTAAGAATATATTTTATAATATATAGCCATAGTAAATCCTTATAGTTTTTGTTATAATGATAACTTCATTTTAGTAAAGTGTTCTTAAGCATATCTTTTAATTTTGCTATGATCTTTTAATTTTATTTTTTATAATTCATTTTTTTAGAGACATTTAAACCTTTAGATTGATGACTTTCTTATGATATTTTTGATTGATGCATATGTTCAACAAATTTAATAATTTCTTAAATCATAAAAATTGTGATAAATGGCTATATTCTTTCATAAATATTAATTTTTAACTTCTTATATATTTAATAGTTTTAAATTTAAAGTTTTTGCTTTGAAAATAAATAATTAATTTTTATTTTAATAATATAAAATATATATTACTACTATAAAAAGTTTATATACTTTAATTTATTTCATATAGAATTTATTTCATATGCGGAAAATAAAATTGAATTTTTGAATTATTTCACTTTTTCTAATGATTCTATAATTTAAACATTTAGTTTAAATAAACTGAACATGAATGTAAAATACACTTTACAAATTGACTAATATTTAAAAATATGTATCTACAAAATACTTGATTTAGAAGTTGACATAAAAAGATATACACTTAAGACAATAAAGATAGACACTTAAGACAATATACTTATGTAGTTAAGCGCTAAATTTGAGTAAATTAGGATCTATTTATTTGATTATAAGTAAGTTTTGCTGAACATATCACATATATTAATATAAATGATAATTTTAGTCGAAAGGAGGGTTTTATGTGAGTTTGGTACGAAATCCTATTTCTCAAAATCACAAACACAAAATTAAAAAAAAAATCCTAAAAATTTTGCATTTTATCACAAAATTCTAAATTAAAAAATCCCAAATTGAGTAATTTGATTCGCGCATTTAAATACTATTCATGAAAACCTAAAAAATATAAAATCTCTGAAAAAAAGTATAACTCTGAATGTTCGTCCCAAAACTGTTGCTAAATAAATTATAAAATCCCTAATCTTTTTAACTATAACTCTCCTTTCACAAGCATATTACAACAATAAAGTATTTACAATTTTTATGAATGATTCCAAAAAAAAAAAAACAAGAAAAACATACAAACGAGACATGGAAAAAAGATTAAGAATGAATAATAAAATAAAGTATGTATTTAAAAAATATAATTCACAATATTTATTTTACAAATTGAAATTTATAAAATTTATATCTATATAAGTACAAGTAGATATTTACGATAAGTATCTTCATAAAATCAATCGCTTTTTTTTCTTTTTAATAATTTAGAAAAGTTTTTGGAAATACTTTAGATTAGAGTCGTCCGATTGTAATGAAATTTTTTATAATGGTACCTAGTGACGTCACAAACATTTCATAGAAGAGTACTTTTACCGGAAATGTCATTTAAAGGTCAAATTGATTATTGTGCAATATTTTACTTAAATCGTTATATTTTTACTCTAAGACAATATTTAAAAAAATTTTACTCATACGAAATTATAGCTCTATAACACTACCTTTGATGAGCATTTTGTTCTATCTTAATATATACATAGATACTACCGTTTTGGGGATATTAGAGTTCAAAGTGAAAATTTTTATACAAACATTTTGAAAATTTTCAAAGAAAGACATACTGTATTGTTTATTATACAGTTTGGGAGATCTCTTCACGACCTTTTCAACAGTATATAACAAGTATAGTACGATAGGGTGATAAATAATCCCACCAACGGGTAAAAAACGAAATTAGTGAAAAAGGATTCAAGACGCATTTGTTTTTGGTATCTGTGAAGATGATTTTAATACAGTTCTTAACACAAATAATCTAAAATTTCATTGAACATTTTTTTTAAATATACCTAACAACTTTATTATTAAAATGATTTTTTAAATGTTTTTGATCTGAACTATAGTGTGCGAAAGATGGCTATACAAAAGTGAGTTATCCTTACATTATAGTTTATTGTTACATTTGAATTTGTATTATAAAGATTAGGGATATATTATCCGTTCTTTTAAAGTTTTATTTTTTTAAATTAATTCTAATCAGTTTGAAATTTGTTTAATTCATTTATTTCATAAATTTTACTATATGTATGTACATATATATATAAAAAAGTAAATGAAAATTACTAAAACAAATTTTTTCTTTTATTTCAGATATTGTTATAATTAATTGATTAAATTATCATATTAAAACGATCATTATTGCATTACATAAGAACTGTTTAAAACAAAAAAAAAAAACGATTAATTGTTAAACCAATAATAAAAAAAAATGTTATATTGAATATAAATCTTTTAATATCAAAAAAACGTATTAATTTAAAATTTTACAAAAAGATATTTTAAAAATATATAAAAGAATTAGAAATAGAAACTGAAGAAAAATAAAAAAAAAAAAGAACAAGAAAAAAGTCATGGTAATGCAAAAATTAATAGTAATATTATTTCATCAACAGCTTATTTTATGTTATGGTATCTGGGCATTAAGAACAACTGAAACGCAACCACCAGCACCATCACTAACAACATCACAATCAACAATATTTACAATACATGATGATGATTATAAAATATATTATGATAATCTTAATGAATCTATTACTAATATTAATATAACAAGTACAACAACAATAACACCAATTTTATTAAATACAAATCATAATGATAATGATAATGATGATAATGATAATGATTTTGAATTCGATAAAAATTTTAAAGATAAAAAAATGCAAAAAATTAAAAATAATACAGTAAATGAATTCAAATTAGATTTACAAAAAACTGCAACAACAACACCAATAATATCAAAAGTAAATACTTTAACATCAGTTAAAGAACAAAAATCTATGCCACCGATTCATTCATCATCATCATCATCATCATCACAATCACAAACAACAATAAAAACACAAAAAACGACAACAACAACAAAACGTTCTGCAACAACACATCATTATCATCCGCCGTTAGGAAAAATGATGAAAATTAATTCAATTGTAACGAATTGCACCAGAGATTTTTTTCAGATTAGTGCTGATTTAACTAAAAAATTTCGTGGTATATTCTTTGCTAAAGATTTTGTACAAGAATGTCGTACAGAAGGTAATTATAGTACATTTGTTACACTCCAATTACCAACATCTGGTTGTGGTGTTAGATCAGTACCAAAAAATGATGGTAGCTTAGAATATTCTGTAAAAGTTATGTTACAAATGGATGAAAAATTACGTCAAAGTTCTGATATATTAAAAATTGTTAAATGTACATTACCAGCATCATTGATGAGTATGGATGTATCTGGTGAACAATATTATGATGATATTGATGATGATATAAAAAAAATATATAGGTAAGAAATATATAGGTATTTTTTGAGTTAATTATTGGAATAATTTATAATGGTTGAGCTTTTTACTTCATATATATATATATATGTATGTATGTAGTTCATAGAAAAGTGAAACCCTTAAAAAATATATACATATATATATATATGTATGTATGTAGTTCATAGAAAAGTGAAACCCTTAAAAAATATATACATATAATGTTCTTTAATATTAACATATTGATTTCTATTTTTTTTATTTTTATATTATTAGGCGTGTGTATTATATTGGATTTCTTTTACATATTAACATAATATAATTTATTTATACTTTTGGGAAACTTGGGGAAAAAAACTTTTTATAAATTATTAGTATATATGTATAGAAGTTAATTGTAGTTTTTATAAGTATTTTTGAAATGAAATTCTGATTGAAATCATAGAAAATCAGTATTTAATTTAAGCTAATAATATAAATAACTTTATTTGAGCAACATTTCTTTTTATTCCAATGCTATAAGCAACATAGGGAATCCACGTACCCATTTATTATTCATATTTTGACTAAGCTTAATCTTCGCTGGAATCATTTGTTTTAGTTTAACTAAGCTGTTGATTACTCAGTTGTATTTCTATTGAACAAGACTATGAATACATATACTTATTTTTTATTTAATTATATCATAGTATAAGAAAAATTTATACTTCATATATGTTTTATTTATCTACATGAACATGACTCAAAACAGAGGTCTGAACCTGAGATCTTTCGAATGAAAGGATGATATTTTAACCACCACTACCATACCATGTCATAGCTTTATTTCAACAATTAATTTGTAATAATTTGTCTTTAATTTTTATCTAACAGATTTTATTTTCTCTTTGATAAAGCGAGCAGAATAAAAATCATTAAATTTACATTATCAATGATCATCAGTATTGAATATTGATGTATTTCGTATTTTCGTGATTCGTCAACAATATTATTATATGATGTTGAATATAAAATTATGTTAATTTTATTTAAATTTACTTATTATAAAATTTTTTAAATCTTTGCTTGTTATTTAATATTTATTTATAAGCTTAACCAACTTTATTTTCCTCCAATTTTATATAATATGTTAATCATAATTTTGGTTTTTTGTTAAACAGATGAAATGTCTATAGGCATTATTCTTGTTTGCTATATTAAATATTTACAAATTAATTTTTATAGGAGTCCATACTAAAATGGGATCTTTAAAAATTCTATAATTATACTATGGGTTCTAATTCTTACAGTTACATTTCAATATTTAAAATTCTATTGATCTGTTCATATCTAGGTTCAAAACAAAAACATATATTATAATTATTATAAGAATTTTAAAATTGACTGCTCTTCATTGTTTTTCTTTTTTATTCTTAAAATTCTAGTAATTCAAAAAAAAAAATCACCGTTGATTTTATAGATTCTTAGATTAATAGATTCACTGGTTACAATGATTAAGTATAAAATTGAATTGAATTATCTTTTTTTTACTGTTTTAAATATTTTAAAAGTTTCTAATGTAACACAACTCAAAAATACACAAAAAAAAAAAAAAAAACAAAAATAATTCCACATTATAAAAATTAACTTTTCACACTATTTTTTTTTTTTTTCGTTTTTTAATTTTCTATTTTTTCTCTTAATTAAATTTAATAGAAATGGTCGTATGAGATTATCATCAACAACAAATCATCATTTACATCATAATCATCAACATCATCAGAATTATCATAAAACAATATCAAATTTAAATTCAACTGGTGGTAGTTCAATAATTGATGATACAACAACTGATACAACATCATCATCATCATCACCATCAATACCGAGAGTTAGAATTTGGTTAGAATTAGGTGCTAATAATAACAACAACAATAATAATAATAATGGTGATAGTACCGTTGATTCTGGTGCAGTACAAGTTGGTCAAGCAACAACATTAGCAATACGTGCTGTATTACCAGGCACAATAGGTGTTCGAATCATTGATTGTGCGGCATTAGATGGTTTAGGTGATTCATCGCAACAATTATTAGATCAACGGGGTTGTCCGGTTGATGAGCAGGTTAGTTTTTTTCTTCTTTTTATTTCATTTATTTTGATTTGTTTAACATCAATTGAATGTCCATTATCTCTGTATATTGGATTCATTTGTTTAGATCATGATCTTTTTATTTTGTCTTTTTTTTTTAATTAAATTATTTCTTTGCGTTTAGCACATTTTTAAGTATACATAATTGAAAAAACATACTTATGTGTTTGTGTTTTCGCCCGTCCGTCCATCCATCTGTCCGCCTGGTTAGAAATTTTAAGTATAGATAGATCTTATTTAAAAATTTAAAGTTTTAGAGGAAATATTTTAATATAGCTTTATATTTCTTATTTTCTATAACTGCTAAAAGTTATAAAAATCGTTATATTCAAATTGTTATAATTCAAGTTCTACTGTATATTTTTTCAATATGAAAACGTCAATATGAGTCTTTTTTAAACCTGATGGTTTTATATACTGCTTTATTTTTTTAAATATTACGTAGACAATTAATCGGATAAAAAAAATTTTTAGTATTAGAATATATTTTAGTTGTATATGAGGGAAACGGTTTATACAGATTTGTGATGTACTCTAACTGAATTATACAAATATGTTTTAATTAACGAAGTTTAGAAAATCGGGAGGCTATCGTAATACTGAATTAACAAACTGTTTTTATTTTATTTTTATCCAATCCTATTTTTTACAAAAAGGAAAACATAAATTATACTTTCACTTATCACTAAGAATTTTATGTCCAATATAGCATTGACCTGTAACTATTTTCGTTTATTTAAAAGGCATTTTTTCAATTCAAAGCCGAATTGAAATCTTTCTAACATTTCTGGTCTAAATTTTTATTATTTAAACTCAGTTTTTGACTGTGCTTTTCGTTATTTTGTATTATCGTTACTTTGTATTATTTATATAGGAAATTGGTTTCTTACAAGTTTAGATACATATTTATTATATTTGAATTTGTATTTCATGGGCAGATCACTGGCACTTATTCTACGAAAGTTCAAACTCATAAAAGGTTTGAATATACAATCATTTAGTTGTATAATTATTTCGAAATAGAGATTACAGGTCGATTTCTTTAATTTTATATCTCGCACATTTATTTAAATTCATAAATTTTATATTTTACTCTATAAATGGTTATTATTGTATGTTTACAAAATCCATATTGTGCCCATTTCATGTCATAATTTTTTAGGTAAGTAAACCATAACGTTTTTATATGATGTGAAAATCTATGGGTCATAAAATTATTAATTAAAATTACAAATTGATTAAAGTAATCAGTAATGAAGTAAATAAAAAAGAAAAATTTTTTTTTGAACAGTTGCAATTAAATAATTAAAAAAACAAAAATTACAAAAAAGAATTGATTTTTCTGCAGTATGGTTACGCGAGAATTTTTAGAAAAGAAGTATCAATAAGAAAAGGATTAAGTTGTCAAAAAGCTATTTTATCGCGAAGAAATTTTCCTGTTTTTTATTATTATATTTTTAACCCTTCAGTACTCGCATACGGGTCTTTTCGACCTAAATATGTTTTAGAAGTGAATAACTTTTTCTGAAACAGTAACTGTCATTTTCTCGTTGCTTTTTTGAAAACTTTATTCATATTTGCTATATGAAAAACCATCTGTGTCTAATCCATCTAGTTAATTTTCACTTTCCTAAAATTTTAATTTGTTTTTATTTTGAATTTTTTGTTCTAATCATTATTAAATTTTGTATTAAAGAAATGTTTATTATCAAATTTTACATAACACTGTAAAATTTGATGAATTTTGGTGTACGTTTACAGCAGCTGTAAGTGTCAAAAATACAAAATATAAGTATATAAAATATTTAATGATTGTTTTAATTTTGACACTTATTTTGAATTTTTCTTTTTTGTTAAATACTTACATAAATTTAAAATTTAATTAAATGCAATAAGTAAATGTTTTATTATTTGCAAAAAAAATTTATATTATCCGAAAAAAAAAAATATTCAGATAATATCTTATATTATTAACACACATTTATGTATTTCTAAGTTTGGTTCAATATGATCCAGCTTGAGTAATTATGAAAAAAATATTGCGGCAGTACTGAAAGGTTAAGAAGACTGTATCAAAAGTATATCCAGCTAATGTATAATATTTTTAGAAAATTAATTTTACTCAAAAAGAAAATTACGTTATTGTTATTTTTATTTTTAAATAATACTATGTATATACTTGTCGGCTGCCAGTTTACGTTTGACAAATTAATAAATTTTATAAAAATACCTATGTTCTGACACAATTTTGTACATACATATGTAAATCTATTAAAATAATGATATTTCAAGAATTTTACAAATGCGGTTATTCTAATTTTTTCTTTTAATTTTTTTTTTATTTTATTTAGATTTTTACAATCTGAAAAAAAATATTCATTACATTGATTGTACCGTCAAAATTTTAATATAATAATAACGGATTTTTATTTGAATATAACTTTATATAAAGTACATTGTTTTTTTTTTCGTATTAAGATTGATATCTTAAATATTCAAAGAGTACATAACTTTACAAGATGATTAGCTATTGTTCAAAATCATCACTGTCTTTTTTTTATTATTATTTTTTTTTTTTTTTGAAATATGGAACAAATTTTCTTAATAAAAAAAGAAAAATTAATATTTATTCTAATTTTTATATTAAAGAATTTGTATATATCTATACAGTGTCATGCAAAAAAATATCTAATATATGGCCTTAAATTCCGATATGGATTTGTTTTTTGTGACAAATAACTATATTGGTTGTTGTATGTTACTCTTTACTTTTTAAATTATAAGAATTATTTTTTGTATAGAAATAACTTTTAAATTTATCGTAAGTTCAACTTACTTAAGAAGTTTATTTTATTTTGTTCGATTAGATTTTTAAGTTTAAAACTGGTGATGGTCCAATGCTCGTCAAAGTGAATATCAAGAACTATAAATTTCAAAGAAGAAACATATATATATATAGGTATATATTAAATGAAGTAAAATAAAAGAACGCTTTTTGAATGAATTATATAAGTAAAGTTGCTCATAACCAAAATATAAATTTATTAAAAATTTAAAAAATATTTTTTTATAAAATTGTAACAAGGCCTTAAAATAGATGAGTGTCGTACAAAAATTTCAATTTAATATAAATGAAAAAATAAAAAAAAAAAATAAAAATTATGTTGTATTCTAAAGGAGACGTTGTAAAAAGGTGTTGTATTTTATAATAGACTCAATATGATGCCTTAATTTTTATTTTGCTTGCTTTACTTCCTTTGAATACTTTGACAGCTGTAATAAATTATATAATTTCTTGTGGTACTTGACTGAATACTAAATAAAGTATTTGTGGTAAGTAAAGTAATTGACGTTTTTTCATTTTGAAGCACAATGAATTCTTTGATACTTTAATATTTTGACATTTAACTTTAAAAATAAAAATAGTTTTGTTTATTTTTACTTAATTTGTTTTACCGTTCAATTTACGGGTTCAGTAGTAAAAAAAGGTATATATAAAATTTGTTATTTTAACGGTCGTAGTAATTTTAATGTTACAGTAAAAAATACTTTTTTTTATAGTGAATTTAGTCCACTTTGTTTTTGTTTTATACTGTACCAACACTATAAAATAATTAGTAAATACAAAAGGGACTTTCATATATATAAGAAAAAACAAAAAAATATTATAAGTATGACCCAATTTTTTTTTATTTATTATATTTTATTCATTCTATATCTTTCTTTTATTTTATGTATAATAGTTCTTGATTTAATGCTATTAAAAAATAAAAAGATGTTCCTGTTATAAGGTATAAGTCTTGATATTTTTTTTTTTTATATTATTTTATGATTTTGATCTTTTATATTTCTGTTTTGTTTTTTTTTTTGCACATAATAAAATTAGAAAGAATGAGAATCTTTTGCCATCATTTTTATAGCGTGAATATTAAAAAAATATAATTAGTATATATTTACAATTATTAATCTTTTGTCTAGACAATGGTGGGTATTATGTTCTGATTTGATCTGATCTAAATTTTCTTTGAATTCATCATTATAGAATGGATTCCAGAATAAGATTTCAATTTATGTAAATAAAATTATATAAAAAAAAACAAAAATATGTTGCAATATTTGAAATTAAAATTAAAAGAAAGATATAATAATGAAAAGGTGGTTTGAAAGTTGACTTGCTTAAACCTAATTTTATAATTTTCAATAAATTCCGTTATTCTGCAGATTTATATTCTTAATAAGTAACAGTGAAAATCGGAAACTGTAATTTAAATTGGGATTTTTTTTTTTTCAAAGAATATTTAATGAAAGAATATTTTTAATTAATTTATAATTCATCATATATGATTTTTAAAAAAAAAAAAGTCGTTTCATCATATATGATTTTTGAAAAAAGACAAATAAAATGCAACCAAGCATAGAAAAAATTAAAACGAAAAAATGATATGGTTTATGAGATTTATTTAAAAAAAAAAAAGGTTTAGTCAAGTATAAAAGTCAGAAATATTAAAAATAACTGCACATTGCTTAAAATTTAAGGAATAAGGCACAAGAAAACAACCCGCTATATAATCATAAATCTGTAAATATATCATTAATATATCTTTTTTTTGCCTTGCTGCTCCAATAAGGAGCATAGGGCATCCACTAAGTCACTAAACCATTGACTACTCGGCTGTAGCTATTGTACAAGACTATGTCGAGACGTTTCTTTTCATTCTACGCCATCATATTATCTTATACCAGAATTATGGTTTATTATTATTTTATTATATACATAGCTATTACAATATAATAGATATTAATTATAATTTATAGGACATATATACTTATTTTTAATTTAATTGTATTATAATATATTGTATATGAGAATATACAACGTACGTCAGAAGTACGTAAGTCGTACGTTGCGTCAGAAGTTAACTTATATATACAATTAAGGGACGTTGAAAGCAAATTGCGAAAGATTTACTCATATTTACAGGACGGCAAAAAAATAATAAAGGTGTGAATAATGCCATCTGGTGTTATCTTTATTAATTATTTTTTGCATCGGGTTAATTCAAATAGAATTAGTACTAATATACTAATATGATATAGTTTTAAAAAGTTCATTATAATTTTTGTTTTTCGGTTCTGTTCGGTGCGGTAAAATTGAACCATCGCAATAGAATGTCTATATATATATATACATATGTATATCACTTTTTTTATCCATTTTAATTAAAAATAAAAATAACTCCTTTTTTTTTTTATATACAATCTTTTATTATAAATTTCACATTATATTTTTAATGTTTTTTGTTATGCAATCCACGAGCCAAAAAATTCATTCATTCAACATTTTTAACTCGCGATTACGAATTTTTAAAATTAAAAAAAAATTAAAAAAACATAAACAATAAATCTCATCTTAAATTACTTAAATTAACACTTTTAAATTTTGATTAATTAGTTATCTCATAATTGATAGTTTACAAAGGCATTTGATATATTTTTCTCAATTCAGTTAAAAAAAAAATAACAAAAGATAAAACATATACCGTCATTCATCAGTTCAAACATTTTTCTGTTTTTTTTTTTTTATTAACTGAATTTTAGCTTTTAATATATGTATGTACTCGTATATATGTTGGTTTCGTCTACTCTATGTTGTTGTAATCATTTAATTCATTTATAGCTTCAAGTGTTAGACATTATCACTTTCAATACAACATTTTTTTTTGTGTTTTGGTTTTTTTTTTGTGTTATGTGAAATGGATGTCAAATTAATTTGATGATAGACAAAATTATACGTTTTCTTTATTAAAACGGTAAAGTGACCATATAAGCACATAAATGCATATTTTTCTAAAAATATTCCTTGCGTTTTTAATGAAAGAGGTACAATTTTAGTGTACTACCTAATATTATATACATAAGTATACTAATTATAACTACCTAATATTATATAGTTATGTACTAATTATAAAGCACTACTTGGATGGAAGTGCAAAATATTACATTTTGACCAGCTATATTAAAAGTGAAAATAAATATATAAATAATAATATTTTTAATATTCATCTTTATTTTCAAATAAAATCTATATTTAAATGTCTCATATCTCATATTGGTTTTTATTCCATTTTTAAATATAAATTATACTAATTTGAATCATTTATTATATTATGCGTTAATATTACAAATAAAATGTTAAGGTATAAAAACTTTTACTTCCGAAATTTTCGTGTTCGAAAAATGTAACCCTTCAAACACGTTTTTTTCATCACAATATGTAATTATATAAAAAAAAATTGATAAGTTAATTATATTAAACATATATCATCATCAGATATATTCAATAGAATCTGGTTACAATATTAATTAGATATTTCTTGACTCATGGTATATACTCGTATATTAAGTAAAAATTAAAATAGAAAATATGTTTGTTAAGATTATGATAATGTACTTTTTAAACATATAACATACACATTGCAGATTGAACTTCTGTTTCAAAATTAAATGCTTTTGTTTTTTTTTTTTTTTTAAACTCACATGTTGTGTAAAGCATTAAAAATTAAATTAAATACATTTTGATGATCCAAAAATTAGTTTTTTTTTTCTTCTTTTATTAAAACATTTTTATCAAAGAAAAGAAAAATTAAAATTAATCTGAAGAAAGGAAAGAAAGTTTATTTTGTATTTTGTTTTGTTTCGTTTTTAATTTAAAAAATAGTTGCGGGATTTTTGGATTATATAACAGTTAAACTTATTATATTTGAAAATTGTGGTAGGTATATATATTTTACGTTAAAGTTTTAAAATTAATAAATGCTTCAAGAGATTAGAAGCGTAGTATATGTTTAATGATAATAAAGCTTTTTATCATCATCATTTTAATTGTTATTATTTTCGGCTTCTTTTAAATTTATTGTTAACATGCATCTTCTTCACATTTGGTTAATCATGAAATTTGTGAATATAGTTTTTTGTTTTTGTAATATATTAATTTTAGCACTATCACGGCACAGTATAAAACAGTTACATGCTACTGTTCGTGTAATTATATAGTTATAATTTATGTTTTCTGCTGTTCTTTTATTTTTTTTTTGTTTTGTTTAAATACTCATAAATAAAAATTAATTGTTAATTAATTATTTTAAACTATATTTTACTTCTCTATAAATATTTTGTTTTAAAAATTGTTAATTTATACTTTGATTTCATAAAAATAAAAAAATTACTAATACTTAATAAAAGTTTATGAATATTGTAGTTATTTTTATGTGATTTAAAATTAACTTCTTACTTAAAGAAATTTGAAAAGATTAGAAACATCATTTGTACCACTTATACAAATAATCCATACAAATAATGACATTAAAACTATACTAAAGGATACTATCTTTCATTGTTGAAGAACTTAAAAACATATTCAGAAATCAGAAGGTTTTACTAATATTTTTCTTTGGTCTTTTTTCGTTTTCAGATTACAGTTTGTAGTGAGTTCAAGATTCTTTAACCCCTTGCCTATTAATTTTTTTTAATACATACATTTTCACATACAAGCATAGAGTTTTGTAGAATTTTTGCAGTGTATTCTTAGTTTTGTGCTAAAGTTTTTGTCAATTGTTGAATCGCAAATTTTTTTGATATGCGTTGAAACTATAGGGTAACTTTAACCAGTTATTTACAGATTTTTTTTTTGGTTAAGTTTTTAATTAGTCTATCTGCAGAACAGAGTAAACAGAATCTGTATATGAACAGAACTCAATATCAATACCTAAAATTATAGCTATACTTCTTTGATTTTTTCAGTACAGTTTCGATATGTATGACATATGTTTTAATTGAGCTATATAAAAATTTTAATTGTTTGTTGGAAAAATGTATTTGTTTATTTAATATTTTGGCAAAACGTTTAGAAATTTATAAAAACTGTTAACTATAATTAAATTAATTAAACCGTGCGTATGCTGAATTTGAGTATCATTTTAAATTACAATTACTATTGGCTGTAATAAGTACAAAATAATAGTTATAATTTATTTCATATAATTTCTAAGGAAGTTTTCTCAACTACAAACTTTTAATTATCGCATAGCAAACTATAATGACACTTTTACACCATGGGAAAATACTCAAGATATTAATTTTTAAAACATAATATTAATACTTTCTCTGAATTCAATGTTATAATTGTAAAAAAAAAATAATTAAATTTTTTTTTTACGGAAATGTGTTAACTAATTTGTTATTATAACGCAACAGGAATGTTGGTATGCTTTGTTTTTATTTTTAATTTCACAAACTTGAATATTTAAAATTGAAAGACTAAATATATTATTAAATTGCAAACTTCTTTCATCAATTACACGACGTAATTTAATATTGTACGATTCATAGTTTCAAGAGAAATATAAATGTAATCTGATATGCAAATTTAATCTTAATCATATAGTTATAAACAAACATATAAGTAATGTATAATACAATTCTCGGTTAAATACATTGAATTGTGCTCTACAATTGTTTAAACTATGTATCTGTTCCATATCCTATTGTTCACGTTTTGTATTTTTTATTTTTTTTGCAACAATTTCTATCATTTTTGCATGATAATGAAAATGAAAGTGATTTCTTTTCCTTTTCCTTTTCATTAAATATTTAACTAGTTTTTTTTCTTGTTTAAAGTTTGATATTATAACAAAAACAATGTACTTTTGTTAATGAGTACAACAACCCTATTTATTTCTTTTTATTGTTTCTTTTTTTTTTGAAATAAAGGTGAAGGGTGTTTCTCGCTTAAGTCTTTCATTTTTTATGCTTTTTAATAATCATTTATGTGTCAATATGATATTTCTATAATATATTGCGCAATTGGAAAGATCTAGAACTGGTGGAAGTGTCTTAAAAACTAAATATCAAATTTGAAAAATTGTAAAATTAAAAAAAAAAGATATATTAAAACTACATAAGGCAAGCTTAAAACTTATAAATGCATAAATTAGTTTGACCCTGTATTTTAAGGAAAGTGTATATATACAAAACTAGAACTATATTGATTTGTTGTGTAATTGTGTAAAATCTCGTTTCATTCGGTTGGTTTAATTAAAGTGCGTTAAAATAATAAAAAAATAATGCCGTTTTACATTTAAAAAAATATTGATAACTTTTTTTGTTGTTCTTATGAAATTAATAATAATTTTTTTTTTAATTATACCAAGTTTATTTTTAATTTATAGTAGAAAAAAAATATGATATATTTCAACTATAACGTTTCAACACTCTTCAGCTGATTATCTATTATGTAATAACTAATATTTTATTGTATTCTTTAAAAAAAAAATACATTTTTTAAATGCTCAGTAAACTTTGTTACTACAAATTTGTAATGCATTTAATTTGGTAAATTATAGTTCTGATTTTTATTATATGGTGTGATTATATAGTTCTGATTTTTATTATATGGTGTCAAAAAAATACACTTTTTGAAACCGATGCAATCTTCATTGCAATTTAACGCAAAATGAAACTCTAAAAAACAGTGTATGAGTAACCTATAGCAAGTTTCTATTTTCTCATAAAAATATATTTGAATATAACTAACAACAATAACCATATTTATTTAAACAAGACCACTTGTAAAGGATTATCCGACAATCAATTAGTGATATTTAATTCGATGAATAATATAACTTATATGTTATATAGCCAAATGTTCCTAAATTTAAAAAAAAAAAAAGAGGAAATTTATTAAATATTAGCTTAATCTCTTTTCTAATAAATAAATTAATTAAGAAAATTAAAATATATAGCAAAAAAGTTTAATCTTATTTAATGTTTACGGAGTGGAACATCAATGACATTGACGAAGAGCCATGCCCTTTTAAGGGAGTGAAATAAAACCGAAGCGCTAAACAGTCAAATTATACTAATTTCTTATTGTTGTTTTTTATTTTTTTTTTGCTTCTATACTACATACATATGTACATATATTATATAATCATTTAATAATTACTTAACTAATAATCTTCGTATAATAATAAAATGTTCCAGTTAATTTAGATTCTATATAAAAAAAAAAATATTTATTAACCTTAAACACTTACTATAATAGTACATATATCTAATATTTTATATTATCTTTGTTTTGAATTTAACATATCACATCTTAAAAATATTTTTCATATATACGTAACCCTATAAAAAAAAAATGAATAGAGATTTTTCAAGGTGTATAATTTATATTTTAAACTTACAATGGTTACACATTGAAGCACAACATCACTGTTTCCTTTAATTTTATCATTAAAAATACTAATTTGCCAAAAAAAATTTTTTTAAAATAAAACAAAAAGATTTAAGTAAAATACTAATAATAAAAATATGTAGCTAATTTTTTATAACTAGAATAGTTTAGTTAAAAAAAAAAAAACAAATTTATCTTAAGATCATTCATCTGACATCTACCCTTGTAATTTCAAAGGTTACATATTATTAGTGGTATATGTTTTAATTTTCTTTAAAATTAAAAAAAATTTATGAAAATTTTATTTTGAATATTATAGAAAATTAGTTAAAAAAAATTAATGAAATTAAAATGAAAAATATTTTAACGCATTAAAAGGCACAGTGCAAATGTATCAGATATTTGATTAATCCAAGCTTCAGTTAAATTGTTCATTTAGTGAACTATTACAAAAAACTGAAATATCATCAATTACAATTAAGAGTTAATAAGTTAGTAAATGATGTTAGTTGTTAGAAAAGTATTACTACTATTATACTACTTCAAGTACTTCTAACCGAACCGGACAAGCAATTAACGTAATGCAAATAAATTAAAAAGTCAATAATTTTTTTTATTATTTATTATTATTTATTACATTATATTATATTATAATTGAAACATTATAATATACTAATCTTCTTGTACAGGTTAAAATCATATAATTTATACAACTATTAATGCCTTTAATTGATTTCGTCTTCTATACATCAGTTATTATATCTAATCTAAGTAAACCTATCAATGCAAATTTTAGAAATTTTTAATAAATTTTTTTTATTAAGAGTATAATTCATTTTCTTTTTTATCTAAACTTTGTTATTAAGATAGAATTCAATTAAAATTAATTTTCAAATTTTGCTATGAATTTGTGGATGAAATTTTTCTTTTTATATTATATTTTTCTTTCTGTATAGTCCGACATATTTTTAAATACTTTTTAATCGTTTAACTTTTCTACAAAAATACATCAAAAATGTTTTTAGTATGTATTTGAAGTAAAAGATTGATATCAAGATTAATATTGCTTATTATTAATATAATCAATAAAATGATTTGTTTGAAAATGTTTTTCTCTATATAAATTTTTGACTACCAAGAATTAAGTGAATCTTTTAAACTTTTATTTCCTTTTTATCTAAAATAAGTACTCAAAAAATAATTTCATTTAAATTGACAATTTCAATTTAATCTTTTAAATTATTAATTACATTTATTTAATGAAATCTTACTAAATATTAACGGTAATATTTTATTATTTAAACATAACCGTTAAAATATTAAATTTCTTTTTGAAATAAAGTTTTTTCTTTAATTATTTATTATTATATTCTATATAAATGTTCTTCAATAATCCAAAAAAACAGTTTCTACCCATCACTTGATGGTTATAATTATATAACTTTGTATTTAATGGATAGAATCGAATTATTAAAGCGTTGAAAAATGTTCATATCTACAAAATTTTATTTATTTATTTATTTTTTTTTTTTTTGTATTTTAAATACAATTAATTAATAATAAGAATATTAGAAATATAAAAACAAAAACATTTAAACTTAAAGGATCATAAATTTTTTCGCCAATTGATTTTAATTTGAAAATATTTCATTTTGACTATAAAAATACTAAAATTGATTTTAATTATTTTATCATGAACAAGCATCATATATGTTTATATTATTGCTCATAAACATTGTTTAAATGTTACACACATATAGTATATACCTCATTAAATATAGGTAAACAAACTTAGAAAAAAAACTTCTTAAATTTTTAATGTTTTTAATTATTTATAACCGTTAAAAATAAAAAATTAAAGCTTACATACCGTTAACATTGCAACTTAATTAAATTAATTTTAGTTTTAACAAAATCAGAGAAACATAACAAAAATATATACATATAAAATATACATATATAATGGTTGAATGATTTTAAACTTTAGATGTGTGGGTTTAAAAAACAACTGTGTATATATATACATTTTGTGAATGCCTCTTATTAATAATGATATACCAATAAATTATTTCGTTGTTTATTTTTATATGAATAAAACAAAAAATAGTTTAAATGGTAAACCATTGAAATGAATTGTCCGTTATGCAAAAATAAAAATTGCAATCATGTAAATAAGTAAAAATTTTGAAATCATGTTTAGAAGATACAATAATTTTATAAGTATGTACAAGCAAATAAAAAAACATATTTTAAAACATGAATTTTTTTTTTTAACTGAGACCAACTGAGATATTTTAAAATTTGTAAAATTATATTTGGATTTATACAAAGATATATTAAATTTATTTTATTCTAATTTTATGTCGCAACTCGCAACTTATGAAAATTAAAATAATCAATTTTGAAAAATGGATAAATTTTTTTTATAATTTTCATTTTTAAGTGATTGTTTTGTTATTTCGGTTAGTTTTTAGAATCGAAAAATTAAGTTTTTAGTTTTATTTACTTTATGGTGTATTGTTATTTTTTTTTTAGTAAATAATTCATAACATTCATTTGTTTATAGCGGTGGTACGAAAACTTAATTTAACGTAAGTTAAATATCATTTATAGCTAATTAACTGGGATTTATACTCACTTTAAATCAAAAATAAACGGTAAATAGGTAGCTAGTTATTTTATGCGGTTATTGCAACTGACTATATTTTTTAATATTGATCTGGAAACGCACTTTGTATTGATTTAAATTTTCAATTAAAGTTATTGGGACTGGGCTAATTAACTATATACACAATTTATTGTAGAGAATTTACTTTCGTGACAATTCAATGTGCACATTGTGGAGAATTTACTGTGGTGTAAAATTTTTTGGAAAAACTTTGGAAAAACAATAATTATTGTTAAAAAAAATATTTTGAAAAAATGTTGAAAAAAAATATGGTCCCATTTTATTACAAAAATAAAAATCTCATGGAATTCCCAGACATATATAGGATATACTTCCATATAGATTGCTCAAGCTTTTAAAATGACGTGATCACATAACGGTACTTTATGATATCACGGTTCCGAATATAATAGCCATTAGTGGGGGGTTTGTCATCTAGCGGCGGAAAAATGCACTACAACATTTTCTTAACATTTTGTATTATTTTAATTAAACTGTTATATTTTTTCCATAAGACAAGAAACTGGAACCATTTTTTACAATATTATAGAGCAAATACATCATTAATATACATCTTGTTTCATCTTAATCGGTACTACGGATTCTGAGATATTGCAGTTCGAAGTGGGAATTTAAAAAAAAAAAAATTCCAACTTTCAAAAGAAAATCACTATTAAAAATTAAAAACAAAAAACTCAGTGGGACTCGACTGAAGTACAATGTTTAGAAAACTTGGACTAGGTGTACCACTTACTAGAGAAAACAGTAGCTATGGTAACCAGAGAAAACAATAGCAATGTTTTTGAAAACCTATAACTATAACGGCATTTCCCTAATTCATTAAAATGCCAGTCAAGAAAACTTTAATTTAAAATCATTTTAGTACCGTCGTACTATGTCCATGTACAGAATAATCTGGTAAATAAAAGTAAAATACCAATTTATTTTCCTAAGCTTAGACATTTTAAAAAAAAAAACACTATATTACAAATTTAACTTTTTCGCTTTAAGTTTTTTACTGAATTAATTACAAAACAAAAAATTAATATATACATATCTATTTAAGGTAATGCCAGCGCTTCAAGTACGTATAACACCAGCTGAAGAAGGATGGTCAAAACCACATCCAAATGACATAGTTGAAAAATTATTTACAGCTACTTTTCCAGCTTTTAAATTTCCAGACAGAGAAAGATTACATGTAAGCTGTGGCGTTCAATTGTGTAAAGGATCTTGTCCAAGTGTAAGTATAAATATTAACATACAAACATATATTATACATGCAAATACATCAATAATTACAAATAATAACTTATTAGTAAATATATTAATTAATTATATAAAAATAAAACTATAGTTGATTATTTTTAATTATAAAAAAAATAAGGTAAATTGTGATACAGATGAAGAATTAATATTATCACAAGAAAAACAATTGGCACGTATTGAAGTATTTAATTCATTAGCTGTTACAGCACCGCAAATTGAAATAGATAGATATAGACAATATGATAGAAGATATAATATGAGTGGTATGAAAACAATATATATGTCTAATGTATTTATATAAAACAAAAAATAACTTGTTTAAATAAACTTAAGTTAATTTCTCCACATTTTTCTTTTTTTTGTTTATTTGAAGCTGAAGAACATCCACCAAGAATTCGAACATTACATAGTGATGGAACATTATGTTTATCAATATCAAATTTAGCATTAGCATTTTGTGTATTAGGTCTTATATTTTTATTTGCTGTTATTGTTGCTGTATGTTGTTTAATTAAATCCCGTACACAATTTAAATCAAATAATTCTCAAAGAGCAGCTAGTACAAGTGCATTTTCATCAAGGTAACTAACTAAATTCATAATATTATATTTGTATACATGTTTCTGTTCATATATATATATATGTATGTATACATATGTTTATATAAAATTTTACTTATGTTTTTAATTTGTTTAACTTTTAAAATTGTAGTAGTGATTCAGCTCAATCAGCAAGAGGTACAACAAGTAAGCTATTAATACCATATTATGCTGGAACTTTACCATATGGACGAGTTTATTAAAATATACCACACCAATTTTCATAAGTTAAAAAATTGGATTATCAAATCACAAAAAAAAAAAAAAAAACTATTCATAATGGTTTCTATTATAAGAAGACTGAACTAGCCTGCCTGCTTATTTTAATTATAAATATTATTATTTAATAAAAAATGCATAGATACATATATACATTTTAATGTAATAAATTAATAATTATAAAATAAAAAAAAAATATTAATAAAAGTACTTAATAATATGATTTTGAATAATTTATAATATAACAATAAAGTACATTGAATGTACATTTTGAAATTTTTTATAATTCAAAATCATTTTATTGAGGAAATTAAGATTACGATTTTTACATTTCATACAATTAATTTAAAAAACAAAAAAAATGTACACGCCAAAAAGTTTTATTCATTTTTATTTTAATTAGAATAAATTAGCTTTCAAAGAAGCTCAGTTTTGTTTTTTTTACTTTTTGAAAAACGAATAAAACTTTCTGGCGGATTAACAATTAATATTTAAGTTTCAAATAAAAAAAAAAAAATTTAAAGAATAATATATGTATTTGTATTTTTATTTCATTTACTACTTATAATTTATATATTTAAAAATGGCCTATTATTTTTATGGTCTGATAACTGATTAAATTACAATGAAATTACATATTAAAAATTAGTCCGAATCGTCCAATAAGAAAATACATATTGACATTTAATGATGTGTCGTTTTAAAACACTTTATCTAATATTTATAAAACCATATCCGTCTATTTTAAATCTTGCATCTTACCATTATTTGTTTATTTTAATAATAATTTTTATTAAGAAAGAAACAGATGTATTTGATTTCTTATAAAGAAGCAAAAAGTAATAAATAATCAAAAATAGAACTGCTTTGTTAGAACCTACACGTTGTTGAGCTTAATTATTATTATGTTGTCCTTTTGGATTCAATTTTTATTTTAAACATTAGTTGTGACTTGTGACTCGTGAGTCGTGTTTCATCATATCTTTTTCAAGTACATACTTCGAAGTTATTGTGATATTTTTAGCACAAAAACACTTTTAATTTTATATAAATATTATATTGGCAGATGTATTTTTGATTACATATTATTTTAAATTATTCATGTTCAATTGTCGTTTTATTTAAAATAAGAAAAATATGGATATTATTAGTTACACTAATTACACTTACAACGATAGCGTTTATTATTATATTTTTTTCAATTATCGTTTATGCTTTTTAAATAAAAAGTTTAATTTTTGAAATTTTCTAATTAAAATTCATATTTTCAAATTCAGTATTGAATAAAATTATTTAAATTGTACACAATTTTTAAAAATAACCAGGCCGTTCTTCAATGTATACTCGTACATACTTTGTAATCACCTCAAAAAGTGCATATGTACTTCATAATTCTAAATTAATTTAATACAGTCAGTTTCAATATTATTTTACAAACCAAATATTTTATTGGAATATATGAACTAAAATTAAAATATTTCATCAATTATTGCAAAATCAAAGTCAAATTTATTCTTTATTATTTTCTTAATAATTTAGAAAAAAAAAAGCAACAAAAAAAAGTTTAAAAACAAAACAATAACAAACTAAACACATATTTATTTGCACACGTGTTTATGTTTCAATATTATTCACACTTTAAAATAATTTCTGAACTTTTGAAAAATAACGGCAACTTTTGAAAAATATACAACTGTATATTAACGAATGCATTTTTTGAAGTACAATTTTATAATCATTTTAGTTTTGTTAACCCAACTGAAAGTTTGAGAACATTCAAAAAATTTTTAATCATAACATAACAAAAGAAACAAGTAAAACCACTGTTTGAAGAAGACTTAAGGAAAACTAAATAAAAGCGTATATTTCCCGGAAACAGCCTTACATTTGTCCTAAAAGAAAAAACTTCGGCTCAAATTTGCTATAGAGCATAAAGATAAACCAATTGAATTTTGGAGGTACTGCTGTTTCATTAGATGGAATTTATAGTAAGCATTTTTATTATTGCTAATCAAGTGAAAAGAAAATATAGAAAGAGCTGTAAATATTCCAACACGTTATTCAAAAGGAGGAAAATTATTTTGTGGGAATGGTGTTTCTTAAAATGGTTTTAGTTCTCTTATCACAGCTCCGAAAATATGAAAATATGATGTTGAGCTTGTTGAGGGTACTAATGATTGACCAAGATTTCATTTTGCAACATGTCAATGCGCCCATCTACAAGGTAAGATGCATAGCGCAATGTTTATCTATTGTTGAACAAAATGTGTTAAAATAGCCTTCACAGAGTCCTGATCTTAATATTATCGAAAATGTTTGGCATAAAATGAAGTCTATAATTCCTCAAAAAATGTCAAAATCAAAAGAAGAGACATATGATGATGCTTTGAAATCTTGGAATGAAATTGACCCCCAAATGTTAAAAATTTGGTAGATTCCAAACCGAAACGCCTCCAAGAGGTTATTTCTGCAAAGGGGAGCAATATAAAATATTAAATAATAATTCTTAAGTACACTTACTGCGAATAATATATGGTGACTATCAACTAATTTTTTGTATTACAGATTTTTAATTTTTTCTATTCTATTATTGTGCAGGGTAAATAATATAAAAACAAATACGTGTGTTTGTTTTTTGTTCTTGTTTGTTGAATAGTAAAAAATTTATAAATAAAATTTGAGTTTAATTGTAAAAGATTTATAAAAGTAAAAAAAAAGCATGACAGCAACATCATCCGGTTCGAAGGAAACATTCATCTAATGTTTCGGGTAAGCCTGGTTTTTAGTATAAAAAATAAAAATAAGGCTGTTGGGGCACAGCACAGTCACCTATGAATATGAAATGTATTCATCTTTTATTTTATACTAAATTCGATCATAAATAATGTTATGTACATATATTAAAAAACTACAAAATAAATCATAAAATTAAAAAAAATAAGTTTTTTTTCCCTATAGTTTACTATAGTGAATATATTGTACATACATACTTTATATATATGTAAGTATATAATATATATAAATTATATATATTCTAACTAAGTATAAATATATATGCATATACAATATATACTTCCTAGTTAAATTAATTAATATTCATTATATGTTAACAATAACTTCCAATAATATGTTGATTAAAAATTTTATACATTTAAATTTAAAAATTTAAATCATTCTTCATATATGTATGTTGTATATAGTCAATATAGTTTATATGTACTTTAATTGAAACGACGAATTATTGTTAAATTAATCATTCTAAATAACACATTTTTACGTACTCTTTAGGTTATTTTGCAAAAAAAAAATATACTTAAATACACAAATTGTCTGTGGTAACTTAAGAAATCTCATGCATATTTTTTCTTATATCTAGAAAACAAATTCATTTTATTTAAAAAATATATCTGACAAGTAGCATATTGTAAATTTAACATGCATTCTCATTTATTCGATTTATAATTATTATAATACATACAGCACAGCATACAGATAAGTAATATTTTTTTTGTATTTTAAAAATTATTTTATTGTAATACATTTTTAAATTTTATGTTAATGAACTGTAATATTATATAATTTGATAATAATATGTAACTAGAATGAATAAAATTTATTTAAAACTAACAATCTAATCTAAATTTTTTACAAAAACTTACATTAAATTACCAATATTCAAATTATTATCTATTCCAGCAATACGTAGTTACAATGTACATATGTACATACCAATTTATTTTATTTTGAAACATTTTTTTTTTTTTCAAGGTAATTCAAAGAAAAGAATGAAAAATGTTTATATTTAAAATTTAAAAAAAACCAATTTAGTATAAAATAAAAGATGATTAATTTCATATTCATAGATGTCGCGACTATTTGGGGTACAGCCTTAATTTTATTATCTATACTAAAAAATTTGTTCTACTTGGAATGTCTTATAATATATGTAGTCTTTTGCACATATTTAAGAAAACTGAACACAATTTGTATTACATATACATATTTTAAATTAAGCAGTTCAATTCATTAGCAGAGAAAATGGTAATAGAACGGATAAATCTTTGAAAATATGTTATGAAATTCATATTACAAAATAATTTTAATTTGTTTTACCAAATTTGAAATTTACTTTAATTTTTTATTTTAACGAAAGTATAGGTATCAACCAAAAAAAAACGACCATTTAGATTGGATGGAACATTATATTTGTCAGTATCAAATTTATCATTAGTTTTTTGTGTAATTTCAAATAATATAATATGCTATTTGATTTAATTAAGTAACAATCAAATAATTTACAAACAAAATCTAAATAGAAATGTCTTTTTGTGAAGGTAATTAATTAAATTAATAAAATTAAATGATATACATATGTATGACATATTAATTTACATCGATAACAATTAATGTTGCTGCTCAATATAGTTATCTTAGTTCATTTCGTAATTGCCTATTTGATTATATGGATATCCATTTTTATTCAAGATGAATAACTTGCACAATGCATTTTTCTGAAACACTGAGGCTTATCCGATGTTTATTTAGGATGTCCTATACGACTATAAAAAAACTAAAGTGTGTGAGTACTTTCAAGCAAAATTTTGTAAACTCTTTCGCAATAAGTAAGAAGATTTTCTGTTTTTTTGGTTTACGATTTTATCATTTATCAGTAGTAAAAGAATTGTAACAGTATATATAACAAATATAAAAATATTCGGTTAAAAAATATCATACATTGTTAATCAGATATAAATGAATAAGTTCAAAATTAAACTATATTTATCACGTTTTTTACTTTAACCCGATTATCATTTTGAAGGAGATCACAGCTCCATGTTGACTTTATTAACTATTAATAATTCTTTTATTTTACAGTTTTTAAATATATTTATTTTAAACATTATGGTATATTAAAGTTTATACTTTATTAGAGCAACAAATTTAACTTAACATGAAATGTCTATAATATACCATATGTAAATATATATATGGTATATTTATAGCACGACTTTTCTAAACATTGATAATTATTTTAAAATTGTAATGTATTTTAATATGAACAATGCTTTTATACATTCAGCAAAAAAAAATTTTTTTAACTTACAATTCTTTATATTTTTTATTGATTAGGAAATATATAACTAATAATGACCACTTTAAAGACAATAATACAAATACTGTTTACTTTTTAAATATCTACAATTTTTCATTCATATTTTAATGTAATTTAAAATAAAAAATAACAAAAATAATAATATTAACAGATTTTTGTTTTCTTGTTTTAATCACTAAGAGTAAGGGAAAATGTTTATTTTCTTCAAATTTTAATAAGTGGACAAAACTTTTTGCTATAATTTTAATTATAAATTAACATAATTTAGAAAAGAACATCATCATCACCCTCATCAAGCATATTTGCTGAATTCATTGCGCGGACATCAATACCTTTTTTAAGCAATTCGTCTTGTAGTTTTTCAGCTTTTTGTCTTGCAATGCGTTTTTTATCTTGAATTTTCTTTAAACGATAAAATTCTTCACGTTCCAATTCATCAAGTTCAGAAATAATATATGCTAAAGTACGATCAATACGAGGAATAATAACTAAAAGAAAATGAAAATTCCAAAACAATTTTTTTATAATTTCTGTGTATATACTACATATGTGATCAATTTATTAACTTACCGTGCTCAATTGCATTTACTCTTCTGTTTGTAATTTTAATTACTTCATCTAATGTAACAAATGATGTTTGAAGTGATGCCAATTCTACTAACAATTTAACTGCACTCTGATAATTTTTTTTTAATTTTTGTACCTGTTGTCCACCGCGAGCTAAAGCTGTTAACTCGTAAGTATCTGCACCATCTTGATACGATTCGAAAACTGGTAATGTTACACCAGCAACATTATCTTTTTTAGTACGAATTTTTATTTGAGCTTTAGTAACATCTTGTAAAACGTAATGATTTAAATCTCCTGTGGCAAATTTCGCTTCAGCGAGTGAAAATGCTGCTTCTTTCATTACTTCTCCCATTAAAGTTTTTGTCTAGAAAAAAAAATATAGATTAATCAAAAAACCTCAACTCAAAAATCGCATAATTTATTTGATAAATACCTCAATAATTTTACCCAAAATAAGCCTGAAACGCATTTGTAATGCATCAGCTTTCTTTTTTAGAAGACCGTGTCCTTTTTGTGCTCCAGCAAGACGAGCCTTCATTAACATTTGTGCCCTTAAAAAGAAGTTTTATTTATTGCATTAACAGAGTCATGTTAATCATAATTTTTTGCCAACATTAATAATTTATATTTCCTTTTTCATTCACACTAAAACATACTTACCCTCTAGAAGGGAAAATAGCTAGCCTTTCTTTTCCAGACATATTTTAAAATACAATTTTTAACAAATTTGCAAAATCTTTTCTTTTAGCAAGAAATTTATTATAGGTCAGCTGACAAATGTCTTATTTTTTTTATGTTGGTTGATTAAAAAGCAAATAACACACGTGACATCTGCTGTCATATAAATGAAGCAAAAAATATTAGATGTCATTTCTAGCTAAAGCTTGGAGACATCTATTAGATTGTATTTTAAATAAAAGACAATTTATTTATATAACGGTATTTTTGAAAATAAATAACTACTCATTAAATTTAGAAATTATTTTGTGGACAAAAAAAGTATAAATAAAAAACAATTTTTTACTCAATAAATCTAATTAAGATGTTCCACAAACTTACGGTTGAAAAAATTCAAGGATAACTACTTCATTAATTAATTAGACAATTATTTTTACAATAATAAATTAATTAATTAGGCTACTTTCCTCTCGTTTTCAAATAGATTCACAATTTAAACTTTACACAAATGATTGTCTATGTTTTAAATATGTAATATACGAAATTCTGATGATTCAAAAAGAATGTACAAACTCCAACGCAAAGTATCGATTAATAATTTATGTTATTAAATAACCTATACAAAATATTTATAATGTTGTGAACTATGTATTTTGTAAACACAAGACTTTATGCTTAATTTTCATTGCCGCTGTATAATGGAGATGAGCAGTGTTCTTCTATTAAAAATAATAATTAAGTCTATTTTGAATGCCGAAATTTTTCATTGGAAAACCTGTAAGTCAAATACAAACGTTAACATAAATAATTACTATTGATTCTAATAGTAGCTAGTTCTAAGCAATTGGTTTTTATAAAATTTTTTGTTTATATTTTCAACGATTTTTAATTTTAAGGCTAATACAATACATACATATAATTTGTATAAAAAAAAATCGTAATAAAAATAATAGGATAATACCAATATAATACTTAATAAATTATTTTAGCGAAATCGAATTAGCAAATTCTTTTATTGAAAAAACGATTAATTTAATTGAAACAAAAAATATATAATCACCTGTTGCCATTTACTTTTATATTTTATTATTACATATTCAGTAACTCTTACATATAAGCAATATATTATTTTAACTTATATAAAAAAAACGTGTATTATATCTGATATATATAGTTAATTGCTTAATTCAATTTGTTTTTTACATAAATTGAAAAGATAGTCCAATTTTCTTTTCTTTTCAATTATTATATTAGATATTACATAATATATGTACACATGCATTTTAATTAAATATATGAATACCATTATATAAGTTCTATATACATATACATACATATATTTTAATTTTCATTATGCATATTATTTTTCTCAACTTTTAATTAAATATGTTATAAATACAAATCACAATATAATAAATCAACATACATATGTATGTATATATACGTATATATAAAAAATTTATTTTTCTGTTTTGCAATTACTAAAAAATATCAAAAAATAAAAATATTTTATATAAAGCAATGTCCTTTTAAAAAGGATATTATAGAATATTATTATACTTATATTAGTTTTCTATGTATGCAGTATGTAGTATGTGTATATAAAATAGTATAAAGTACTTATTTAAATTTATATGAATATAATATACTTAACAAATTTTTTATATCTATAAACAATAATATTATATTATGGTCTATATAATACATTATTTGTATTACGCTATTTGTATTTCATGCGCAGTTTAGAATACAAAAAAAAAATAGTATAGACAAGTTTCTGACACAATTAATTTGTATCAAAAGGCTTTCATTTCCTAAAGTTTACATTAGCACCGCATTACAATTTAAATATATTATTTTACACTTTACACTGTGTATGGCTAAATACAGCAATTCTAAAAAAATACAATATTCCACTTGCACACAAAGTAGTCGAAAGATAAATGGATGTTTAAAGTTATTAAAATTTAATTTCCAAATTTCCGTAAAATATATTTATAAATCTAATCTGCATATTTTTAATTGTTAAATGAATTTTAGTTTTAACAAATTTTATTTTCAACAAGTTATTCGTATTCAGTTTCCAGTTGTAAATTTTTCCTATGGTTTTTTTTCTTAGAATTGAGAGCATCTGTAAAATCTGTTTTACAATTACCGTCATTATTAATTCGTATATTCTTTATCTCTATTCAATTATAAAATTGATTTATTCATGCATAAGGAAACTGCGATACTCTTTAACTACATTAAAATTAAATAAAAGTCTTAAAAATATAAAATTACGAAAATTTCTTTTAAAATTTTCATCATTATTAATTATTTAAATTCACATAGCCATAGGATCCTATCACAGTTAGATCAAAATTCACAATAATAAAAAGCAAATACGATGTAAAATTAAACGAACATAATTTATTTGATTTTTTTATTTTCGTTTAATTTTTTCCTTTTACATCCATTAGTCCTTTTTATAAACAAATAAAAAAACGTCTATACTTTGAGTGATTTTAGGTAATATAGGCAAGCCACACGAGTATTTATTAGAAACGTTTTACTCTTCGTTTCATACCCTCTTACCCTAAACTTCAAAATTAGTTTATATGAAAGAAGGCGTGAAATGAAGAATAACAGATTCCTCATAAATACTCGTGTTGACTGTGCGTGGATTTTTGTTCGTCATTTTAATGCTCGTGTATAATAGAAATAAATATATGTATGTATGTATGTATGTACATACATACATAAATAAATAATTAGAGATATAGAACTCCATAGAAAAATATCTTATAAAATTTTTAATAGTGTATTATGAAATATTTTTTCCATTAGTAATTATGCACAATAAAAAATATGGGAAGTAAACTGAACAATACCAATTTCATTTTTAAAAGTAAACTGCACAATACCAATTTCATTTTTGTACTTATAATATTTAAGAATAAGTTTTTCAATAAATTTAGCATAGTTTAATTTGTTAATATTGTTAATTTTGTAAAATCATTGTGTTATTTCGATTTAAATTAAATTAAGACAATAATTAAAAAATCTTTTGTGTTGAATGTAATGTACTATTATACCATGTTCTCTTAGTCACTATAAGCGACGATAGTTTTTCCCTCAGTCACTATAAATTAGAATAGTTTTAAGGATAATGAATATCATATTATAGTGTTTGATGAAGATTTATTCAAAATATTAAATCATTATTTTATATTAACTTTAAAATTTTAACATAGAAATTAATTTTTACATCTAAAATGAAAGTTTATATAGATATTGCAGAAAAATCCTTGTTCAAACACATTAGGAATGAAAACTGCTAAAATTAGATATATATATGATTATATGAAGAAATTTAAAATCCTCCTACAACGCATGCAAACGGAACTGTTCTTTTGCTTCAATGATTTCAAAATACATATGTATGTAACTATTTTTTAGTTTTTTTTTCTTTGGTAAACCAAAAGTATCTTATTTTACGTTTGACTAAACTTTATATTTATAATACTCTATATTCATATGTATATATTATAAAAGTGATACTTAAAGACCTTGAGCGTGCTTCTCTGTACGAGACACATCTTTTATATTATGTATGGAAATCACAGAGTAAAAAAAAGCAAAAAAACTAAAATGAAAAAAAAAATCTAAAAAACTTAAATACTTTTTTGGTTTTTATTTTTATTATTTATTTTTTCCGTTTTTTTTTTTTATTCTTTTTAGATTTGTGTATCTTTTACGATAATGTTTTACAGTTGTATTTTGATATTGAAAGTAATTAGATCCTATATCGAGCAGCGATAATTCTGTCAAAAAAATATAAAGTAAGGATAACAGATATACTTTTGTTTAAATAAATTAAATTATCCTTTTTAATTTATATTGTTAAAAAACTAATTAAAAAACAATCATAAAACTATTAGATATTTTTTAAATATATTTAGAGTGATTTTGAAAATATATAACTCCAACTGCAGAAATATTTAATGAATAATTTTATTCATTTAGTATGTAATATATAATAAATTACAAAAAAAAATTAAATTAAATTCTATATACAATATAAAAAAAAAAACAAGAGTAAACAAAAATTATTTGCGAACAGAATAGAGAAGAAATTATGTATACAGAACCAACTTCAACAGAAAATAGTTTTTTACTTTTAGTTTTTAAATATAAAGTAACACGAGCTAGGAAAAAGGTGTACTATATAGTATGTATACACATACTTTGTGCAAATTTTTTTCTGCACGTATAAATTAGTTTGTTTTGAACTGGCACCTAAATTTATTTAGTGTTTTAAAATTGAAAAAAAAAACTGTTATTACTATTTCCTGTAAATTCCGATAACGCAAATTTCATTTTAGGCAAATCCTTAAATTTTCAATATTTATATTAATAAACATTTAGTATAATTATTATTGTAAACCTACTACTTATTTTTAACAATTATAATTATTTATTATTTTAAAGATACATATGTATGTATCTTTATTTTGAAGTATTTTAAAGATACATATGTATGTATATAGTATTTCAAATTTTAGTAAATGATGATCAATGGTTTTTTAACATTTAACTTTTACTTAGGAAAGTAATTTTCTAACACATTGTGACCGTTAAAAAACAAATACAGAAACGAATTTATTTAAAATAAAAATTTGATTGAATAGTTTCTTAAATAAAAAACGTGTAAGTTACTCATAGAATTAAATATAGTTAAATTTTTCAATTGTTAGAATTTTTTATATAATATTAGCAAAGAAAAAGAATTTGAATAAAATCAAATTAAAAAAGTTTGTCTAAAGATTATACCTTTTTAAGTATGTATGTATGTATATAAATACTTATATACATATTATATTAAACCTAAACATATTTTGAAGAATGAAGAAATATATTACATAATTGTCTTACCTTTAATTGCTTTTTAATGTTTTTGTTATTCTAAAACCTTAAGATTTTATAATCAATGTTTAATTAAATATATATTTCAATTTTGTTCAATTTAGTTTAGAAACGTGAAAAAAAATATTAATGCAAATATTAATTTGCACACATACATATATTACACTTTCAGAAAGGTAAAAAAATTGAAATCTGAAAATGGATTATAAGTTAATAACACCTGAATATTATGATGAAGTCATAAAACATTTACGTCAAACATTTTTTTCTGATGAACCATTAAATAAAGCAGCAAATTTATGTGAAAAAGGTGAAGGAAATGCTGATCTTGAATTGCATAGCTATAAAACGTTAGAGGATAATTTGAGTATTATGGCAATAACTGAAGATGAGGAGGTAACAAATAGTATATAAACATATATTAAAATTTTTCGAAAAAAAAAAAAAAGAATCAATTTTAATAATTAAATTAATTTTTAATGACTTATTTTATAAAAAAAAAAATAGGTTGCCGGTGTTATATTAAATGGTATGATAAAAGCAGATCATAATGCGTGTCAGAAAAAACTGGATATGACTAGTGATGAAAATTTCAAAAAAATTTTTAATTTACTAAATTATATTAATTCAAAAGTGAATTTTTTTGACTTATTTTATATTGATAAACTATTTGATATAAGAATATTATCAGTTGATTCAAAATATCGTGGCCGTGGTATAGCTAAACATTTAATTGAACATAGTTTAAAAATAGCTAGAGAATTTAATTTTGAGGTAAGATAATTTTTTATTAAATTTTTAAATTTTACTAATTAAAACTGTAAAATTAATTGAAAGGTTGCAAAAGCTGATGCAACTGGATTATACTCTCAAAAATTATTAAGATCGCATGGATTTGAAGTAATGACTGAATTATATTATGATAAATATACTGATGAATTTGATCAACCAATTTTAAAAGTTGAATCACCACATATTAAATTACAATTACTTTATAAGAAAATCGATTAGATTTTTTTTACAAACGTATTATTATAAATTATTATATTTATACAACATATGTACATATATATGTACATAAAATAAATACATAAAAAACAAAAAATTCAACTGTATTTAAAAAAAAATATAAAAATGATTTGTTGTGCAACTCACCAAAAATAAATATTTAATGTTTAATTATAATATGATGAAATAAAATACAATCTGTACCTTTTTAAATTGATTGCGGACCAAAAATAATAAACGGAGATATCAAAGTTAATATTTAATAATACTAAAGTTTATTATAAAATATATGTATATATATAAATGTTGAGTTATAAATTAAAAAAACAAAAACTATTAAAATTTATATTTGTGGCGTAAAAATAAAACTATTTTACACGGGAAAAAAAATTATTTAAATACTTTAAAATAGATATGTTATGTAATTCATTTATATTATTTATTTTTGTATTACAATTTAAGTTATTGTTAAAATAATTGATAATATTAATTATTTAATATTGTAAATGATTGATGCAGATATATTTTAAATGATGAAGTTGAGATTTTCAATTTATATTACCACGATTGACGAATGAAATTATAGTGTTTATAAATTGCAGGCTATGTTGTATTTATAAATTGTAAAATTATACTAAAAAGTTTATTATCATTAAATAAATCTATAACGTCCATCTTTTAAGAAAAACAAATTAATTAACAGAATCATTTTCGTTTGTTAATTTAATTACTGTATGTATTGGAATATATTCATACATACTGTGCGTAGTAAAAACATGTATATTATATATATTAATTTAAGTTGCCGCTAAGCTTAAAAAATAAATTTAAAAAACGTTTTTATTATAAGAATTTAATTTAAAGATAATTTTAGATTTATAAATTTTGATATTAATTTTGAAAGTTATTTAGATACGTAAATTTTTTTTAATAAATGAAAAGAGAAATGCATTTACTTTACTTTTATAAAATCTTATATTTGATTAATAATTAATTACCTATAACTTTTTTGAAATTTGAAAATTTTAAATTGAAAAGTTTTTTACATTAAATTATATATTATTTATATGGAATATACATATTTAGATGTCTAAATTATATGTGTATAATTCTCATTTCAAATGAGAATTTTTAATAATAATAATAATAATGTTTTGTTAAAAACATAATCGAAATTTAATCAAATTTAATTTAACCCATAGTTTTTTATTTATAAATTCCAAACTAAAAACTTGATTTTAAATTTGAAATATTCAATATTTCCAATAAAATATTTACAATCTATGAATACATCTTTAAAGCTTAAATCCTGAATGTATAGCTACAATACCAAATGACAAATTCTCATAATTTGTACATAAAAAACCAGCATTTTTTATCATTTGTTCAAAAGCATCTTGTTTTGGAAATTTTCTAATACTTTCAACTAAATATTGATATGGTTCCCATGTTCCAGCTAATATTTGGCCCATTGGTGGTATAACTTGAAATGAATATTGATCGTATATCCATTGAAAAGTACTATTATTTAAATGACTGAACTCTAGACAAATAAAACGACCACCAGGTTTCAATACTCGATATGCTTCACTTAAGACCTTAAAATTTCAATTAAAAATAATAAATAAAAACTAATTTTGTGTTTACCTTTTCAATACGAGTACAATTACGTACACCAAAAGCTATAGTATATGCAGTAAAACTTTGATTTTCAAATGGCAATTTTTCTGCATCTGCACATACCCAATCAATACCAATATTTTTTAAATTTTGGACAGTATAACCTGATTTTTCTGCTCTTGATTTACCAACATTTAACATATTTTGGTTAATATCAGATACTGTGACGTGGCTTAATTTATTGCTACTTGGTAAATTTCTAAGATATTTAATGTAACGAAAAGCTATATCACCAGTTCCACCTGCCATGTCTAAAAGTTTTGTACCTGGTGTTGGATGTAATCGATCTATAAAAATATCTTTCCAAACCCGATGTAATCCCACTGACATAACATCGTTCATTAAATCATAAGAGCTGGCTACTTCCTCAAACACTTTGTAAACTAAAATTATTGCATAATTTTATTTCAGCTTTTAATATATATATCTACATATTTTTGAGGAAAAATTACCTTTAATATCCTTTTCACTTTCCTTGACAGTTTTGAAACCAAAATGAGTTGTAGCCTCTTGTGGTTGCGGATTTGTGTACGAAAATTGTTTTGCCTGAAAAACAACTGATAATAATTTACCAATTTGAGAAGGTAATTTAGTTGACTGTATTCTTTTTGAGCACCACATTTTAATCCGAATCCAATAATCAAAAAATAGTATTAGTCGATTAGTCTAAATATGCTCTATATTAAAATACTAATACATTAAATAAAAGCATATTTTAAAGTTTTAAATTGGTTTTAAACAGCTGATCAAAGATACTTTACTCTTTTATTAGTAATTGCTTTTTTTCTCTGTTAAGCTTTTTGACGTTTGTGATCTGACATTCTATTGTTTGTATTTTTTAGTTTGTGTTGTATTTTTTTTTAGTTTTAAAATAAATATATAATATAAAATAAACTAAAACTTTAATAACTGAAGAAAAACTCAGAACTAAAGTTAAAAGTTTTTTCCGATCCATCATACAATTTTTTTTACAATTCCATATAATTATTTTACCGTCTAGCACTAGATAAAACTTTGATCAAAAAACAAATCAAACAAAGTGTCAAAAAAATAACATGGAACGATCAAACTTAAATGCGTTTATTTCATGATATTTCTTTGAAGAAAATTTTACCGTCTGATACTAGCTTTATTCATAAGTAGTGTTAAGCGTAGTACCATCATAGGAGTATAGATAGACTATAGCACAGAATTTATTGATGAAGGTAAAATGTGTAGCAGCATTTGAATAAAAAAGCCTTCCAAAACCATTTCAAAACTATTAAGCACCAAAAAAGTTTCTAATTATTTTTTTAAAACAACAAAAACCGTTTCAGCGATACAGTTTAGTCTAAATTTTAAGTTTAGCTTTAATAATATTTACTTTAGTCACAATCAAACTAAAGTCAAAATTTCGCTTATGGGTTTATACATAACCTACATCAGAGGCAACAATAATAAGCACAATATCCGTCGCTACTTTTAAATTTCCGGATAAAGAGCCTTTGACAAGACTAAAAGAGCTTTTGATAAGCGTTATACAAAGATCAAAATGGCAGCGAACAGCATATAATTCCATATGTAAATTTAATTTTTCAGAATCGTGTTTTGAATTAAATAATGATCAAAGTCCGCGTTTAATGCCAGATGCAGTTCCAAGTATTTTCACCAATTACTTGATAAATTTAATAGAAACGAATAATAAAAATTTACGCGATGATAATATAATTTCGATGATAATTTTAATTCTCTAATTTAGTTTTAAATATTAGTAAAAAAAATTAATTTAAAAGACTGCAAATTATTATAAAGGTCAAAATAATATTATTTTAAATATTTTAATAGAAAATAATCACTTTAAGTGTGATTTTAAATTTAGAATAATTAATAACGATCTAAGTAATTTATTTCACAGGTAATACAGAAACAAAACAATTTGAAAATATTGTATGATATTGAAAAGCGCGAACAATTAAATATTATTATTGGCCAAATTAACCTTTTCTAATTTCTCTCCTCTCTTATTCTATTATCTCTATTTTCCTCTCTCTTCCATCCGGTCGGAAAATATCGTTTTTCAGTTTTAATATTGTTTTGTTGTAAAGGAATTTTTTGTTTTTATGTAATATATTTATTTTCGTTGTTTAAATATGAATTATATTTTTTTTTGTTTTTATTACTATATTGAAATGAAATATTTTTGTATAATATAATGTATTATATTTTTTTTTATTTTAGTTTAAGACCTAGCCATAGATAGGCCTAGGTAGTCTTCAGGTGATACCACTTAAAAAAAAATCGCCACATTCCCAATTAAATAATTTATTTTTTGCACTTAATTTTATTTGTGATTTTTTTTTTTATTTTTATTCATTCTTAATAAAATTGCTTTATTTACTAAACCAAATCGATATTGCCATAAAAATTATTATGCACCATTTTTTTTGCTCAGTAATGTACCAAATCAATGTATTTTACAGTTTACGATTTCCATGCCAAATCCGCTTCACGAAGCCTGCACGACAACCATTCGCGTTTTCATTTGTCTTCAAACCGTCCGTTTACATTGATCCTATATATTGATCCTATATTATTAGTATATATTATCTATGCATTGATCTTCTCGAATCTACTTTTTTTGATTATGAAAGAATCAATGATATATTGTGTTACAATAAATTTAATTAATTTAAATTTGATATTAATATTTAATTTTATAACACTATGAATGTCAAACACTTTTTTGCGTACTAAATGGGTATTGAGGTGGAATTAAATAAATTATTTTTAACAGTTGTCGGTTGCGAAAAAAAAGTATTTCAATTAATTTTCCTTTTCGATCGATTTATTTTAAAGTGCATATACCTATACATATTTAAAAAAATTTAAAAAAAAAGCTGGTTCATAATATGTAACTAAACTTATGAATATAAAGATAAATAAAATAAAATCGAAAGGTTAAATTTAAAGATCAGCAACGACTTATGTAATTTTTCTTTCGGTATTTTATAAATATATGTCTAAATTTATGAATATAGATCCAAAAAATTTAGATTTATGTTTTAATTTAAACAAATTAGTCTTAATATTCTAAACCAATTTCTAAACGTCTTGTAATTGAATAGAGTAAAAAAAATATTTTGCAAATTTTGTTAATTTACAAAATTGTACAGGTCTAGAATTCAAATTTTTAAATTGAGTTTTAAATTGTTTATGTGAATCAAAAATCTCATTGTCAAATCGTTTTAAGTCTAAAAAAATATATTAAAGATATAAACTTTTTATAACATTAATATGTACATACATACAAATCAAAGTAGCTTAATAAGTATCAATTGATTCAATTGGATCAAGTTTTTATTTTATCAATTTTTAATATTCGGATATTGGTTTTCATTATTAAATTTTTTTTACGTGTTCTGCGTTTGGCTTTTTCCAGACTTTCATAATAAATTGGTCGATTATTTTCAAAGTAGGTTTCAAACCATCTGAAACCTATCAAAACCAGTTTTGATAGGTTTCAGATGGTTTTAAATTCGGTGTTCTAATACCATAAATTTTTTTGTTCGAATAGTTTGATATATACGCGGCTTCAAAGCACTTTCTGTATTAGTTCATAATCTTGGTCAGGAATTTACTAAGTCTCAAACAATATTTGAAGGTAAATCTAAAAAGATATCGTCTGAATATTTATTCATTGCAGTTGGAAGACCTAAGTTAAGCGAGTTTTTATTTTGTAAAAATTTTGTAAAGAATTGGAAAGAAACTTATTGGAAACTTATAATATTTTCGATCGATAGTTCTTATTTGACTAAAATTTGATTCCGGCGTGGCCAATTTAAATCAATCTCATTATTAGTTAAACATGTATCATTCACATTCTCCGAAGGCAATATATCAATTTGCTGTAAACTATTTCAATTTACAGTTAAATCTTGATCATTATATTGTAAGGAAACGTTTTGTAAGGTTTGCACTATATTTTTAAGCTGTGTTTAAGTTAGTAATTTTGTAGAAGGGGATATATAGAATTTTTTTGAAAGATCTTTTTCTATTTTCATATCAAATGGATATTTATACCTTTGTGGCAAATTTCTCCATTTTTTGTTTTATTTTTTCATTTTGTACATGTATAAAATTATTGTTCTCAATATCTGTTCTTCATAAAGAATTTTGTTTAGATTGATTTTCAATATTATTATTAACAATATTTTCTTCAGTTATTGGAATTTCCTCGTTTGCTTTTTTTAAGACTTTATCAAGCGATGAATTTTGTAAATGTTTTCTTTTTTTGTGTATTACTTCTGCTTTATTTTTATCGAAAAATTTGTTTCTTTCGAATTTGACATACATTTTTTAACATTTACTATTTCAATGATTGAATTTTACTCTAAAAGTTCTGACAATTCATGGGAACTTACAGATGTTCCTTGTTCAAGAGATTCTATTGAAATATGCTCCATAATGGAAACTATGTTCTATTCATTGTTAATTTCTTTTTGATCAATGTGTAGGTAGAGTTCTAAATTAGTATTTAAAATATTATCTTTAAATAGGTAACATTTCTAATTTACATTTATCAATTAAATGCAATTTATCTTTTATCACAAACATCAAGTATTAATTTGAAGAAAAATAATTTTACGTTTTCCTTCATTAGCAAACTTTGTTTCTTCATATTTTTTCATCAACAAAAAAATAAAAATTTTAAGTCTGATTGTTATCGAATTTATTTTGACCAATCATAATAATTATATTTATTTAGGTTCCATAAACAATAATCAACAAGATTAAAAACAAACAAATTATTTATTATCGTTTGGTCAGTAGGTCGTAACCAGTAGTGGCTGTGTTTTATGTATAGTGTGATGTTAAAGTGACGTTTCTCAAATTCCAAATTCACTTTGTTTTAAATATTTTTTTACTTATGTACCAAATATGTGCTAAGCAAAATATTTCCTTTTATTTTTTTTTTGCATCGTAAATAAAAAAATTTTAAAATAAGATTTTATGATTAACAATGGATTGAATTTTATACTCACCTTTCAACGAAATTCAAAAAATTAAAGATTTTAAAAAGCCTTCTATGCAAAGTTCCATAAGAATACGTGTAAATTTTTGATGGCCTGAAAACTATTGTCAGCTGCATTTAATTAAACTTTTTGAATTTATTGTATGTTTATTAAAATACCAAATACCAATAAATATGGTATGGTATTTATGATTGATAAATGATGTAGGTGATATAGCAATAGCACTATAGCATATCTGTAGTCATAGACACATAAAATATTTTGACAGATACCTCATTTAAAAACATTTGTTATGTTATGAGTACTATGACTTTATGATAGGATAGGTATTAGGTATAGCTGGCTACTATACTAGATAGGTTGCAATGCAATGCAAAGCAAATTGATTATTGAACGAGTGTGTAGAAAAAATTATACTATCAATATCATATCAAATGCTTTTTTTTTTAATATTAAGTAATAAATATATTTAAATTTATATAAAAACAAAAACAACATTTATTAATCTAATGGAAGCTTCATCAAAAATTATAAGCGAGAAACCTAAAAATAGTGATCAGAAATATCGTTTACAAGGTTTTTATTTTAAATTTAAAATATATTGTATTGTCTTAAAAAAATTTTTATTTGTAGCAGCTGCATTTTTAGGAACAGTTGCTTCAATTTCTGCACTTGTTGGATTCTCAAAGACATTAGCTAACGCTAAAAAAGGCGAACATAAACTTATTGAAAAGGGAGGAAATCAAACTATTAAGTTGTTAGAAGGTGGAACAGCTTTAGCAACCAGAGCGTTAGCTTGGGGAACATTGTATGCTTTTCTAGGTGTAGGAACATTTTGTTATGGAGTTTGGAAATTATCGGGAGCTAAGAATGTATGTAGATATAGACTTCACATTTCTTAAAGTTATTAATTCCTTTTTTAGCTTGAAGAGTTCCGAAATAAAGTTGGTGGTGGATTACCTAGATTGACAAAAAAAGGTCCACAAACTAGTCGAACAGAGTTTGAAGGTTTAACAGATTTAATGACTTATTTGGAAAAGTGGGGTAAATAGGTTTATATATTAAATAATACTCATTTCAGCTGTCACTATCGCTACTAAAAAAAAAAACTATTGTTGACTTTAATTGTTTCTTATTCTGAATATAAAGAACTAAAATTACAAGTTAAAGTGAAAGCAAAATTTTTATTTTATAATTGAATAAGATTACAATTTGTTATTTTTGCTATATGCAAATATGTCATAACGTTGTATAAGTAAAAATTGCATAATATACATAATTGAATCAATAAACATATTTTTCTATTACAATACTTTTTTTGAGATCTATAATGTTTAACAAATAAAGCAATAACACAATGAAAATTAATATTAAGTTTTAAATATCTTAACGAAATAATAATGTCTATATGACTAGAACAATTTAGGCATAAAAATGCCCATTTTAAAGTTTAAATTTTTATGAGTTTGTTTAAGATTTTTAAGCCGGCTTACATATTGTGTTTGAATATCAATTTTTGTTTTTAAACAACTTTGTTTTAAATAACTTTTATTTTAAAACTTTTAAGTTTTGGAAATATTAATTGATTTTAGTGTTTTGCTAATATCAAGTTTTTAGACTTCTCTTTATGCTTAATCCACAGCTAAGGCGCATTTTTCTTCTTCAGGATGACCAATACATTCAATTGCTGGTTGATGTGCTGAATCCCAAATACCAGGCCCACATCTTTTACATAAACCAGCAAGCGTGCAAGGAATTTTTGAAAATTGTCTATAATAATGTAATAATCCTCTTGCTTTTCTTATAATTAATTCACCATCCATATACATTGCTAATGAATGAAAATGTAGTATAATTTCATTAGAATTTAAATTTTGTGAAATAACGTCTTCAGCATATACAGTGATTATAGACAAGCATAAAAATAAATGAAAATAATCTGTAAGGTAATTAGACCAGCAAGCTTCCCACATTTGAATAACAATAGATTCAGTAAATTCTCTTTTAAAATATTGTAACAGCCATCGGTGACAGAAAAGAAGTTCGTTATCATCACAATGTTCCTTTAAATATATATGAAACCTTGGAAGCATAGCTCTAATTAGTTCATTTAAATATTTTATATTTTTTTTTAATTCTTCTTGTTGCGATGAACGTACAGCGAAAACAGGCTTTTGTATTAGTCCAACAAAACACCAAAATGCTTCAGATTCGTTGCTTATTTCACGTAATACTGGTACGAGAAGCTCATTGATTCCTTGAGTATATTTTCCATTATTATAAAATGCATAATTTAACAAAATATTTTTCATTTTTTCTACGCTTATTTTTTCATTTTCCGAATGAGAAAGATTATGTTGTTCAGTTTCAATATCTTTTTCAATAACACATTGTACAGTTCTCCAAAATTGAGCTTGTTCTTCGGGTGACATGGTGTAGTTTCTACGCCTTGAAATTTCTTCATATTCTTGCATACGAATATTTGCTAAATGTGCGCGATCTTCAAAAGTTGAATTAAACAAATAACAATGTAATAGAAATGGCCAAACGGTTTTACGTAAACACTTTTCTAATCCGCCAAAAAATATACTTTTTCTTAAAAATATTTCGTCTTCAATTTGGCCTCTTTCATTCAAAATTATACCATAAAAACTGTCCGTGGTTATTTTATTAACTTTTCCTTCATCTGGATGTAATTCTAATTGCTTTATCTCAGGACGACAGACTAAAAATTGCTTATAAAGTAAATTCGACTTGTTGTTTTGATCTTGGCCAGATACTAATTTGACGTTGTGTAATATGCAATGCCATTGATGTAATACTTGTGCTAGATGATCTAAGCCACCATAATGGAAATGCAATACTTTCAACTGATTTTCTCTTGATGTTATTACAAAATGTCCAGATGTACAACGTTCATCATTAAAAAATAACCTCAACGATCTCATTTGGCTCAAATCAATAGAAAATCTTTTACACTTAAAATAGCTTTTCTTAATAGAAGCTGGGGATGTATTAGAGCTTTCTGAAGATGAATTATACTTAAGATCCATCACATCTGAATAGTGATCCATTGAATTATCTTCAATGATGCAATCTAAAGGAGTTGCACAAAGTTTTTTATATCTTGCTATGTCTATTTCGTTAAGAGGAGTATGAATGTTCTCAATACAAGGATTCGCAATTGTAATGTTGACAGTAATTTTTCTTTTGGAATTAAATGGGTTCGAATGTAAATTTCTACGATTATTGCTCAACAACGGTTGAAGTTCGGCATTAAAATTTTGAAGTTCTTGGGCTTCGGTTCTCAATGCATCATCTGACAAGGCACTAAAATTGCCATAATAATCTACTTTTTCATTATTATCGAATGGCACTTGCACATTTTCACAACTCCTGCTTTTTCGATTAAAATCCGTCAAATCATCTGTACTCTCATATCCACCATCAGCATTAGTATAACTAGTACACTCATCAACACTTTGAGTTGATGTAATAGGTGGTACATAATATGGTTCTATAAATGGATTTGTATTATTACATATAATTCTTGCAATAGAACCGTTTTTAATTGAATTTCTTTCAGAATTCACTATCTCTTCACATTTTGTGAATTTTTTTGTACTATTGTAATGGGAATTTTTTGATTGAATTTTTTCATTATCAATTGTTTGGCATTTTTTTAATGTAGAATTAGGAATCCAGGTAAATAAAAGTGTTGATCTTCGGGCACCATTATGTTGATCGACAAATGTTTTTGTATTTAAAATAACATATCCAGGGCAATGTAATACATCCAAATCCTCGCTGAACGGTGCTTGAGGATGGACACAAACATTATTTTTACAAAAAATTACTTCATTTTCTTCAACAGGAATATCAGCATTCTCTTCTTTTTTCTTTATTTTATCATTTCCTAATATATAATCTGATGCCTTCTTTAAAATATCTGCAATTGGCATTTTTTTCATTCACAATTTCAAGTACTTTTACTTAGTCTATATTTAAAACTTTATAATATTTATGAATGAGTAATACTATTATTCGTTAATGAGTATTCATAAATTGCAGTAACAGATTTTAAATCACTAATTTTAGTTTTTTTGTCTTATTTCTTCTTATAGCATTAGGTAGAAACTTTTTAGATTAGAAAAAACTGAAATTCATTTTTTTTCTGTTTTGTTTGACACAAACTGAGTACAAAAGACAGTAGACACCAATGACCAAAGTAAAGTTGACGTCTAGACTAGACGTCGATGTTGATATCATCTTATTTGACATTTGTACATATGCAATATATGTATGCAATATGCATGTCTACATAGTATGATCTACTCTACTATTCTACCAGTCCTACAATCTACCATGGTTCTACTATTAGTATGTGGAATCGAGCCATTTGTCACTCTAATCATTATCAAACATTTCTTAAATTGCTAAATTAAAATTATGGTATTATTAGTTTTTGATCTGAATTTTTTTCAAAAGAATAAAAGTGTATATAATTAATTTTATTGTAAAATTTTTTTTAAATTTAAAAGAATAAAATATGTAAAAGTAGTTTGAATAACCACAATTTCTTAAAGTTATTCTAACGGAAACACTTTCCAGTTTCCACAAACTGTTTTCTTCAACTTCATAAACATGGCAACTTGGCAACTATAAACTATTTTATTTTGTCAAATAATTTTTGTTGTTTAATTAAAAATTAATTAAAAAGCTTTTCATCTTTTTAGTTTTGTCAGTCAAAACTCAAAATCGCAAATTTGCAATTCTTAGACGGTATTTTGTATAAGGTTTGTCTGATTTGATTTATAAAAAGAAAAAAAAGTAGAACTATTATCTTTGAAAGAAATAAACATCTGTTAATTAATTTTATTTGAAATTTTATTTTCAGTAAAAATCAAAAAAAAAAAAAAGAAATGAAAGTGTTAAAAAAAGTGATAAACTTTTCTGCTGCTTAAATAAATTTTTATTGCGTCTTACGAAGCTTGGATTAAAAAATATTGTTATTTCTCTGATTATTTTTTGTTTTTGTAAAAAGTAAGTGAAGTTTAAAAACAATTAAATGGTTATATAATTTAGATTTTTTTTTTTATTTTAGAATTAACAACTTTTTTTTTTCATTGTTGCATACAGTGTGTATTGTCTGCCAATATTTGAATAGATAGATATGAAAAGTGTAAAATATTTGTATGAGATCATTTTAAAATTTCCATAGAAAAACTTTAAATAGTAGGTATTAAGCTAGAATATATACATACGTTATAATAATATCTAATTATTTTGCAATAGATTTAGATTAATTAATATTTAACTAAATTAAAAAAATACAATTTTTCTGTGAAGAAATATAACTCAATGTTCATTAAAAAGGAAGTTCATATGTTAAATATTAGAATCCTTGACCCATTTGTACATTACACATATTATGATTTATGTTATGTCATCTTAATAAATATTTTTTATATTTCATTTTAATAATTATAAATTTTTTGATATACTTATTTGATTTTTTTTCAAGTAAATTTATTTTACATATTTTATATTTATATCTATGTATACATTTCTAAAAAAACCACGTTTAAAAAATTAATTTATTATATTTATTCAATAGTAAAGTTATAAAAGTATAATACACAATAAGTGAGTTGAATGTTTAATTGCAAATAATTGTTATCTTTTTCCGAAATTTTAACATTAAAAAAAAATTTCTGTACAATGTTTAATATATATATAAGTATGTATCTTGTATTTTATACTGTATTTCTTTTATTTTATATGTCAATTACGGCTCTATTTAAAAAATAATTATCAATCTCACTTGAATTTACAATAATAAAACTAAAAACATTGTTTAAAAAATGCTAAAATCAAAATTCATTATTTTTTTTTAAAATAAAATTATCAGTATTTTATTATAATTAAAAAAAAATATTATAAAGCATAAATAAAACTAAAATTATTAGCTACTAGCTATATTTATTGTTTAATCATAAATAATATTTATCAATGGTACTTTTTTATTTTATTAGCTTTTATTACTTGAAATAATTAACTAAAAACCTTTGAAATTTAACCTTCAAAGAATTCTATCTTTTTTCTAATTTAAAAAATTTATACATACATACTTATAAACATTTTTTATTTCTAAATGAGTGAATATTTTATATTACACTTCATTAAACGACTAAATAAGTAATAAATTTTATTTTAATATATTTGCCATTAAAATTCATTTAAAAAAATTTTTTTTTTTTTTTTTTAAAACCTTGCTATGAAATTTGATTCATATTAAATTAAATTGAATTTCTTATGATAATAAAAAATTGAGCAAGGAATACGGAAAAACTTTCTTAATTTTTTGTATTGTTTAAAATAAAATAAACAAAAAAAAATAAAGAAGTTATTTTTTAGTACTTAAGTACTGAGGCATACATTAGAACTTAATTTTCAGAAAAATTTGCTTGTGCTGTGTGTAATTGTTTTGGCACGAGACACATTTTGTAATCAATTTAGCAGTTACTCATAGTTTTCATTGTTTTTTTTTTTAGATTTAGTTAACAATTAAATCAAAAGTGATAAAAAATTTTAAATTTGAATTAAAAATAAAAAAAATTACAATATCTTATCATTTATTAAAATTTTTCATAAGTTTCCTATTTGATTTCTTTTTGTAATATTTATTATTATCGTTAAAATCAATAAGTTTAATATTTAATTATATATTCTATTATCATTTTATCATTGGAGACAGGTGTTAATTTATTTAATACATTTATTATTATATTAATTAATACATTTGATTATGTTTTAACTTATATTTTTTATTTAGTTTTAGGGCAACCTATTTAAAATAGTTCAATCAAATTTATGAGTTTCCCAAACATTGAAAATAAATTTTTTTTTTGAAAATTTAAAAACGCAAAATTTTTTTGTTGTATAAAAAATATAAATTGACAAAAATGTCGAGAAACCGTTTACGTCGTGGCTGTTATTTATCATTAGCCTGTTCAATTGGTTCAATATCACTTGCTTGTGGTAGTTTAATGCAATTGCAATCATCAACAGATCGAATTTCAGTACAGCGAGGAATGTTTTTAACATCATTAGGTTTTTTGTATTTTATATCATTAACCGATTTCTTTAATAAATATTTGCTTGAAACATCACAAGGTATACTGTTTCGAAGAAAATATCGTTTAATGGTATCTGATGTTATGGATATTACTAATAAGTAAGTCTTTTGTTTTATCTTTATTTGAAAAATAAATTACATTCTTTTGTTTCTTCCTTTTCATTTTTAGAATTGTTTCGGCAATACAAGCAACCTTTTCATTTTTAGCTGGTTTAATTGTTTGTAAATCAACTTGCAGTAAATCATTTTTATATGCATCGCATTGTATCATGGAGGCATATGCTTGGTTTGGTACAGCTTATTTTATGTACGATATTTGGTCAATGTATAAAGTGCACAAACAAAAAATAACTGATAAATTAAAGTTGATGAATATATCATCGCGACGAACAACAACAATTTCAAATAAAAAGTTGGAAATTTCAAAAAGCTCTAACAGTGAAAATTATTTAGATAAGAAATATAATAATGGTTTATATGACAAAAGTACAAAAGAATTTAATACCAAACAATTTTATGAAGATTTTGAATTGAGCGAAGACATAATTGAACCTATTGCGAAGCATGGTCTACTCTCAGATTTTATTAATTATATGCTTAAAAATCCTCTAATGATTATACATCATATTTTTATTGGAACATTTGGATTTTTAGTCATTGTCGTAAGATATTTTTATTATTTTCTTATGTGTTTGCTTATAAATTAATATTTCTTTCAGTATATTCGAGGAGGTGGTGTTTGTATTTATAGTTTCATTTATATGATGGAATTTTCTACTCCTTTTGTCTCTTTACGAGGAATTTTAAGCAAGCTTGGAATGAAAGACTCAAATATATACATACTTAATGGATTTGCAATGCTTATATCATTTTTCATATGCAGAGTTTTTATGTGGCCTTATGTATTCCATTGGTATAGCACAATCATAAATAAGCCTATATTACAGGTAACCTTTGAAAATAACTAAATAAAATATAGACTAAAATATTTTAAAAAAACAAAAATTTTTATATTAGGCTATCTGGGGTTTGCCAAGAGGTTGTAAAATTGGTATTGCAATATTGTTTTTTCCCCAGATATATTGGTTTTACTTGATGTTAAAGGGCGCACTTAAGGTAAGTGAGGTGAGTTTTTACTTGAAACTATTATTTTATAAATTGTTATATTTTAGGTTTTCTTTCCATCATCTTCCAAGCAAATTGAGGATAAATCCAAAAATAATAATTTGTCACCAGAAACTCCTGACAATCCATTTTTACCAAATGAAAATTTAATATCTAGTCATTTGAAAAAATCTATTAATTTAGAAAAAAGTACCACCGAAAATGATATGGAAGATAGCGTTGATAGTGCATATACTAATAGTAATTAAACAAAAATAAGTTTATTTAAATGGAGTACAAAAAAAGAAAATAAGAGTTTGTTTATAATTGTAAAGAAAAATTATGAAAAAAGGAAAATTAATAAAAAAAGGGAATGAAGAAAACACAAATTTGTTAAACAAAGGCACACAGATTAATCACATAATCATAGTAGAATTTTATTATTATTTATTAGCCAAATAGTTTTTTAAATTGCATAACAAGAAAAAATGTTAAGACAATTAAATTAAATACATTTCAGATAAATTTTAATAAGAAAAACAAAAAGACTTGAAAAAATCAAACTAATATTATGTGAAATCAAAGTTAAAAAAAATTAAATAATATTTTTGTTGTAATTTTTTGTAATCAATAGATAAATTATAATAAATTAAATTCAATTTTATTTTAATTCTCATTTTTCATATTTTGTTTTAAATAAATCTCATTATTTAAATTGCATTAATATTGATTAAATAAAATATAAGTTATAGCAAATAAATAAATAATTTAAATAAAATTTAGTTATTTCCATATTTTTAGAATTTATTAATGAGTATTTCTCATATTTTATTTTTTAATACTCATTATTTAAAGTAATTAAAATCTTTTTATTTTATAAATCATAAAATTCTAAGTTTCAAGTTTATTTATTATTTTTAAAATTATATATTTTTAAAACAAAATGAGACTTTTGAAGAATTTACTTTTGAAATGTTTTATATATATAAAAAAAAAACTATTTTGTATCCAAAATTGGAAATTTTATTCAAAAAAAAATTTAAAAATAAAAACCAAATATAAAAATATTAAAAAAAGTAGGATTAAAATTATATAAAATATTTTGAAGTATGTAACTACATATGCAACTATAAAATATTTAAGCTTCCTAACTACCCTTAAAGTAGTGATGTATTTGATGTTTTCAGTAAATTTTGTAAAAATAACGTATCTCTATGAAATAATGGAAAGATAGAATTAATTTTGTTGTACACTTCATTCAAAAAATATGGATTTTACATTCTTTTAAAGTATGTATATAACAAAATGAAATTAAACATTTTTCCATTTTATCAAGTAAATCTTGAAAACAATCTTTATTAAAAGAAATAACAGTTGTCATTTATTTCTTAACTTTAAAAAATATATTGTCTTTATATAATTAATCAAAGGAATCATGTTTAAAAAAATATTAGTCATATAGTCATATTTATATACATATATATTATATATACATTAATTGATATACTTATAAAGTTTTAAATATACAGTAGACTTTAAAAAAAAAGTCATTTTTTCTGTAAATCAATTTATATAAAAATTAAAATGTAAAAAAAAAAAAAAAAATTGAAAAAATCAAAGTTAAAAATTGATGTTCAATAAATAAAGCAGTTTTTATATCTTATAAAAAGCTTAAACATTTTTTATATGTTTATAAAAAATATTTATTTGATGAATGAATTATGATATTTCGAATTTAATAAAAATTTAAATACACATAATAAACATAAATACTACTAAAATTAAAAAGTTCTACTGTATATAATTGCATATATATTTATACATTTTATATGTTTAGTGTTTAGCTGTGATAAGTGCGTAGCCTGTATGTTAAATTACTTTTTAAGTGAAAAACAAACAAAAATAAAATATGAATTTAAATTATTCAAAAATCATAAATTATTCAAATAAGCAAATAAAAATAAAAAATATTGAAAAAGCAAAAAGCTTGTAAAGATAAAAAAAAAGCATTATAATAAATATAACACCTACAATTTAAAAGTTACTAATTTTGCACAATAATGATTTATAATTTTTGTATTTTAATTAACAGAAGCTCATTAACAAAAAGGTTATTTTATTGTAAAAGCTTATTTTGCCAAATTTCTTTTAAATATTTTTCCATCATCACGGAATTTATTTGTTTTAGTAATCATGTTTTATATGAGCATTTTAATTGCCAAAACAGCTTAATGTTTTATGAATTCATAAAAATATTTTAAAAACACTCATATTAGTCCCAATTATTTGAATAAATTATCAAATATAAATTTAAAAAACAAAAAAACTCAATGTTTTAATTTAAAATAATATTGTTTGTAGCACCTAAGAAAATTTCTGTGCGTTATATCATTATGTAAATTTTCCGTAATCAGAAACATCACTTGCAAATGCATATTAAATTAATAACGTGGTAACGTTTATATAATAAATTTTGGCAGCATTTTCATTCTTTAGCTTGTTATGCGAAAGCATGCTAGTTAAAATAGATGTTCTTTTTTATAGAATCTCTCCACTATGGAAGTTAGTCATCATTGTTTGTAGGTCTCTTCTTGAAATTGCTGATCTAAAGAAATTAATATTGCATATGTTCTACCACTTTATTGCAATTGATGTTTTAAATTATAGGAATAAGATTCCATTATATTTACAACAAATTATATTGGTGATTCCTATTTTTTGTATAATAATTATTCTATTAAAAATTTAACATAAATAACTAAAAAATCTAAAAAAATAAAAACATTTTATGACTGGTAATGTTAAAAAATAAGTTTTCCAATTTTTTTATTAGTATATGTATTGTAAAAGCGCAAATTTTGTATATTTATATGTACATTTTTTCCTTTTTTTACGTTAATGACAAATTTTTTGAATATTTTTACAAAACAAACTAAATAATAATTGAATAATATAATTAACATAGAAAAGAAGCTTGTGGACTAAACCAATAAATAAACTTCAAATTAATTGTTAAAATACAGATTATAAATGTAGTTTCCTTTTAATAGAAAGAATAAAAATAAGAAAAATTATATTTAAATATTAAAAACAAGAAAAACTCACAAACATAAAAACAAGGCTATAAATATTGTATTATAGTATTTAAATTATTGTGAAATATTAAAATAAAAACTAAATGAAACTAAAAATTAAAACTCAAATGTAAAGTTTGCTTTTGCTTTTACTGATTTTAAATTGTTGTAATATATTTAATATAATCCCCTTCCTTCCTAGTTATATCTATTATTTTAAGGTCTCTTTCTTAGTAAAAATTTTTTTGCAAAATTTTACTTAAATAAAGTATTTATGTTATTTTTACCTGCAAAAAATACCATTTTGTTTCAATTATACAACTAGTATCTGGGTTGGATACTTTATAAATTAATATTACAGAACAAAATATAATATATATCATAACCTACATACATTAATTTTTAGATTAAATTATAAAAATTTATGTAGGGTATGTACATATATATTACATTACACGTAGTTTATTTCTGGTTATCGTTATATTATATGATTTTTACACTGCGTAGCCAAATTATTTATTTTGTACATAAATACATAATACATAGTTAACATAATTCCACTTTTTAGTTTATAAAATTTTAGTTTTAATTTTGTTTTAAGAGATTTTTGAGAATTACATATTTATCTTTTTACTAAAGTTTACTCCTATAGTTCTTTAAAAATTCTGTTTCAAAATTTGGTTAGATACCTACATACATATGTACGTAGGTAACTCTGTACAAAAAATGTATCTAAGTTTACTAATATTTAATTTTACTGTATAGTCAAGTGTATAATGGGTAAAATATTACTAAAATAACTTAATTTATCATGTTTTTCTGTTACTCAAGCAATATTATGATTTAGGAATTTTAACATAAAAAGCAAAAATTTTGAATGAAAACGTTTTTTACTGCCTTTCATTTTCTACGAAAAACTATTCAGCAATCAACATTTGTATCCTAGATTGCTAAAGGCCAGACAAGACAGACAGTACTAGCAAGATAGTGCACAAATGCATGAAGATTTTTGACAGTACTATTACTACTATTACAATATTACATTTCTTCAACTACTTTCTCCACTGTCTTGCCATTTTTCTAGCTAGTAATTAAGATAGTGATTTGACACTTCGAACAATTAAAAATGACGACAAATGGAAAACAACATTTATGTCAAATAAATTTTTTGCGGTTGTTTTATTTTTAATTTGATATTTTGTTTGTGTCTATTTTAAACATGAAATATTTTGAAAAAATATAACATAAACTTGAAAAATTTGATAAAATATAAAAGAAACTTGAAAAATTTTGATAAGAAATTAAATGTCTTGATAGTAAAAATGTCACATCCGTCACACAGCAGACAGTAATTTGACATTTCGTATTTCACACGCAAGATAGATTTAGATACATACTGTACTTTCGTTTGGCTGCCGCGTATCTTTTATCTTAATTACAAAATTTAATTTCTCTTCTTTTTCTACTTAAATTTCAATTCAGTATTTCACTATTGTCTTGTCAATTATTATTTTCCATTATTCTCAATTACCATTTATCAATTAAAAATAAAATGAGAAATTTTAGTAAATACGAAAATTTTTATTCCTACCTGTACGGAATGGAAACTATATGTCTATTCATCTACAATTTCAGTCTATACCAGTCTATACGTTCTACAAACCGAACCAACTACAAGTTACATTACAACTGCAAACTGATTATTGACTACTCCAACCAAAAGATATACCAAATCCATAATACTAATAAAATACATAATAATAAATTATAACTAAATAGCTAGTTACCAAACTACATTCCATGCGATGATCAATCAACCATATATGAATTTTACTAGGCATTTGAATGTCAATAGGATTACTATCCTCAATCCATGAGAAAGAAAACAATTATACAACTACTACAACTACATAACCACAAAAAAAAATCATTTCATTTCCACTTTGTACCTATTAATAAATTTGAGTAGTATTGTAGTAGTGACTAGTGACTTGACTAGTTAGTGAGTAGAGTACTTATAAGTTATAATATAAATAATAATTAATAACTGCTATTGAGTATTGATTGAAGAGCGGCAGGAGTAGTCTGTCACTTGGGCTGGCAGTAAATTAGCAATACATTATACAAACACAACAATAAAATATTAGACCATTATATCTTACTTCATATGCCGTACAGTATAATTTAATAACCATTCAGTAGCGTAGTACAGTACACTAATACACTGTATACTTCTATTAGCAAATATCTATTTCGTTTTGTACACAACACAATATAAAAATGTCAAAAACAGCCGTCAGTCAGTTTATTCTCTTGATTCTTGGAGAAATGATGTTGTACATTTATTGAAACGCATTTGGTATAAACGTGTTTTAAAATAAAAAAAAAATAAAGTAACAAAAAAGTCTAAAATAAAAATAACAAAAGAAGGTTTTGAATTTATTTTGAAAAATAATAAAATATTTAATTGATGAATTAACGAAAAATATTTATTGAATTAATCTATTTTAAAAAAAATTAAGTGATATTATAATTAAACATAAAAAAATATAATTTAATTTGTATTTCCAAATTTAAGCGGAAAAGTCTTATTTTTTAATTTTATTGTGTGATAGGAGAAATAAGAAAATCTGATTTTGACACCATATTGAAATTTGGTTAACGAATAGCGCGTTTTCCTTTATTAAAAAAAATACGAATGTAATTTTTCTTTTGAAGTTAATCAATTTTTATATTAAATAAATAAATATACGGGAGTGAAAAAATATAAAATAAAATATAATTTAAAATAATATAAGTTCTATTGGGATTCAATTTTTTCTTAACAAAAAAGATTTTATTTTATCAGTGTCATATTATTTATTCAATTTATTTTAAATAATAATGGTAAGAAATGTGAAATATTTTATAAAATAAAAACTTAAAAAGAAAAAAGCAAAATGTTGGGAAAATTATGTATGCTTAACATTTTTACATGTTAAAAAAGTATGTCTTATGCATGGTCAATGTTTTAATTTGTGACTGTGTTTCCTATTGTTTTTAATTTTTATTTAGTTTCTTTTTATTTTATTTTTAAATAAATAAAAATTAAAAATTAAAATTAGTTAAAAAAGAAAACTTAAAAAAAAATTACGTGAATTTGCGAAAACTAAAGAAATTCTGACATTTCCTTGTTGTTATTGCTTTATTTTATATTTTCTATAATTGAAACAGTATAACAGATAATTTCTGTAGGCATATTGGTTTTGGTTTCGTGCCGCGTATCTTTCAATTCACAGTAGTCGATAAAATAAGTTTTATTACTTAAAATACATACACAATTAGTATCAAAAATGTGTACATATGATCAATGAATAAAAACAAAACAAAAAGAAAGAAAAGAACAAAAGAGCACGTGTTTATTTATTTGCCTATTGTATCGACTAATGGAAATTAGGTGTTTTGTTTTTTTTAACCTATTAAAAATTCATTTTGAACCAAAAGTTATAATATAAAATAAAATTTAAGAATATATGAAGGTACCTAATGTGTATTCAATATTTTTTTATTTTTGTTAAATACAGACATATAGTACTTACATACATATGCATATGTATATACATTTTTCATTTCCATGATTCATATGAATCTTTTTCGCCTTACAATTTTAGTTTAAGACAGGTTTTGGGGCACATATTAAAAGTTTTCATTTTTCATTTCTTATTATTTTATTGCAATAAGTACCTAATTAAGTTTAACCAAACAAGTTAAAGATCCTTAAGTACTTTAAGATACATATAATCTAACCGTTTTGAATATTTGTATACCCGTATGAACTATGTTCAAGAGTATAATAAATTTGCTATTACGTTTGTGACACCTTAAAGGAGTCGAGCTAGATATCGTGTCAAAGGTATGGATCGGCTCAGAATCGAATTCTCAGTCGATTAAGCCATGTATGTCCGCTCGTCCGTCCGCACGATAACTCAAAAAATAAAGGAGCACAACTTCTCTTTTTAAATGAAAATAACTCAGTGTATACTGAAGCTAGGAATCTGAAATTTAGTAAAGAGGTTAGTTACATGCCAACAACTTTTGTAAAATTTGGTTGGTCTGGAGCAGCCTGTTCAGGCTTCTTGCACCTGTTGGAACTTAATGAAGCTAGGAGTCTGAAATCTTACAAACGATGATCAAGTTTTATGGCGACAACTTCCGTAAAATTTGGTTGTGATGGTACGACAGGTTGGGTAGCTGCCATACAGCTTCTCTTTTTAAATGAAAATAATTCAGTGTCTACTAAAGCTAGGAATTTGAAATTTAGTAAAGAGGTGTCAAGTTACATGCCAACAACTTTTGTAAAATTTGGTTGGTCTAGAGCAGCCGGTCTAGGCTTCTTGTACCTTGGAACTTAATGAAGCTAGAGATCTGAAATCTTGCAAATGGTGATCAAGTTTTATGGCAACAACTTCTGTAAAATTTAGTTGTGCTTGTGCAATAGATTCGGATAGCTGTCATACAACTCCACAATTTACATAAATATATTTCTGTAGGTAACTTCGGTACTAAAACATCTGAAAGTTTTTAAAAGTTGATCAAGTTTTATAGAAACAGGGTATATTACGTTCATACGAGTATCCCAGAGTTGACACAGTTTACTGTACTGCACTCTTCCTCGTTTTATTTAAATGAAAATTTGTAGGTAGAATTGTGCAATAAAATACATGCTTGAATTAAAAGGTTAATTAATATGTACATAATATCCTCTAGAATCTAGATAATTGTTTCATTTACTTTTTTTGCCTGTTTTAGAAATAAAGTACATATATAATTTAAACATGTAAGTATGTAGATAAAATATTATCTATATATAAGGTTTTCCAATTTGAGTGATATGATTTCTTTAAAAAAAAAAACACTAATTGTTAAGGAAATTCAAATGTTTTTTATTTAATGTGAAGTACAATCGATACAATTAAGTTCTGAATAAAACGTCATTCAAATAGCCTTCAACTACTAAAAAATTATTTTGTGGACAAAAAATATAAAAAAAAAATTTTTTACTCAATAAATCTAATATACATAGATATTGTATATTTATAAGTCGTGTAAGCATGTACATCCATATGTAGCTATTTGACTCAGAACCAAAGATTATCTATTACAATAAGATGGGTCACTCTTTTTTTTACACATCATAATGCATTTTTTTTACAACTACCTAAACAAAAAAAAATTAGTAAAACTAGGTAAAATATATGTTACATCATTTCAAACCCATTCTGTTATTGAAATTACTGTAGGAGAGAAAATGAACGAAATATTGTTTAGGTAGTATTTTTACAATGCTTTTTAAGGCGCAACTTTGTTAATGTGTCTATGTATGGTTATAATACAAAGTATAGGAATATTTAAAATTGAAACGCAATTTTTTTTTTAAAAGCGCAACTTTGTTTAATTTTATACCTATAATACGAGTATGTATAGAAATTATACCTATAATACGAGTATGTAGAGTAATTTTAATATAGTTTCTCACGATAAAATAAAAAATAAAAATTTGAATATTTGTTTATTTTTTTGACACTTCGAAATTTAAATGCCATGGTAGTGAGAAATTCTTTTGTAAGATATTCAATTTTTGCATATGTTTTAAAAATATCCACGATATTTATAGCAAAATATATTCAGAGAACATACTTTTGTGGATATTTTCAAATGTTTGATGGATATTTTTTTAGCTTCATCTCTTTCAAACACATAATTTTTGTATCTTTTGCCTATGTTTTAACATTTTCGTCGACAAGTATATCAGTCTAATGAAACCCAGCCTTTAAGCTTTTTTAAATAAAAAAAACGTAAATTTCTAAATTTTGACGAAATTAATTTTGAAAATTTGACGAATTTGATTTTGAAAAAAGACAAAATATAATGTTAAAAACAACAAATTTGAAGTGAAAATAGTATATTAGAGTCAGAATTCATAATATAATAAAAAACTTTAATAAAAATGTTAAAGAATTTGATATAAGACATAAAATGTTAAGTCCTCACCATTTGTAAAAAAATAAATACATATACGTAATATGTTTTAAAATCCTATTTTGATTTCTTATACTTTGCTTTATAGCTTCAAATTACTTGTTTCAGTAAATACTTTTTAATATTTTGTAGTAAATATTCTAAAACAAAAAAATTTTTGTTTTTCAAATCTTAAAACTACAATTTATAAAAGTAAAGTATTGTTATCTCGAATTTTTTATTTCGAATCGAATTTTAGTACTATAAACTTGATGCGTCGCTTTCAGTGTTCATTGTGTTTTATTATTAGGTCTATCTGCGTACTCAAAAACTGTACAAAAAATGTAAAACTATAAATTTTTAGCCCGAAAACTGTCTGCGTACTGAGAGTGACTATTTCTCTGACTAAATTTTTGATCACGTGACACACTTCTCCTATAAAGTTTGCCAGAAAAATTTTACTGGGCAAAAACTTTATAAATTTATAAAATTTTTAAATGTCAAAAAAAATATATTTTAACAGAGTGAGTTTTATTCTTACGCTGAGTAAAGTTTATGCGTTTTCATTTATAACATGTATTTAATAGAAACAAATAATGGAGTCTTAAAAAAAATTTTTAATTTTAAGAAGTATAGTTCAATTGAACGATTTCGTTTACAATTATTTCAATATGTAAATTTATAATATAAAAATTTGAAATAATATAATAATGACACTTCATAACACTTTAACAGTTTGACCTTTGTAACTTTGTAATATTTAAGTTAGCTTTGCTCTCTAAGTGGAACTCTATTCCGGCCATTTTGAAACGAGTAAGAAACGAAACGCACTTTAGATGTTTAATGTTTTATTATTTAATGTTTAACTTATTTCGGTCTCGCTACTACTACTTTCTGACTCTTCTTTTTCTGAATCACTATTAAGCATATCCATTAAAATTAATTCCATTTTTAATAATAAATAATTTATTTAACACAATAGAATTTAAAAAAAAATCTGAAAAAAAGAACTTGTACCTTATTGTTGTAAATTGTGATTTCAACTAAACATTATATGTCAATTGCAAGTGTGAAGTGTCAACTATAACATTTTTAGTCAGTTTTCTTTCTGCGTACTTTTCCTTACAAATGACAATAAATTGAGAAAAACGTGAAATTTTACTCTTTTTCTCTAAAAAAAAAAATAGTCAGAGAAAATTAGTCAGGAAAGTACGCAGACAGACCTATTATCTATAATTTAAAATTGATTATCTCTCATTCATTTTTATTTTCGTTTATATTATATGTACATATATTTTAATTTATTTTATTTATTAATAAATATTTTTCTAAATTCAATCAATTGTTTATTAAAATACCCATAGTAGTTATTTCAAAAATAAATAACGTAGCAGAGCAATTTCTTCGCGGGAAATTTGGTGGAAATTCTCCTATTTTTAAATGGGGAAAATAGGGAAATTCGGCAACCAAAAAGAGAATTCCAAAAAAAAATCTGACAACTCTAAAGGAAACTTCTCTTTTTTTTTAGTTTTATGAAACTAAAAATTTTTGTTGTTTTTTGACAAATCGAAATTTAGTTGTCAATTTTCTCTTTTGTTTTTTTGTTAGTTTGTTTTAAATATTTGAAGTTTGAATTGAAGTGTGGTTTGCGACTTGCAGTAATGCAATGCAACTATAGAGTTGCGTTGCAAATTGCGATTTGCGATGACTCAACATTGAAAGGATAAAAAAAAATAATAGTAAACATGTTCATTTTAACTATAATTCTACAAAATACAAATCTATACCTACCTATATAATTATAAAAACTATCAAAACTGGTCAAAACCGGCAAAACAAAAAAAAATAAGTCAATAACTATTAAGTATTAATTTAATAACTATTAAAAAAACTTATTTACTCTTAAGAAAATTTGATATAAAAAATATAGCTCACTGCTAATTGCTGATGTGAAACTGCGATGCGACTTATGTTGTGTTGTAGTGAGTGGTGACTCGCGCGTGAGAGCTAAAAAAAACATTGATGAAATGAGAATTGATGAGATGAGATTATGAGAATACAATTAATATTATTTTGGTCGTACTTGTTATATTGTATTATAATATATGCAAATATACACATGTGATATGATTATTATTTTCATATTTATGTTTGTTATATTGTATTGTATATGAGATTTGATTGTGAATTAATTGTGTTAAGATTGTGAATTGTGATAAATGATAATAGGTACATTACATACGTCAATACCTATTACCGGCTGGACTCAGAGCTGTTTGTGTAGTACAAAATAACAATAGTATAGTTATAAAAAAAAATGTGATGGAAAAGATTTTTTTTTTAAATTTTTTTCCCCAGTTTTGTACCTGTATTTAAAGAAAAAAAAAGTCGCTCTTCACAATTTAGAAGTTTGATTTTAAAAGAAACAAAATAATTTAAAAATGTTTCTTCAATTTTAACTTTTGGGTGTGGCTTAAAACTTTAAAAAGAAAATTTATTGATTTGTTTGGCTCAACTAAAAAAAAATTAATTTCCTTTTTTTTTGTTTTGTTAAATTTTATAATTTCTCATAAATATTTGAAAAGCATTTTCCCAAATATTTTCTACTAGGTACATTTATAAAATATTTTTCTACAACATATAGCAGCAGAATCGCCATCAGGACTAAATCTAATTTTTGTTCTTGTTTGTATGTATGGTAAATTGTATATCTATGGAAATAGATTCAATATTTATAAATAAAAGCCGTAATGGAAATAAGGATTATCTATGTATGCACCTACAAATATTTTTTAAGTGTTCCTTTTATTTATTTTTTGCATATAAAAGTTTAACCCATTTGGATTTATTGTGTAGATATATAACATATAGATATAGTTAATATGTATAATTATGTTTTGGAAATCTTTAAAAATTGTGTGGGTGTTTATTTATATATAAACGAAGAGTACCATACCAACACGAAAATATGTTTAGGTTGAAATTTTTGAAAGGATATTTTTAATATTGGCTATACATTATTAAACTTGGTTTAAAACTATGTACCTGCCTAGTTACGTTAAAAAATTCAACGCACATACATGAAACAGTCATATAACTGTATAATTTCAAGTTATTTCAGAGTTGACGCTTAAATTATTTAATGTCAAAACATGGTTTTGTTTGAAGCTGATTAAAAGCCTAAGAGGTAGTTACAAACCATAGCCGCATTTTTCATACTACACTACTATTTTATTACACAAGTCTAAAATCTTAAAAAATTAACTTACTAAGTAGATGTTAATACACAAAAAACACTTTGAATAATAATTAAGACATGATAAAAAAGTAAATTATAATTTTTCATTAATTTAGAAAAAAAACTGTGAAGCGTGGTTACGGAAGTTATACGGAATATTATACTTCGACAAAATTAGTTTTAAAATAATAGTAAACGTCAATCTCTTGTTCAACTTCTTCATACTTGCATATTAAAACATTAAAACAACACTAAAGTCACACAGCCACATAAATCAAATATTTTGAATTTTCCATTAAGGATACAACACGTTGAAAACTTGCTTATAGTATATTTATATATTTTCAAAATTTAATAATGTACGGGCAGCATAAAGAAAAATATCTTATGCTGGATTCACTGCTTCAGTACATGTGTTCGGAAATATTTTTTCAAAAGATAATTCTATCGGTAATGATTCATTGCTTCAGAACATTCTGTTCCGAACAAAAAAAAATTAGGTAGAAAAAATATTTACTTCGCCCTTTCTGTCTTCTAATAATTTTTTTTAAATGTGAGAAATGTCATAATTAATTATAAAATGACAGTAAAAAAAAATAGTTCTGAACTAAAAAGTTAAAGTAAAATCAGCTATTCCAGAGAGAAAGAAAATGTTCTGATCATTTTGGAAAATTGAGAGAATTCAAATTTCCATATAAAAAACATGCGCGCGCATGAGTTCGGAACAAATGTACTGAAGCAGTGAATCCAGCATAACTTATATTTTTTTGACAGTACAGGTTAAAAATATAAATTATATTCTAATGGTGATTGTGGTGGTGTTGTTTTATTCTAACATTAGTTATAACTTAAAGATATGTGGTATATGTAATTCAAATATGATTATATACTTATATGTCTATTTAATAGGTAAAGTTACATTTAAAATGTTTATATATATACAGTATCGCACAAAGCTAAAGAACCGCCACCGCAAAATTAATGTATATATAGATTACATGCTTATCTAGTCGAAATATATCCCTAATATATATTTCTAGAGATAGTAGATGTTTAAGATTCTATGACCAGTTTTTATAAAATATGCTATAAATATTTATCATATTAACTTTGGTGGAGACTACTTATTAGTTATAATGATATTTCAACATACAAATAATATGTTTCATACAGTATTTATAACTATACATTTTCTTTTCAAATAAAAAGGAATTTTATTTAAAGGTAAAGGAATGTTCAAGAAACAAAATAGGGCCATGTCATTCAAATATGAATGACGGTATTGTTTTATTTTAGATATATGTCATTCGTATTCTATAAAGATGTCGACAACATGAGTTTTGTTTTTTAAGAAATCATTTATCAAATAGTAACCGGTGTAAAAATTATCGACATACCAGTATACAACGTTCTTCTTTCATTTAGAAGGCTATATTAATACAGAAATGTATCATGCAAAGTAAAATTTGAAATCTATTTCTCGACATTATTTTAGGTAGAACATTATTCTTGTAGATACTATGACTTGCTAATAATTTGCAATCGAGTTCAATTTTACAAGACCCATCCAAAACATCGCTCACAAAAAGTTTTTCAATTGCATCGGAATTGGTTCAAATCCATTTAGTAGACCTTTGATGTTTCGTTTGTAATTTTTTTAGTATAGCTTGATAAGCAATATCTATTGAGTATTGGTTTTACTTACAATAAGATTTATAACATCGTTATCTATCATCAATCGGAAATTTTAATGTGAATAACATTAAAAAAATTAATAATACATAATTAGTATAGGTACTAAAATTTGTTGAAAATGATATGAAAGTGCTACATAAGTAACTTAAAAAAAAAAGAAAAGAAAAGAAAATAAATATATGAAATTTTAGGTCTTGTCCTTCACGGAAATTTTTATAAAAATGGCTTAACGCGCAATGTGTTAAAGGAATTTTAATATTTGGTTTTTAAAACAAAAAAATTAAAAATTATTCAATCAAAAAATATTGTGGTGTCAATTTAAAATAAAGCAATAACAATGTTATTTGAAAATTACTTTTGCGCTGAAAAGCAATAAATGTAAAAGTAATGTGACATACTTCTTTTGTACGTATATATATATATTTTTAGCTGAACTAGCTTATTATAAACTAATAAATAAATAATTTCATAATGTGTGAATGGAGCTACAAATTTTTTAAAGATAAATACTATTTTTCATGAAGGGTTTTTTTAGTTTAGAACCATACTGTATGTTCACAAACATATGTGTTTGCGAATGTGTGTTTATATGCATTTTTTTAAATTTATCAGTACTACTATTCAAGTTTTGTTTATGTACATATAAATATATATATATGCAAATGCAATATATTTATATAATATGTACATGTTATAATGTAAGTATAATAAACAACTTCTCTATAGAAAAGTTAACTCTTTAAGTGTTATGTTACTAAACTAAATAAGTAAAGTTTAATTTTAAAATTGATTTTATTTCTATTTTAATACAACAAAAAAGGAATTTGATGTGCGTAAAAATTTCTATAGGGTGTTTTATAATAATTAGGCATTACTTACATAAAATTGTGATGCTTCAAGCTCAAAAGATATTAAAAATCAAATATGTAAGAAAAAATACATTAATGATGATTTGTTTTATTTAGTTTATATTAGAGTTGTGATAGGGCATATGTATTTCTATTTTATAAATTATTTACAATTTTCTAGTACTTATCTGTATATTTTTTTGTAATTCTTGTTTAAAAAAAATAATATACATAAGGTATTATACAATTATAGTCTTATACAATTATAATTATGTATCTTTTGAAAACACTCTTTGGTTAGTTTGATCAGTTTATTTAAATTCTTTCTTAAATTCTAGTTAAGTAAGTACTTAAATATTTTTTTAATTTTTCTAATTCAGATTTTTAGTTTTTTTTTAATGCATATCTCTGCTACATAAATGTGGACAGGAAACACAGCTTTTCCTGTTGAGGTGTGGCTGTAGATGTCGTAAAAGGGCGAAAACTCTTACTACTTGTGTGCGATTCGAACCCTCGGTATTTAGAGCGTATTTTATACGCTCTTGCCCACTAAGCAACAGAGGCCCCAGAGATTTTTAGTTTTGTTTGTTCTTGTTTTTTTTGTGTAATCATAATTTATAATGTCATCAAAATTATGCTTTAGCCCCTATGGCTAAAAATAATAAATATTCACCATACTTTATATCATAATTTTTCTCTGGTGCTTAAGTTAAAATTTCACTTTCCTGAATAAAAAGTTAACGATTAGTGGTCGTGAACTGAATAAATAAGTGAAGTAAATAAAACTAAAAATTTTCTAAAAAATGTAAGGTATCTATATAAACTGATTAATCAAAATTTTTAAAGTATTTCTATCTTACTTAGATATGGTTTTAATAAAAAAAATGTTCACACTATTTAATTAAGTAAACTACATAGATGTATTTTTCGCATTTTTACATTTTATAATAAACTTTTGTCAAACTATTTTAGTAAATTTTTTTTAATTTTATCATAATTTTTTTTTTTTTAATTTTTTAAAATCTTATTTTATTTTAAACTATCTATGAACTTGCATTAATTAATGGTCATTATGAAGGATTTTTTATCTCATATTATTGATTGATTTTTGTTTTGGTGGTCAGAGACATTGATAGTTTATATGTGTATAGAGATATATGTAAACATATTGAAATGCATTCTGCAACTTAAATTAGTTATGAATAAAATTAAAACTTTCGAAAGTAAAATTTAAACAATTTGTTTTTTATTTTTTTTTATTTTGTGTTAAGGTTGTGTTAAGGTATTGTACTTTATTTTCATTTTAAAAATGTTTAAGGAAAACCCTTAAAATTAGTGTTAAATGTTGTTTGGCTAATTTGTCTTACAATGGACCTATTTACTTACATATTCTATATGTTGTTATATTTAGAATAACGGTATAATCATGATATCATATGATATTAATGTTTACGACAAGTACGTAAGTAACTTATTTCAAAATTTATTATATTTTAAGTCTAAATAAAATGTTTTTAAAAATAACTTAAAAATATAAACCCTAAAAAATAGTTAGGTACCTATACCTACTTTTAAAAACTTAAAAAAAAAAACGTTATTCCTTAAAAATAAAACATGAAAGAGAAAATTTGTTTTGATAAAGAAATTCTATATTTTTATTTCTTAAAAAAAAAATACATATGTATATCAAATATCTTTTAACCCAAAATATATCCCAAAAAGATGTTCGTAAATTATTCTAGCGCCCAGAATAACAATAAAAGGGAAGATTTTTCTTTTACATACTTCATTTTATATTGCAAATGTTCTTTTTAAAAACATAAACCATTATTTTTATTTCATGGTTTTTTTTTTATTATCTTGTTATTGCTGCGCTTTATCCTGAGTCCTGACAGTACAAAATACTAATACTACAACTTTTACTGCTACTGCTAGTATTTTCTACCAATTATACTGTTACTTCTGTTACCATTCTTCTTTTTCTTTAATAATTTTTGTGGTTACGTTTTTTTCCAATTTCTGTTTCTGTGCTACTGCTGCTGTTTCTGTATGTGTTGTGTACATGCATAATATTATATATATATCTATATATAAATATATTTACTTATAGGTATTTTTTTCAAAACAATTAATACGTATCTGTTTTTTACTTTTTTATATTATTTAAATTACTTTTATAATAAAGGAAGCATATATTCAATGTTTCACTTATATACATATATTCAATGTTCACATTTTCTTTATGTATTATTTTATATACATTAGTTATAGTTTTAAGTTTTTCAAAATATTTTTTAAATTTTTTGTGTACCGTTTTTTAAAAATCCATTATTTTATCATCTAAGAATTTTTTTCTGTTATTATAATTACTATTACTTATCATTATAATTGTATAGTTTATATAAAATGTATAAAATATATAAAAACAAATAACTCTATATACTTTATGTACAATTTTTCATATCATAATCCTGTATTATCATTTACCTATACTTACATATTATATTATATAAAGTTGATTGAAGGAAAATATAAATTGTGTTTGTTTTTTTTTTGTTATGTATATTATGAGTAAAAAATATGTGAAAAGAACCTTTTCCATCAGTTGAGTTTTCAACATCAGAAGGTACTGATGAATGATTTTCTTCCAAAATTAGTTAATTCAAAAAAAACCATTTTTATTTAAAAAAAAAAATATTCTTAAATTGCTGAATAATAATAATAATAATAATAATAATAATAATTAGTGTTATAAAAAAAAATATCGTGATTAAGCATTTTAAAATTAAAATACACATTATCAAAATCAATTAATATTATTTAATTAATTATTATAATATAGGCTACAAAAAATAATTTGGAAGACGAAGACGATTTTGATGATTCCGGATCTGATTTTGATGATGATGAAGATCCTGACCAAATAGAAGTTCCAGGTGAGTAAAAATAAAAATTTAATTTATATAAAAATGTTCTAATTAAAAACACATCCTTCACAATAATATATGTATATTATAATTATGTCTGATAGAGTTATATAGATCAATGTTCATTTGTATATAACCAAAAAGTTGTGTTCAAAATTTTTATAGATTATACAAAAAAATTAATTAAAATTTTTCTTTTTTCAATTAATTATAATGTGAGTAGTTACTAAAGGAAGCCCTAATTTTATTAAAAATTTTTGAAATAAATTTCAATAAACATATATGTACATTTTTATTTAAATTTTGGAAACTATATTAGATTTAGTTTATTTGTTTAGGTAAATATTTTCTTCAAATTTATTAAGAATACACCGACGGGAATCGGACCTATAATATTTTTTATTGTCAAGTTGAGTTTTAATTTATAAATAAAGTTAATTTCAAATTTTTTTTTTTCTATAAAATATACTAATGTGGGATTATTAGAAAAAAAAAATAATTATATTACACATAGATTTAATTATAACGGTTTATTTTTAAATTATGCAAAATGTATGTAGTATTTATTTATTATATTTTCCAAATATTTAGAAATATTTTGTGAATATTTAAATGAATAATTAAATAATAAAATAACAAACGAGATTGTGGTCATGATACTGATAGTAATAATGGTACATATTATACACTTTATATATATATATTATTATTTTGTTTATATATGTACCTATAGCTTAAAAAATATTAAAAAAAAAAAAAACAACACAGAATTGTACTAAAATTGGTAGGTAATATATTCTAAATATTTTTCACCTCACAACTTCTTAGAAAAATATGAAAAAAAGTTTAAAAAGTAAAATTTTATGATTTTATTTTTTACTTTTTTATTTTGTTATATTTTTCAGTGTATTATTTTTATTAGGCAATTTTTTTTTATATAAGTATATAAATATATTTATATATATAAAAAGAGATATATACATATATACTTATATGAATATGAATATATTCATAAAAATATTTAGTTATATTTATATGTATTAATAATTTCAGTATTTTTCCTTCAAATCGTTTCTTTTTTTTATAAGTAGTTTTATTTTTAATTTTATTTTAAATTGAATTTAAAATAAACTTTGAAACTTTTTATTTTCTATTTTCTGAATTTATTGTTGGTATATAAAAAAATATGTAAACAATCGTTTTTACATATAGTAATATATGTACATTTAAAATAAAAGTTTTCTTTTTGTATTGCAATTTAGAAATATATGCTAGGTTAAAAAAGGATTTTATTCTACGTACAGAATATCAATTGAAGCCTTAACAAATTGTTTAAAATTTGATAAAATTTATATTTAATACTATATTTATACTTTATAATTGAATAAAGATATAAATATGTCATAAAATTATTATATTAATAACCTACAATAAAATACTGTCTCTGTTGCTGTAATTAAATTTTTATCATTTTGTATAAAAAAATTGCATATTTGAAGGCGTAACAAGTAAATATTTTTTAAATTGGTTTTTTTTTTATATGTGTCTAAAAACGTAAGGGTGTTGTTAAAAATAGAAAACTGGATATTAATTTAACATTTTTTAGTTCTACGCATAAATGAAAGAAATATATTGTGAGAGTATATATTTTAGGGTATAATATTTTATTGATTTTTTATATATATGTAAGTAAAAGGAAATTATAAATATTTTCAACCCCTTTCTATTTTTATTGTGTTTTTTTTTTCTTTTTAATATTACTTAGCATTGTTTTTATTCTTTTTGATTTTCTAATTTTTTAATATACCAAAAATTGTTGTAATTTCTCTTTTAAATTTTAAAAACTACTTTTTTTTTTTTTTTTACTTTAAAAATTTTTTGTATTTTTTTGTGGTGTTTCTTTTTTATTTTTTTTTTTATTTTTGTTTTGAATACAACAAGAAAATAAAAGAATGGGTAAAGGATTTAGTATATTCAGAAAAATGTTGTTTATTAAATTGTTGTTTTGCTTTCGAGGAATATGTACATTAGGTTTTTTACTGGTTAATATTTATTCCATTCTTTCTTTATAAAAAAAAACACAAAACATACATAACTACATCTATGTAACTATATATAATTAGATTATATTTATAACTGACATCATGTATTAATTTATTTATCTAGATTTTATATCAAAAGTTTTAAACAAAAATATAACAAGTGTAGAATATTGTTGTACATAGGTATAAATTCTAAGTAAAAATTTTATCAGTGATGTGCTTCTTATGTGTTTTTAAAATATAAAAAATACTAAAATATTTATACTTTTAATTAAATGTTGTTAAATTGAGGGGTTTGTTTTTAATAAAAGCAACAAAACTAACAAATGTTTTATTAGCTTTTGGTGTTATTTATGAAATTAAATATTGAATGAATCTGAAAAATCTTTAGAAAAGGTGTTATATTCTTAAAAGTATAGTATATAATATAATATAATGAGTCTTATTTACGATAACAGATACTTTGATTTCAAGAACATAATTAGAAATTGAGCTTAACTTAATTTCGGAAGTGAAATAAGTAAATCTCTTTCAAATAGTCTATTTTTTTTTTAATAAAACTTTATTTTATCTTCAATGTAGATTTTAATGAATATGCCTTAAATTTTTTTACCTTGTCACTGAAGTTTTTGTGAAATGCGATTTTATATACATTTAAACTTTTATTGTGATTTATACATGCATCAGCTCTATATATATATAAAATTATTTTCTATATCTTTTTGTTAATAAAAAATTTATTTTTAATTGTTCCATTTTGTTTTTGGTAATGCAATTTTTTGCATTTTTTAAAGGAAATTGGTCCTGTTTTTATATTTAACTGGCAAACAATAGTTCAGTACGTCCTTTTTATATAGTTTCTTTATTAAATAAACGAGCTACATTGTATTTATATTTACATAAAATTATATAGAAAGATAATATATATATATTAAAGTTTTACTTTATATTAAAATTTTGTTTCTTAAAATATTATTTATACCTATATTAAAATTTATTTTAAATAGGTACGAAACTCACAAAAACAAGAAAAATGTCGCTTGTTAAATATTGATTTCTCTTTAAATTTAAATTTTGAATCCGTAAACGTTTAAAAACGTTTAAAAAAAATGTAACTAATTAATAAGTATATAAATTTCCCAAATTCTAAGAATTTAGAAGGAAGTACAGATTTTTTGAGAGTTGTTTTATATAATGTAATATTTTTTAAAAAGTTAAATCTTAGATAGAACTCATAATATTAATAATAAAAATATAATGATTAATATTTAGTGATTCTATAATATTATGTTATACTGTATGTACCTCATGCACCATAAATACATAAACATTTTAAAATGCTTTTTAGTTTTTAATTTATTTCCTATTCAATATTTTATTTTCAATAAATATGAAAATATTGCAAAATGTACAATATAATATGTATAACATAATATATAGATATGCAAGGGTATAGCTTACCTATATAATATGTCTAGATATGTATATGGCTTTTAAAAAAAAAGTATGTATGTATTAAATAATTTATAGAAAGAACTAACAAAAAGAGTTTACATTTTTTTTTTAATTTAATCTTATACGTTTAGTAACAAAATATAATAAAAAAACTTCTATATTTTCTATAATTTTAAAAATATTTAATATATATAAATATATATATATATATATATAATATGTAACTGGTTGATTTTATTGCATTTTTTAACTATTATTATTTTATTATTACTTATATAATGAAAGAATATACAGAGTGTATTATTTTAGTAAAAATTATAATAAATAAATTCTTATTGCAGGATATATCATAGAACAATTTAGTTAACAGGATTTATTAATAATTGGAAAAGGTTTTTTTTTTTAGGTTTGTTTAAGTTTTCATACAATATTTGTATGTTCATATATGTTCATTTAAGTTGAAAACATTATTTATATTAAATAAGTTTAAGGTTCCAAGTTACATATACTGAAAATGCCAAAATAACAATAGACTTATATGTATATAAAAAAAATAAACTATTTAAGATGAATTAGTGCATTTTTTGATTAAATAATTTATTTTTTTTTTAACTCACTATTATTGTATTTTATTCACAAACCATTGTGTCTTTACTTACTTTTTGCACAACTTGTTTAACAGTATACCTGAACATATATGTATAGGTACTTCTTATTGAGTCATTCGTTTAATGTACGTTTATAAAATAAAAGAATCAAATGCATTATCATCATTGGAATTATGGTATATAATTATAAATTTTGTTTAGGAATTTCAAATAACGTATAACAGAGTCTGAATGTCAAAAATATAAAATTATACCACAAGAACGAATAGAAATAAAATAGGTATAATCTGTACATAATGTAAATATTATAATTTGCTATGGCTGAATCGTTTCCAATGTTCATATATAACTAATGTTCATATAACTAAAATTGAGTTAATGGATGTTTGCAAAGGATTAAAAACGGAAATAGTTTTTAAATAGAGAATTATTTTTATTTTTATGAATATTATCATTTTTAAAATAAATTTTATTTATCTTAAATCTAAGAGTAAATAACAAAAAAAAACATATTTTCAAAATTCTCCACGAATTGAGCTCATGAAGCTGAGCTTTTGCAATTTTATGAACAAAAAAAAAAATAATCGATTAATTTCTGAAAAAATCCTTTTTGATCTGATAAAATTATTCATTTCAGCTCATTTTTCAAAATATTTTTGAAAAATTAGTTTATGAATTTGACTCTGTTCGTTCGTTTGTCGGTTTACAAAATTTCTACACCGTTTAAGATGTAGCAATGCAATATTTACATGTGTATTAATCATGAATAGGTCTTAATAATTTCCAACTAGAGGTCTATGTTGTGGATGTTGAAAAAAAGCACTATTTTAAATTGTTTATATTAAGTTAATCATAATATTTTTTTTAATCTAAAAACGTCAAACAATAAAGGAATAAATCTTTATAAATCTTTATACAAAAATTATATAGTTTTTTGCATTTTAGTATTTCAATTTACCGTTTTTAAAACTATTATTTATTTTAGTACCACCGTATGTTCGGAACGCTTTTGGCCTTAAAATGATAATTCGAAGAGGGTAGGAATGATTAACGATAAGAAGATCTTTGTGAATTATCATTAGTTACCACAGAAAAAAAAATGTATATACTCTCTCCAATTTAAGAGATATTAGGGGTGAAAAATTTTAAATTTGCTATATTTAGACACCTGTATAAATTTGTCGTAAATAGGACATTAAAATTAAAACTTCATTATTAAATATTTACATGTGTTAATAATTTTTCTTAATTATATATATTATATAGGGTAAATTGTTTCTTTAAAATTGAAGAAAGTGTCTTGTAGTTTTTTACAATTTTTTCTTACATAAAGGAAGTACAATCTTAATATGTTTTTATTGTCTTTTTGAAAATTCATTACAAAACTTTGTTTTTACATAGTCACCGTCTTGTTTACGTATTTCTGTTTGCTACATTTGTATATCTGTACTTATATATGTACTTCTTGACTAGCTTATTTAGTAGTTAATACTGCAGTATTGTAAAAATACAAGTCTTCTTACTACAATATACATACCTTAAAATAAAATTCACAAAAAAACTATAAAAATCTAAAATATTATACATATTTCATATGTAATATGTAAAAATATACAAATGTACTTATGTAGTTTAAAGAAAAAACATAATTGTGCTTTTTTTTAATTGAAAATATCTCAATACAAGCTAAAAAAAAATTAAATTTGTATGTAAAATAAAAGAATAAAGAGGTATATTTTATATTTAATTATTTAGAATATCAAACTTAAAAAAAAAAACGTTTGGTTGATAATCCTGTATTTTTATATCTTATATCCGTAATTTAAATTAAAAAAGACTTATTAATTATTAATTAATATACTTTAGTTTCGTTAACATTTCTTTTTTTTTTTGGTTAGTTCTTATCGGCCCTCAAACTTCAAAGATAGTAGAGGTCAATCTAATCTTATCTAAGACCTGGTGGAAAAGTTGCTATTTTATTTAGTATATATAGTTTTCTCCTAAAAAGTTTAACAAATAGTTTTTAAAGCTTATAGTTTCGATTGTTTTTCTTAATATACTCATAAGCATATTATACATAAACGAAAATAGGTATATAATATTTCGTATTTAATTTATTTAACTGTCACAAACATTTTTTATATAATTATTTCACTTTTGTTGTTACCTAATATAATTAAACAAAATAAAAAAATGGTTAAAAAATAGGAAATTTTCCATTAATTTTCTCATATATTCGTATATATATTATACATCCTTTGTAAGGTAAGGAAAACTTTTTTGGTTTACAGTATTTTCTTAATAAAAATAGAAATATGTACTTAAGCCAATATATTTGAAATATAATATGTACGTCATGTAATTTTTTGCGCTTCAAATAAATAATAAAATATAAAAAAATAATTGAGAATTTGTTAAAAATAATTTTAATTTCAAATACGTGACTTAAATTTGACGAAATTTTTTTTTTTAAGAATTCTCATACTAAAAATTTAAATATAATTTACCTAGAATATTATGTATCTCATCACCTAATCATCCAATTAAATTAATAAATTTAGAATTTATTTGAATTTAACTTAAGAAAAATAAAGATATCAGCAGCTAAGTTTAATAATATTGGCCATATAAACGTAATTCAGATAATTGCTTAGTTTTCAGGTGATACTCAGAAGCCTGATAATGGTACTCGGAATATATCTGAAAAGAAGAAATAAAAATAAAACTATTTTATGTACATAAAAATTGAACTGTTTTTTAGATAACTATATTTATTCATCAATCATCAGTATTCAGAAAATTTGTAGAAAATTTGTTTTTTTTTTTTTTGTTGAAAGAATTGAAAATCTATTAATTTATTTTGTAATTAATTTCAATTAATCTTGTTTAATATAAATATAACCATTTTTTTTAGTTTCTTGGTTCTGTATGTTTGATTTATTTGATAATTTTAAGAGTTTTTCTAAACACTTCTACTAACCAATAAAAAATTTTTAAAAAAATATTCTTGTATATATATATAAATTATGATAAAATATTAGCAATTAACAAAATATCTATATTATTAATATATTTTATAGGCATTTATTTCAATTCAATATAAATTTTGATATCTTTGTATTTAAACCTTTGAATAAGCCTTTGTATAAACCTAAAAAGTTGCCTAAAAAGAATAACTACCCTTTTTTTCATTCATAGGCTTATTTATTTTTGTTAATATAATTTGTATGAATGAAGAAAATGATGGGAAGAGATATTTGCAATAAATTTCATTTAATAACAATAAAAATGCATCAGGTGTACTTACATACATTATTCTACATCTATATGTATACTATACATAATGTGTTTATGTATACGTACATAAATTTTATTTTCAAATTAAAAATATATGTATATATTATATCTTACAGCAATTTTGTTGTCTACTTTTAATATTTAACTGATTCATTCGACAGATACTTTTTTAATGCATATAACTAGCTAAAATTATTTAAAATTTTCTTTTGTTTCTTCACTTTATTTTAGATTCAATTTTTCTTTTTTAAATATTTATTACATTGAATTTAAAAATAAATGTCCAAAAATTAAGTTTTTTTTTAGCTAGTTCGTTTTAAAATTAATAAATATAGCTTAAAGAATTGAAAAAAAATGTATATATATATATATATCCCATCAGTCTTAATATTATTAAGACGGACTGCACAACTTTCTCTTTTAAAAATAAAAAACAAACAAAAACTCTTGAAAATAAAATAAATTTATTAAATTTTTTTTTTTTAAATTTTTATTATGTATATGATTTATATCTCATTTAGGGGGCTTCGGTAGCCTAGTGTGTAGGCGTGTGGCGTATTAACCGAAGAAGTGTGGGTTCGATCCCTGCACAGGTCGTAAGTGTTTTTTTCTTTACATACCCCCCTTACGACCAAATATAATGTAAATATATAGTATATAATATAAACAAAATAAATAATATTAGTATATAATTTAATAATAGTATAAAAACCTATAATGGCCTTAGTAGCATAGCCTCCCTTTTGACTCAACGAAAAGTCAAAAATTTTAATGAAACCTCAAAGCACGTTTATTATAATCGACTTAATATATTATTGTATTGTATGTGTTCATATACATTTTACTCAAGTCACGCATGTTCATTATATTTTGCTCATTGGTTAAATAGATGGGTGAAATTGATATGATTTGTTAATTTCTCTAAACAATAGATTATTTTTTCTTTATATTATGTATATAAAAAAAAAATTCTAATAAAATTTTCTAAAACAACTTAATGATTACAGTACGTCGAATGGGTTAACAAAAATAAATAATATTTTATCTCATTTCACTTATCAATTTTTTATTCCCGAAAAATGGCATTGAAAATGCAAATAAAATTACAATTTTATATTTACATACATACTTGCGATAATAATATGTAAATATGTATATAATTCAATATGTTGTGGTTTATTTCATAATTTGATTTCATTATATATCTATATATCAATATATTCAATACATATACCTAAATAAATATATTGTGGATATTTAAATATGTAAGTACATGTATAATTACATAATATAATATAATGTGTTATAAGTAAGTATACGAGTATATATTATATAATGTTAAGTAAGCATTTATTGCCTAACTAAAAGGATGTATGATAGATATAAAACAATAAAATATTTGCCTATTCTTTTATATATATGTATATATATGTGTGTAAAATTTTTGATAACATATACTCTTACAAATATTATTATTTTGTACATTAAAGGTGGAATATTGTACATACAAATAATTTTTAATATACTTAAAGGTATAATATTCATTAATGTAAATTTTATAACTACATCATATTTTACATATATATGTTTGTATATATAACAATGTGAATTATACATAAATACATAATATCTATATATATAGATACAGTTAACCATCATATTTACAATATTAAAATTTAATTTGTAAATTTTCAAATTTATTTACACAGTTTACATTATTATAGTTATACATGTATTTATTGTTCATTATAAGGCCCATCATTTTATAAATTAGAAACTAAAATAATATTTTCGGAAAAAAAATTTCCAATAATAACATTTAAAGCATTTTATGTATAAAAATAGTAGCTACAGTATATAGGTACATTCAAATAATTATTATAATCGTCTTATATAATATATGCTGCGTTTCAAATTATTTAATTTAATCGTAAAATGTATATGTAATGTATATGTAGGTAGGTTCGATTATTTTTAAGTATTCCTATATACTGAATTTCGAAAATTATCTAAAGTAAAGCCAAAAAAAAAAAACAAAAAAATAAGAAACAAGGAAATCAATCAATAAATTTCATTTATATGAAAAGAAAATTATTTTGTTTTGTTTATTTTAAGATTAAAAAAAAAAAATAAAATATTTTTTTTAATTTAACATTTAATTTTTTTTGTTAATTGTAATTTCAAAAGTTAACAGACTAGAATGTGTTAGATTATAGCTTTCTATTCAAAAATTTCTATTTAATCCATAGTTTTATTTGAGTATAAATGGACAGTTTCTCTTTCTCTCTAATGTATTTTCCATTTTAAGTCGAAAATGAACATATGTTTAGTTTTAGAGTAAATCCAAATGATTTGATTTGGTACAATTTAAAGAACTTTAAAAGTATATACAGATTCTTTTAAAATTTCTTACATATTCAATAAATAATAAAATTATTTTTTGTAACTTTTTATTTGTATATAATTATGAATAGTACATTTAGATGGGAATCATCGAGAGACCCTATATAGAGAAGTGAAACGAGCACAAATTTTCTATGAGTGCGTGAGACTTTAACCCACTAAACACCACCTCTCTTTTTTGACCAAATAATAAGTTATACGACGTTTAATACTCATTTAGTGTCTGGTCAAAAGAAGTTGAGTTAGGGAATGAATGGAATAAATGAATGAGTGAGAATGAATATTATAATATTTTTATTTATATGATTTTTATAATATAAGATATTATAATTATTAATAAAAATAAAAACTTTTTTGTGTATTTTGTGTATTGTCTATTTAAATTTTTAATGTTGCAAATTCACTTATTTAGTTTTATTTTTCCGAAATAGTAAAAAGAGGAATTTTTACATTTTCTGTATGTATTAAAATACCCATTTAAAACAACAAGAATAATAATTTTTAATCACTGTTTATTTTATTTATAATCACTGTTTATTTTTAAGCAAAAATAAAATTTTTTTAATAAAGCACCACTTTAACTTTATTTTTTTTTATTGGAAAAGTCAAAAGTTCCTTTTTCCGGTAGAAACTGAACTATGTAATATTAGTTCTTTACTCAAGTGACTGAAATTTTTTTTGCAAAGCTGCCTCGCCCCTTCTATATAAATCTAATACATATGGTTTATTAATATGTTCAATTAAGGCTTGGCATAAATTTATAAATAAGTTCAATTACTTATTTAAATAAATTTTTATTTTGTTGTGAAAAGTAAAAAATTATTCTTTTTACAAAATAATCGTTCTATTTCAGTAATTTGTTAGTGAATTACTAAAAATTTTATTTTAAGTGATAAATATTAAATAATAAGTTAAAATCTAAATGTTTAATATCGAAATTATTAAATTTATCATATTTTTTTTATTTAAATTAATATCTAATACATGTAACATAGGATAATGCAATATTACTAAACCATCGGTTACTGAGGTTATTATATAGGTTGAATATCTACTTTTTTTTGTTACATATTAATATAGATTTGCACTATATTTGTTGTAATATTTTTCCCTCGGTTAATAAACTTACCATCAAGGTCCCAAAATTATTAATATTATATAATATTTACATTTATGTATTGGAAAACATATTACATACTTATAGGGGCAATTTTTAATACAATCTCATCTCATCTTATTTTTAGAGATTTGTATTAACTATTTACATTTAAAAAATAAAATTTTCAAATTACAAAAGAAAAAGTAATATTTTAACAAAAAATAATTTTATTATTTTTATTAAATAAACTAATCAATTTTAGTTAATTTAAGACTTCTAACATAAATAAACGAACATCAAAAACGTTAATACATATAAACTTTAAGTATCATCTTTTGTTCTCTGTTTCCATTGGATATTATTTCTTAGAGTAAGAAATTGTGTTGTTTCGTTTTTTGTACTTTTGTTTTCGGATTTGTAAAAATGGTACTCAGTTTGTTTTTAATTTCAATGATAGATTATCATATTCTAATATGCATTTATTAATTGTCTTTTTACCTGTGAATTATAAAATATATGAGGTAGTATATTTTCTTGTCTAATTTTAATTGTAGTCACAAATGAGTGTATTTTTTTTTCTAGTATTTTTTTATTGAACAATATTAGTTTTTCTTTTAACTTTAATTATTAACTCAACTGTTATTATCTATATTATTTCTAGTTCCATTGTGAACTGTATTTTATTGTAAAGGTATTAAGTGTCTTAAAAATAATGTCGTAATTGTCTTTCTTGTCTATAAGTCCATATTATGTCTATCGCTTTATCGTCAATCTAATTCCTGTTTCAATTTTTTTAATACCTATATAGTTTATCTTCTAACAATTCGTCAAGTATTATTTTCACTATTTAAGGGGATTTTTCATGGGCTTCCCATAAATTTAGTAGTATGTCGTTTCATCAAAATAGTTGAAATAGTTGTTATCCTCTAAACACAAAACCAAAGTATTCTTAAAATGATTTTTTTGAAACGTTGTATGTATTGATTGCTATTTTGACCCATTTTGTGATTCTTGCTTTCATTCCTAAGTAAAGTATATGTATACGTTTGTTTTTTGTTTGCTCAATAAATGGATATAATTTGCTAAATATATAGATCGCATGAGATATCAATTAATGAGGATATCGATCAGAAAGTAGTGTGTTTTCTTTATTATTTTTTTTATAATTGATATAGTATTTGAGTTGTTGTCGCGGAGCAAGTTAATTTACCTTTAACAACATAATAATATATAATGTTTTTATTTGCATAATTCGTTTATTAAAAAGTTGCTTGTGTTTTTTTTTTTATAATGTTGTTAATTCGTAGAGTTAGTTCTGATTGTCTTATAAGTTGTTCTATTTCTTAGTAGTTCGTTGATTTAATTTGTGTTAATTTGTATTATTAAAAAAATTATATTTAAATCTAAAAAAATGAAAAATAAAATTCATTACTCCTAAAAAAGTTGAAAAAAAAAAAACCAACGAAGCGTTCTAATTAAAAATTATGCTTTCATCAATTTTTTACATTTAAATTTAATTTGATAATTCCTATACTTATATTTAAATTTTTTATTCATTTTTTTATTACATACTTAATTCTTTTTTGTTTTGTTTCTTTCTTTCATTTTATACAAAGTTGGATTAGTTAGTCTTTTGTTTGATTCCTGGCATCTATTTGACAAATACAAAAGATTTTCATACAAAAATTATTTAGCAGCGTCAAATATTTCATTTATTGATTTTATTACTCAATTTTTAATAATATCAAAATTGTTTTTTTCATAAAGTTAATTACAAAATTTTATTTACAGAATAGAGAAAAAAAGATTTTTAAATAAAAAAAATCTGTTTTTAAGTAAGTATCTGTTTTAATTTGAATTATCTTTAGATTTGAATGATTTACGATTACGATTTTTTTTTTTCTTTAAAAATTTAATTTTCAAAAAATTTTATTTACTTATAATTAATATTTGTTTCTGATTTTAAGGATCATAAGTATAGTCAAGTCAATATAGGTTCCACTTTTTTATTTTACAGGTTTGAAATTTTTTTTATTGTATCAGTTATTGGCTTATAATTATCATTATTGTGTTTTATTTCATAGTGAATTATATAAAAAAAAAAAAATTAATTTAATTAACTAATTAAGTTATTAATTACAACTATTAGTTAGTATTTTACTATATAAATTGTTTTAAATTATATTATTGTAGATTATAGTTCATTTTCACTCTTAAGAAAAATATTGAAAATTAAATTCTAGTATCTTTTTTAGTTTTTGCTCCACAAACATAATTCATAAATTTTTGAAAAGTCTGGAAATTACACTTTTTGATCACATTATTTGTTTCTTTATTTTTTTTTTAATAAAAGATATGAAATTTAGATAAAAAATGTAAAGAAGGTACAAGTTTCCAGTATGCAACACCACTCAGCCTAGTTTTAGTACCCCAGTATGCAGCACTCTGCCAATACGCAGCACCTACTTTGTTTTATAGCCAAAAACAAGAAAAAGATAATAAATATTTATTTATTAAACGAATACAATATAAAAAGGGTAAATTGTTCTCTTTCTTTTTCTTTTAATGATATATTTTTTAAATTTAATTTTGAGTCCCAAATTCCTAATAAAAAATTGGAAGTGTCAAGTTTATTTGATTTTCTTAGTGTTTTTTTAAGGGAACTTGTAAGTTTAAATTTTTTTTATTTTGTGATTAAAACTTATATTACTTTACAGTAAAATCATTGATAAAAAAAATTCTGCGATAGTTTTTAAAAATTATTGAAATTTGATATTTATTTTTTCCGTTTTGGAAACGATGAGAAGAGTATAAGTAATTTATCTTAGAAATTGAATGTAGTCGATATTCTTATCTTAATTTGAGAAAAATCTGAAAAATTTAAGTATAATAAGAAAAATAAATATAAAAATCACAAAATCACTTATAATTTGGTAATTAATAAGTATTAACAAATGTAAGAATTAGCAAAACTTTCTTTCAGATTTATAACAAAAAAAAACAATGAAAAAAAATAATTGAAAAAAAAATTATTTATGTAGGAATATAATATTATTTTTATAAGTTACATACTATTGTAAATAATGAGTATCTCCTTTTTATTTGATTTATTTTACACATTTCTAAAGTAAGAACAGATTTACTCGAGTGTTTAAATTACTTATATATTATTTAAGCAAAATTGAAAAAAAAAAAAATTTTATAAATAGCAATTTCTTAATACTAAATGTTAAATGAATAAATAATAAGTAAATATATTAAACTATACATATACGAGTACATATTTTAAATTTTATTACACTTCTCTTAATGTTATTTTTTCATATATGTGCATTAGTTATTTTAAAGTTTTTTTTAATTTTATACATATTCTGTAAGAATCAAAATAATATCTATGTACTTATATAAAAATATGCGAGTTATTTAATTTAAAACAGCTGTAATTTTTAAATTATTAAAATAAATTATTAACTATTAATGTTATACAAAGAAAAATTTAATTAAAAAAAAAATCTAGAAAAATTTAGGAAGTTGTAAAAAAAAAACTCCTATATAAAATTTAAATGCATTTATCAAAATATATTTTATATTTACATTTTTACAATAATACACTTTTTTTTCTTTGTAACGAACCAAACAAATAAAAACAGAAGAAAAAGATTTTTCTTAAACTTTATTATACTGAAGATACATTTATATTTTATATATATGTACTTGTATATATGTATCTTCAAAAATTAAGAACACTTATTTTAATAACAAGTGGTTGTATTTACTGGCACATCAATAAGGCATTCAATCTAATCTCTGAAAAGCGTAAAGTAATAAGATTTTCTCTTATTTGTCATGAAGATCATATCAATATTTTTTAGGTTAACGATTTTTGCAATTTTTGTTATAAATTCAGGTTTTCTTCAAAACAGTAATTTTAGGTCCTTTTTATATAGTTTCAACTTATATAGCATTACTCGATCTTTATCTTACTCTACCCATCTTAGTTTTATTGGTGATACAAAAATTAACAAAAGAAATGAATTTAGTGCGTGCTGCAGAAATAACAATCTCGAATTAAATGTTAAAAAAAAAAAATGCCAAATTATGAGCTTTTCAAGGTAACATACTAACTCAACTATTCAATATAATAGTTATTTTCTCAATAATCAACGGTTAGACCAATCCTTGAATATTTACCAAGGACTGATCCAATTCGTCGACCGTTTTATAAAACTAGACTTTGTCCAATCGATATCAATTCCCTTCAAGCATATATCCTCAAATTTACGAACAAATAAGATTTAAGGAAAATCCGAACAATTTAAGATTGGTAGCACGTTTTACTATTTTGTACCATTCAACAGATATACATTACAGAAAGTTTGATACTAGACAAAACTAAACGCGAGCATATTATGTAGTAATAGTAGTCAAAAAGTTTGAACCTATTTATTCCGAATGCTAAGAGAGATCAACTCACTATCTCAGCTGTTTGATATAAATATTAAAAAACTAACACTCAAAGCAAAACTTTACGCCAACATACATATGTAGTAATATTTATCAAGGCATGAATAGCGTAAATTAACAATCATATTTTGAATGTCTCTATCTCTAATATCACATTAATAATAAAAAGCAGTATGCTTGTAATATTTTAACTTTAATGGACAAGAATGGTATCTTGATTTTATATTTAACTAATAAAATTAACAACTACTATTACTTACTAACCCATACTAATACCTGTTAAAAAAAAGCTTACAGAAAAAGCGCATACATGTTAAACTAATAAAACTAAGCAGTAGTCTAATAATGAAATTAATAATATCATTTACTAATCTACTAACATCTGTTAATGACCACTCAATAAGTGAGTGAGTGATAATTCTCTAAATGAACTAAAACTGATAACTGATGCTTGTAATTTGTAAAACAAAGCGTTTGATTTTGATACATTTAAGTTTGTCAACTTTTTCTACTCAAGTTCTCTCAAACTAAAAAAGAAAAAATTCTCTTTAAAACATTAAAATAAAATTGTCTGGTTGTACTGTATACATACATACATACATATATACATATTGATATTATTATTTTCTGCATTTAGTTTTTTTTTGTTTACTGACCACAAAATAAGTATGTATGTTTCAATTTATATAAACACAAATGTATATAACCAATATAACATAAATAGTGAATACTTAAGTTGAAAAAAAAAACTTGTTCGAAATGAAAATAAAAAAAGCACGTGCTTTTTTTTCATTTCATTGTCAAAATCCACATGTTGATTTTCGTCGTTGATAGTAGTGGTGGTGTAGTGGGGGTAACAACGACAGCGTAGTTGTGTAGTGAATTAGTAGGGTTGCTTTTTTTGGAAAGATAAATAGATATTTTTGTTACATTTTTTTTTTTTTTAATTATATCTTTATTGTATTGTAATTTGTAATATGTACATAATATAATGTATGTATATAAACTGAAATGAGAATATGTGTCATAGTTTTGATTTTTATAATTTTTTTTTTTTGTTTTTATATTTCTCAGTGTATAAAATTTAAATTTTTTTTAATTAATTGTGTAATTAAAAAAAAATTTTTTTCAACAATTTGATCAAGTTTAATTTTGGTTTTTATTATATTATTCTTGATGTTTTCATATAATTTATTTCAGTTTAACTGGTTTTAACATAAATTTTTTTTCGGTTTGTATTTTTCGGATTCATAAAATTGGTCAAATGTATAGAATAGTTGTAATACCTAACTATTAAAAACATTTTTAATTCTCAATAAAATAAAACAAAATTTTTGTTTTATCTTAATTTTCAACATTTAATTAAGTAATTATTTCAAATTTAAAATATTGCCATGTTTTTTTTTTTGTTAATTAATCCTAAATGTGAAATTAAAGTTAAATAAAATGTAAATGCATGTATACATATAGTGCATCTAATGTTATACATCTAACAAATGACGAAATTGTAACTACATAGGTATATAAAATCAAGGTAATATAATTGAAAACTACCTAGGTACCTATAAATTTTTGAAAAATTCAAAATCAATAATCAATAACAAATTATGATTGAATATTTTAATGTATAAGATGGTATAAGCATTATATTATTCTATCAATCTACTATAAATTCCCCCCCCTTTTTTTAATAAAATTAAATTTAAAATTTAATTGAAATTAACTTTTCTCAAGAGAATATTTTTCATAATACATACATAAGTACATATGTATATAAGTATACAACATACCTACAATAAAAATGTATACAATTTTTCCTTGCATTTAATTACGTTATACTCGTACAAACATACATGCATAAAAATAAATTTCCAAAATCTAATGTAATAAATTAGATTTTTGTTTTTTTTTTAATAAATTAATACAAAAAAAAAAAAAAAACAAAAACTTTTCTTTATAATCTAAAATTTGTTATGTTATTTATTGTAATGCAATTAATTTCACAAATCAAATTAACTGTCATAAAATATTTTTAAAATTAAATAATTTTCAATATTAAAAATTTGATTAGTCCATATAGAATAGATCTATTAACATATTAAAAAAGAAGGTGGTTAAATATACAAAAACATTATTTTAAGTTAATATAATTAATCTCAAATGATTAAGATTTAATTAGACAATATATTCCTATCCTATCGAAAAGAAATTCCTTTTCCACATTTCTTGATTTACATCTATACAGCATTAGAATAATATAAATATAAGATTTACTGATGGTAACTCGAATGATTTAATAAAAATAACAGAATGTGAAGGAAGGGCCAATTAGTAAAATATTCATATATTTAGTAATCATTCAATAAAACTTGATTATTCTTTTCTGTTTATTAATTTTAATAATTAAATATTAAGCTTTTTTTTAATAAATATTATACTATCAATTATTTTAAGATGATTTTATGCTTTTAGCTTAAAAACAAAAAAAAAAACAAAACATTAATTTTTTTTATTTTGAAAATTAATATTCAAGTATAATATACTAACTACATATATATAATATTATTTTATAATATTGGAATTTCTTAATAAAAATTAAAAATTGCATATTATATATTATGTGTACATACATAATATGTACCTACTATCTACATATATATAAACTTTTTTTTATTGTTACTTTATAGTTGAAATTATTATCTTTGAAAGTCCACCTCCTTATTATTTATATAAAAATCATAAGTATACATGAATTTTGATAATTTTCTTTTATTATTTATATTATTAATATCCATTATGTATATTATATTTTAATTTGAAAATTTTCTTCGATAAAATAACAATTTTAATAAATAAATTATATATATATTATAATAATAATATATTATAAATTTTCTTATTTTCCAACAACTATTTTCCATTAGTAACCAACCAAACTTGGTTAAAACAAAAATTAGTTGTTATTATTTAATAAGGAATAAATTTCACTGTACCACGCCTTTTAAAATAATATACTTTATATGTTGTATTATTTTTTTTTTTTTTTCGTTGTTTTTTATATGATGATAAAGTTGACTGTTGTGTATAATATATATATATAATATTATGAGAAGGCATCAAACAAAAAATAAATTGAAATCAATTTTGAAAATTTTCACAAAATCGCATAATATGCAATTTAAAACAATATACAATTTATTTTCTAATCATATTTCACATTAATATATACCTATATATAAAAGATACAAAATTTATAAATATATTTAATATAATTACATTGATGTTATGTTCATATAATTTTTCTATATAATATATATAAATATAGTTATGTATATGTACATATATTAATTTTAATATAAATTAAGTTATAAAGTAAATTAGTATAAAATTCAAGGAAGCAAAGCATATAATGAACTATAGAAATGAATAAAACAACGTATCAACTAACCAACGTATACATATAAAAAAAAAATATTGAGCCTATCTATCGCCATATCCATCCACATTACATACATATACATACATATAATATGTATTCTCAAAATGATTAAAATTAGTAAATATTTTATCCTGTCTTAAATTTTTTTGACTGTCATACATAATCATAATAAATGTATGTATATACATTAACATATACATATTTTATATAGAATATAATTATATTATATAAGCTATATGTATATGTACTAGAAATTGATACTATACTGAGTGGATGGACACTTATTTACAAATCGTAATAACAGTCTTATTTTCTTCTAACTTTTGTTTTTAGATTGTACATATATTTTAAAGAGAACAATCATAAATATTAACATTTAGAATTTATATTGCATTTATATGCATAAACACACATATTATTATGATATAATGCATAATGAACATAAATATATATTACATATTCCTAGTTATAAAGTATTCCAAACATTAAAATACAATTAATAATTCACAATGATTTTTCTATTTTCAAATTTAATAATATATTAAACATAATCATTATCATCATGATCGATCATTATTTATAATCATAATCAATCAAATTATACTAGCCTTATTAAAAAAAAAAAATGGTTAAAAAGTATGTGTGTACTGTGTGTAGCAAAATTATGACTATTTAATTAATGTTTCTTAGTAATAGCAATAAACAATACATTTTATATAAAAACTAGCAGAGTACCCGCCGTTGCCCGGAGTATTTTATTGGCTTTCTGAAATAACTGTTGTTTCTGCGTTAATATAATTTAATTAATATATGTAGTTAACTTATTACTATGCATTTACATATGCTGGTAGTTAATATTCTATTTTTTATTACATTTAGTTAAATTGAATAAACAGAGCGAAAAATTAGACACAATTCGTCTAAAAAAAATCTTTAAAGGAATCAATAATCTATTGATTATACCAAACATAAAATCACATTTCTTAAAAGACCATAATGTAATACACATTTTGAAAATTATCTTTTGGGTTCGCTCTGTTCCTTCGTCTGTTTACAAAACTTATATACTGTTTATAAAGAGCAATGAAATATTAACTATGCATAGATCTCTTAAAAAAGTAATGTGGTAGAACAACTTTTTTATGTACCGTTAGAAATCCTACAGCACGAAGAGCACTTCAAATTTTGAAAAAAAATTTTAAATGCATACATCTCAGGTTCTGTTTAATATATTTTCAATTTAAAAAATACACGATTGTTTTATACCTTTATAAATCAAACAGAATTTTTTTACGTTTACTTTCTCTAATTATGTTTTCAAAATGATTGGCTAAAAATATGAGTAAAAATTGTATATGGATAAGAATGTAAGATTTTCTGTTCTTTAAATATGTATGTACTCATTTTTCATTAAATACTGTACAGAAATTTGAATATGTTTTCTAATTTAATTGATTATGTTTACAGTATTTTTAAATATACGCACATTATACATACTATATGTACATATTTCAATGATATTTTATGGGAAATATGTTATACACATGCATCTTATATAGATAAACCACATGTAAGTAATGCATTTCTGAATGATGACATGATGATTGTCGTATGTAGCAGATTGTTTCTGTTTTTTAACAGCGGCCGAAAATGTTATGTTGTTAAGACTTATGTTGTTAAACACAGTATTCTTAAGATACTTAATAATTTTATTTTAATTACTGTTATATATTAGAAATTTTCATTGAAAGATTTTTATGGAATATTAAAAACAGTATAGATAAAAGTAAAGAGTGTTGGAAATATCTTTTTAATAATAATAATACAAAAAATTAGGCAGAATATTTTTAATAGGTGCTCGTGCGGAAATGGGTTAACAAACGTTAACATACATTTAGAACCACATCACAGGCTTTATTTAGAACCATAAATTCATCCTGCCAAATTAGACACAAATTAGAAACAAAAAAATTTTTGACAGTTTATAATGTGTTAATGTATGACGACAAAATTTACTGAATGGGTTTGTGTGCCAAAGTGCAATAATTGTGCAAATTTTCAATTGGTCAAATCGTTTAAGCACAGCAACAAAAAAATAAGAAACTTCATGACCTGAAGCCTGATGCTGAAACGGGTTAATGAATTGTAACCAAATCAACTCAGAAAGCTTTTTTGATAAAAACCTACACTTTTGTAAATGTTCAACTCAATTGGTAAAACCGTTTAAGCGCGATAACAAAGAAATTAAAAACTAAAATTTCATTGAGCCCTGGTGCCGAAACGCATTAACGGATCGTAACCAAATCAACTAAGTGATGTTCTGGGGTGAAGAGCTACACTATTGTAAATTTTAATTTCAATTGGTAAAACCGTTTAAGCGCGACAACAAAGAAATTAAAAAATTTCATTGGGCCCTGGTGCCGAAACGGAATAACGAATAGTAACCAAATCAATTCAGTGAGCTCCTGTGGTAAAGAGCTACATTTTGATAAATTTTTAACTAAATTGGTCAAACCGTTAGGCGCGACAACGAAATTAAAAAACTTCATTGAGACCTGGTTCCGAAACGGGTTAATGGATCGTAACCAAATTAACTTAGTGGACTTTCAGACTACAGAGCAATAGTTTTATTGCAACCAAATTTCTTCGGAAAACTAAGAAGAACATTTGTGCAAATTTTCAACTCAATTGGTCGAACAGTTTAGGCAGGACAACGAAAAATCAAAACAGCTTTAAAACGCGCTCGGGCCACAATGGGTTAATGAACCGAAACCCGATATAGCCTATAACTCTTTCCGGGGTCGTAGAAATGTTCCTGCAAAATTTGCTTGCAATCGGACTGGTGGTTTTTACGGGCACAAACAAACAAACAAAAAGAATTTATTAGATATGGAATAAATACATATTATAAAATTAATACATATAAAAAAAAACATTAACAATTTCCAATTTAAAATTTTAAAACTAATCGTCTTAAGTTCGCATAATAAATAAATAAAATATTTCAAGTCACATAATGAAGGGAAAATAATATTATTTCTAGATACAATAATTTTGCATAATTTTAGGCGTTATTTTTGGAACTCTTTTTGTTTAATTAGTTTTTTTATATTTTTATACATTATTGTTTATTAATCGCCAATTCTTACATACATTAATTTTGTAGTTATTGCCGACCAAGACCATATAAAGTACAGGAAATTTATATTTTATTTTTGAAATGTTATAAATATTATGTTTATCATAATGCATAAAACATTTTTTTTTCAGGTGGTGGTAAAAATTTAGTGACCGCTGTGACTTATGCCAAAAATAGTATTAATAATAAAAAAAGTTCATTATTATCAATAAATAATAATACAAGTGCAAGTGGATTAGGTGGAATAACAAATAATAATAATAGTAATTCAATAATTAAAATGCAAACATCAGAAGCAACAAATATATCATCCAAAGCAGTAGCAACAAATAAAATGCCACCAGGTTTAGTATCAAAAACGAATACAATTGGTGGATATGATGTTATTAAATCATCATCAATGGCTCCAAGTAAGTGTATATTGAATAGCAAAAAAAAAATAATTTATATTTTATTTGTATATAATAAAATTAAAAAAAAAAAAAGATTTTAATAGGGGGTATCTCACAATTGAAGAATAATGGTACCATAAATCTGTTGAAAAGATAAAAATAATTTAATGTAATTTTAATTTAAATTAAGGTGATCGTAGATTCTTATTTTGAAATAGTGTCAAGATATATATGGTTAAGCAATATGTCATAGTAATATAATATTAAAAAAAGATTTTTTATCTATAACTTTATTATGTTAAGTTAAGTCAACACAAAATATATTAATATATATAATGCTATTCGGAAAATATTTAAATAAATAGTAAAATTTTTGATATCTTCTACAAAACTTCATTCGTGTGATATCCTCTATATTTATGTAGCGAAAAATAATTTATCTTACTTAAAATAATTATATTAATTAAAAATTTTCTCAATTTAAATTATTCAAAATTAATCACACAAAAAACAAATTTAAGTGCCTGGAATTGCATATCCTGGTACAGGAATCAATGCAACAATTTCACCCATTTATAATATGGGTAATTATGGTATAAGTATTGCCAATAGTGGTGTCGGCGGTAGTTTTATTACAAATAGTGGTGGTATTGGTGGTGGTAGTGTTAGTGGTATTGTTGGTAATAATACTATCACTGCTGGTGGCCTACAAGCCTATTATCAAGCTGGAAATAATATGGCGTCTCTTTTGGCGCAGAGTAAGTCAGTTATCATGCGGTATTGATCATTTTTTTTTCCATATATAATACTTTTTAAAAAATAATATATTATATAGATATATAAATTAAATATTTTTTATATATGTATGTACATATTTACTTTGCGTCAAATTATGATTTGTTTTATTAATTTTTATTTGCTAAAAATCTACTAATTTTTTTCATTTAAAAAAAATTTGCTTTTTTTTATTAAATAACTACTGAATAAATTCTTTTTTTAATACCAATAAATAAAATATTTAATTTTTATTTCTGGATTGAAATAAGTTGCCATTTCTTAAATTTTTATTATCAATTTTATTTTAAATTTCACAAAATATATAACCAAATATTTTTTTAATTTTGTAAAATTATATAAAAATTTAAACCAATATAAAAATTGGAAATTTAAAGGGTGAAGATTTATTATTACAGAGTTTATTAAATATTTATTCAAGCATCTTTATTAGTTTAAAAAAAAACAATGCTAAAAATATGCAATTATTTACGAGGAACTGCATGATATTTATATTTGATTTTTAAATTTAATTCTTAATGCTTTTTATTTATTTTTATTTTGTACAATAAATTATATATAATATATCTATCATATTTTAAGATCAAATCGTAATTTAAAATTAATTTTTAGTGGGTATGGGATTAGATTTTGGTAATTCTTCTGGAAGTGGAGGAGGAGGCCCCAATCAAATAAACAGTATTAATCAATTTGTTTTACAAAATCTTCAAGCATTATTAGCAGCAAATCCACAATTTTTAACAAGTGGCATTCCAAATAAATTATTAACACAAATGTGGATGGAGCCAAATAAGGTAAACCCTTTTAAACTGGGACGTTTAAAAAATAAATTTTGTTTATTTTTTTAAATTAAAACTTTAAACATAGTTTCAAACGCAGCATCAACCACAGCCAGTCGAAGAAGAAGAAGGAGATGATGAAGAAATGGGGGTAGCTGAAACATATGCAGAATATTGGCCAGCAAAATGTAAATTTAGATATTAGTATATTATATTAAATTGATAATATATTAAAAAAAAAAAATATTTTTAGTGAAAATTGGCAGAAAACATCCAGATCCAGTTGTTGAAACTGCTTCACTTTCATCAGTTGAACCAAGTGATGTTTACTATAAATTATCTATACCAATGGAATCAATAAACATTGGTAATTTAAGTGCATTGCAATTAGAATCTATAACTTATGCAGCACAAGCACATGACCATTTATTAGCAGATGGTACAAGAGCAGGATTTTTAATTGGTAAACAAATAAATAATTTTTTTTTCTATAAATTTCATCAAATAAAAAAAAAAACAGGTGATGGAGCTGGTGTTGGTAAAGGCCGTACTATAGCAGGTGTTATATTTGAAAATTATTTAAATGGTAGAAAAAAAGCATTATGGATATCAGTGTCAAATGATTTGAAATATGATGCTGAACGCGATTTACGTGATATTGGAGCTGGTACAAAAATCAGTGTACATCCACTAAATAAAGTTAGTTTATTTTCTTTTATTATTTTATCACATAACTACAATTTTCTACATATTATAGTTTAAATATGCAAAAATATCATCAGAAGTTAACAATAATGTTAAAAAGGGTGTCATATTTAGTACGTATTCGGCATTAATTGGCGAATCAAATAATAAATCTGGAAAATATAAATCGAGATTAAAACAATTATTACAATGGTGTGGCGAAGATTTTGATGGTGTTATTGTTTTTGATGAATGTCATAGAGCTAAAAATTTATGTCCAGTTGGTTCAGGTAAACCAACAAAAACTGGATTAACAGTTCTAGATTTACAAAATAAATTACCGAAAGCGCGTGTTGTATACGCATCTGCTACGGGTGCATCTGAACCTAGAAATATGGCATATATGGTAAGACTAGGTATGTGGGGACAAGGAACACCATTTCCGACATTTAATGATTTCATATCAGCTGTAGAAAAACGGTAGGTTTGTTAAAATAAGAAAACAATCTATTTTCTTTTGAGTAATCATACACTCTTTGGCTAGTTTAAATATTTTTTATTTCAGCAATATACTAAAGCTAATTCAGTTATTCCTATATCACGAAATATCTTTCCATTACTTATATAACACCTATCCTTGAATATTCAAGTTAATATCACCTATCGTGATATGATATAGACATTTCGTGTATTCTATCGTATTGATATTACTTCCGCTTTTATTCGTGAACATGAGATATAGGGAAAATTCAAATAATTACTTTTCAATATCTTACACCACTCTAGGAACTACACCAAATTTGAGTGTTTATTTACTAACAAATAAACATATTAAGTAAATGATGACTATATACAAGTTAGTGATAATATTCAAAATGTTCAATTAAGATGTACTAGATGCAAGATGACTTGCTTACATTATATCTGATACATATACATATTTTTTTTTATTTTTGTACTTAACCTTTCGTTAGTCCTTGGTTGTTTTTCTGTTCTTGAGGAGTAACCAATGAAACGTATAGTAAAAAAAATAAAAATATATTTTATTTATAAATTTGAAAAATGGACCAATCAGTCGAGAGTGTTAACAAAAGAAATTAAAACAATTATTTTAGCATGTACATATATTCATAATAAATATATTAATAGTATGAATATTTTGAAATTTTAGAGGTGTTGGAGCAATGGAAATTGTTGCAATGGATATGAAACTTCGAGGAATGTATATAGCAAGACAACTTAGTTTCCATGGTGTTACATTTAAAATTGAAGAAGTTAGTTTAACACCGGAATTTAAAAAAGTTTATGATGATTCTGTGGAATTGGTATGTAAAATGCGAAAGCATATTTTAAAGTAAAAAAAAGAATATTAAAAATAAAATAAAATCTTTAAGTGGGTTGAAGCTATGCAAAAGTTTACTGAAGCTGCTGAATTAATCGATGCTGAAAGTCGTATGAAGAAAACTATGTGGGCACAATTTTGGTCAGCTCATCAAAGATTCTTTAAGTATTTATGTATTGCTTCAAAAGTAAATCATGCCGTAAAAGTAGCAAGAGAAGCTATAAAATATGGAAAATGTGTTGTAATTGGTTTACAGTCTACTGGTGAAGCAAGAACATTAGAACAATTAGAAAGAGATGATGGAGAATTGAATGACTTTGTGTCAACAGCCAAGTAAATAAAACGATTACTATAATGTTAAATAATTTTATTCATGTTTTTTTTTTTTTTAATAAATTCAGAGGCGTTTTTCAATCATTAGTAGAAAAACATTTTCCAGCGCCAGATCGAAATCGAATTAATAGACTTCTAGGTTTAGAAACAAAAAGGCCAACATTAGCTGATATTATGTCTGATAATATTAAACCAAGTTCTTCCTCATTAGCTGTTGCTTCATCTTCAAATTCAACGAAAAGAAAATCAAATAACAAATCGAAAACAAAAAATAAAAGATCTCGAGTAGTTGCATCAGACGCTAGTGATAATTCTGATGATTCAGATTTCAATGGTAGTGATACAGAGCCGGAAGAATCTGAAAATATTAATTCCGACAGCGGTCAAAGTAGTGATTTTAATCCATTTTATAATACAGATTCAGATAGTGATGCCGATCCTTGGGTCTCACGAAATAACAAAAAAAAAAAACCAAAACCAAGTACTACAGCAGCTAATAAAAAGAAACCATTATCAACACAAGACAAAATTCAAGAATTGTTAGAAAAAAAACAAGGGGAAAAACAGGTTATCACTCAAACTATTAATGGTATTCAAATGCAATTAGGACCACCGCCAAAAGATGCGATAGAAAGAGCATGTAGTATGAAAGAAGAATTACTACAGAAAATTGATAAATTAGGAGACCGGTTGCCGCCTAACACATTAGACCAGTTAATTGATGAACTTGGAGGTCCCGAAAATGTTGCTGAAATGACTGGCCGTAAAGGTCGAGTTGTACAAAATGATGATGGTACAATACAATATGAATCCCGTTCGGAATCAGATGTACCATTAGAAACATTAAATTTAACTGAAAAACAAAGATTTATGGATGGTGAAAAAGATGTTGCAATTATTTCAGAAGCAGCTTCAAGTGGTATTTCGTTACAAAGTGATCGTAGAGCAAAAAATAAAAAGCGTAGAGTACATATTACCCTTGAACTTCCATGGTCAGCAGATAGAGCTATACAACAATTTGGTAGAACTCATCGGTCAAATCAAGTAAATGCTCCAGAATACATGTTTTTAATTTCGGACTTGGCTGGAGAAAGGCGATTTGCATCTACAGTTGCAAAACGTTTAGAATCGCTAGGAGCATTAACACATGGGGATCGCCGTGCTACTGAAACTAGAGACTTATCACAGTTCAATATTGATAATAAGTACGGTAGGGCGGCATTAGAAGCTGTTATGAAAACTATAATGGGTTATGAGTCACCAATTGTACCACCGCCAACTGATTATCGTGGTGATTTCTTTAAGGATATTGCCGGTGCCTTAGTTGGTGTTGGCTTAATAGTTAATAGTGAAGCAATGCCTGGAGTTTTAAGTCTTGATAAAGACTATAATAATATTTCAAAGTTCCTTAATAGAATTTTAGGAATGCCCGTTGAATTACAAAATAGAATATTTAAATATTTTACAGATACTTTACAAGCTATTATTAGTCAAGCAAAAAAAATAGGACGATTTGATTTAGGTATTTTAGGTAAGTAATAATTAAAACAAAGTAAAAACAATTTTTATTTTAAAATAACAATAAAACATAATTTTTCAAGATTTGGGAGCTGTTGGAGAAAATGTTACACGAATTAAATTAATTAGATTTATCAGAAGACACGCAACTGGTATAGCTCCAGCTGAGTTGCATTTCGTGCAAGTTGAGAGGGGAATGATATGGCAAGAAGCGATTGAGAAGTAAACTGAGTCTTTTAGGTTTAAAAAATGTTTACAATTAAACGTTTTTCCAGGTTTGCTGAAACTATAAGCGAAAAAGAAGGGTTTTATTTATCACATCAAGCACGTAATGGTAAACGTACCTCAGTCCTTGCATGTGAAATTGAAGAAAAGCCAAATCAGCATAAAAGCAAAAAAGATAAAATTAGTAAAAAAGACATAATGTTTCAAGTGTACAAAGCAAACACAGGTTTACAATTTCGACCAGAATCATTAGCTGATATAGAAAAAAAATATAAAAAAGTAACGATGGAAGAAGCAGAACCGCATTGGACACAATTATATGATGCATCTGTTAATACATGCTCACATGCATATTGGAATGGAAATTGTCGCAATGCAAATTTAGGAATTGAATGTGAAGTAATTAATTTTTAATTCTATTTTGTGCGATTTTGAATAATAATGTATTATAATTTTTTTAGTATGGCTTAAGGCGGCGTACTTATACAGTTTTGGCTGGTTCAGTTCTGTCAATATGGTCTCGTGTTGAATCAATTTTATCAGTTAAACAAAATAATAAAATGCAAGTAATTCGTTTAAAAACCACCGAGGGACATAAGATCGTTGGAACATTAATACCAAAGAATTGTGTTGAAACATTAATTCATGATTTAAAATCAGACGCTGAAAAAGTTGATGAACAATTATTTTCAAATGTATAAAAAAAGAAAAGAAAGAAACAAAGTATCAAAAATAGAAAATAAATTAAATCAATAAAATTCTATTATTATTATATTTCATTTTTTAAATAATGAGACTTATTATAATATAAAAGTAAAATTAGTTATAGATTTGTAAAAAAAAAAATAATAATAATAAAGCAATGAGTATAATTACACTATTTTACAATTTACAACTTCGTTAGTAAATAAATTAAATTATTTATATTTCCTCTCTTTAATATATAAAAAAAAATTTAATAAAATCAATTATATATATTTTTATGTATCCATAAAATAATAATTTAGGCATTCAATTAACTTTTCTTGTAAATATAATTCTTTTTTATTTTTAGTTCTTTTTCGTTTATAATTTTGCAGTTTAGCTTTAAGTATGTTTATTAACCTATAGCCAATGCACAGAATTATATTCTCAAGAAAAATTATTATGTATTGATATTACAAATTTAATGTAATTTTTTTGATTCTTCTCAAACTAAATCAAAAAACTTAAAAAAATTTTAACTTTTTCTCTTACTTTTTTTTTTTTTTTAAAATAGAAGCAATATTCAAAAATATTTATTTATAAATCAAAATTATTTATAAAATACTATTAACTAATAAAAATTAATTTGGCTATGTTATTTAAAAAAATAAAGTGAAAAAAGTAAATTAAAACAAGTAGCTTTTTTAATACTTATAAGTTTTTTATTGAAATTTTTGTAAATTTTAATTTTTTCAACGAAATTAATTTTATTTCGATTCTTTGTTTTCAACAAAAAGATATATACAAAATTGTGGAGTTTAACATTAAAAAAATAATCCTAAAATAATCTTTGTTTATCTTTTGGTTAAAAACCATTCAAAAAATTGGAATTTTAATTGTCAAATAAATATTTTATTTTTAATATGAAAATTTTCATTAAAAGGAAATTTTCGAAAAAAATTAGGTTATTATATAAATAAGTTCAATAATTTAAGTTTTGGTGTTGAAAACACAAATTCATGATGTATATTTTTTTTTAATTTTAAATGAAAGAGAGTTGATTAGAATTTTATGTGATTTTATTATAAATCTTGTAATAAATATAAATGTACCCAAATAAATGTTTAAGATTTTTTTAAATTTAAGTTGTTTTCTATAATGAAAGGAAAACTATATATTATATAGTTATTGATTTATATATATATATATATTTAATATATAAATACTATATTTTTTTTTAATATAAGTTTTTTTTATTTAAAAACAAATAGTTTTTTGATGTGAGAGAAAGAGAACTGTATAATTTTTTTAGTTTATTAGAAACTATTATTACTGAAAATATGCAATTTCCTAAAAAATTAAAATCAATAAAGAATGATAAAAATATTCAACTTAAATAAATTTGAGTTTTAATTTTTTGTTATTTATAGTGATTTATTTGTACAATTTCAGTTTAAATTTCTTATAATAGAAATGCCCAAGTAAATTATAAAATGTAATAATTTCCAATTTAAAGAGGAGATATACTAGCTTTTATTTCACCAAATTAATTATTTTTTTCCTAAAGATAATTAATAAATAGTCACATTTAAAAATAACATTATTTGCAATTATAATTTATTGAATTCAACAATTTTTCTAAAATATTTAAAGTGTTCTTAACAATTTATATAACAATTTATATATTATTTTACCTAGCCTAGACATAATTTATTTTAAAATCTTGTTTCTTGCAACTTTTGATAAAAAATAGATAAAGACAATTAATTATAATTACATATGTAAAACAAACAGTTGATGTTTTATTAAAAATAAACAATTTGAAAACACCAAGTTGCACAGCAAAGTTGCAATTGAAGCTTTAAAAATTCACCAAAAGATCTTTTCCTATATATTCATGAAAACTACATTGTAAATAATTTTTTATAACTATTTTATATATTACAATATCAGCCATAAAGGTATGTTGTATATTAATATTATTTCTCTTAGTTTTATATTTGATATAGTATATTATTACATTAAGTCTTACTACCTAAAATGTATTTATATTCTTCCTTAAGTAGATATTCAAATAAAGTTTTTGCCTTCTAAAAGCTTGTCTGCTTGAACCACATTATATCACGAAATTTTGTACTTATTTTTAAAGCACTCAATTCAATTCTCTAAACGAAAAATGTTTTTTTTTTTTAATTCCTTAAAAATTCCAATTTTTACTCTTATAATAAATAAATATTACATCTTCATCAGTTCCATAAGCTTTTCGAGCTTTATCCATTGCATCTATTGATGCTATACAAACATCTTAAATAGAATATATATATATTAATTCACACTTTATTTTTTGTTTAAATTTTTATAAATATTTACGATCGTCTTGAGCTGGATTTCTATATAAAATCTTTCTTCTTATAAGATCATAGCCACATAGCACAACATAGTGTCCTAGGTATCTAAAAACGTAACTAAATGTAATATTTTTCAATTTTGAATTTATCTACACGTTCTCAATTACCTATTAGGGCTTTGTTTTAAATCTTCTTTTTTCTTACAATTGTCACATGTTAAGAGTGCTGCATTAGTTAAAAGTATTACTGGTCCATGCTTGGATAGATGTCGTATAATAGTATCAAATTTTACAGTATTTTTTTCAACATTAATACCTGAAAATGTTAAATATATCTTGAAATGAATCTAAACTTATAGTATATTACCTTTTGCCTCTGCTTGCTCAAATCTTAATTTTACTCTATTTTGATCACGATCAATTATTGATGTATAATAACTATGTTCAATATATTTTGGGTCAACTCCAATGGTTTTCGTAAGATATTTGTGGGTCACCTAAATTTTTTCAAATATAAAGAAATATAATTGTGATTCTATTTAATTTGGATTATCCTACATTAAATCTTTTAAGAATATAACACAGATCAATTGTCCAAGTTGAGGAACCGAAACCTTCTTCTTTACCTTAACGAAATCAAGTTAATATGTCAACAAAGTATAAAAGCAAAAAAATCTATATAATTAAAACTATTTTCGTTAATTTTCGAAAATTAGAAGCAAAAAACAATTAAAGTTGTATTCATTTTATTAAGGAATTATTCCCCATGTCTTATTAAAAAGATAAAATAACGAACATAACCAAACTTCCACATAAAATATTTTTACTTACAAATTTCACCAAAATGATTTACTATATATTCTCTAGACAAGGCACTAACCACCATTAAAATACAAGATATACCACAATCCCAATCATATCTTTGCCTATAATGGACCAATTTATACTCCTTGTTAAGTGGTAGTCTTGAATCTTAAATTAGATAGATGAACATGGAAATATAACATAATAAAATTAATAAAAATTGTACCTTCCATATTTTGTTTTGATTAGTTTTCAAATAATTTTAAGGTGTATATTTTAATATAAAATATATTATTAAAATCGAGTATTATTCTAAATGTATATATTATTTTAATTAAATTTAATCGAACTAACAATAGAAATCATTTTAAATTTCTTATTTCTTCTCTTTTTCTTTTATTGCAAATTGCACATTTGCACCGGCTTACATATAGCCACCAATAGCCACATATATCACATAACAAACATATAGTAAATTAAATGGTACTTATCTTGATTCTTGATATAGCAGTATAAAGGCAGTATAGCACTAACTGCAGTAACTGTCAGTTGTCACTTGTCAGAAATCAGAATTCTTACAAAGTTGCCATTACTACAAAATGTAATAAATTTTTAAAATACTGAAAAATTTAATTTGTTCATTTTATTAATTTGTTGTATTTTTGAAATTTTCTAAAGAAAGTTTAGAATGTAATAAATATGTTTTTAAAAATAATCTTAATTAAAACAATTAAATTTTGTTTTCTTTAATAAATGAAGTATGACAAGTGACAACGGTAAGTCTACTACCAACATTAATAAACTTAAGTAGTTAGTAGATAGTACTACTTTGTTACTCTGTAGCAGTAGCAATAGTTGTGTAGCGACATCGTAATTGTGTAGTGTAATTTTAAAGTAAACGAAACTTAAGCAAATCACAAAGCGTGGCTGGCCAGAAAGTAAAAAGGTAAAAATAAATTAGTTTTTCTGTAATTAATCAAAAAAGAAATTAAAAACAAAAAAAAAGTAGCCTTTTCTAAATAAATAATACGAAACAAAAACAACCGATATTTGTTTCTAGTGAAAATTTAGCAGAGAAGAAAAGAAAACACGGAAACTTTCATTGGCCTCCACATACTACTACCACAATCATATTCTTTGAATTGAAGTCGATTTTTTATCCTTTCTGGAATTTTGTACGTAAAAAATTTTGCAAATTAATTTGATTTTTAATAAATATGTAAGATTCTATAATCAAAAAAAGTAAACATTTTTTTTTTTAATTTATTGAAAATTTTATTTGAAAACATATTTTTTAATAAATTTGTGTGCTTGTAAAAACTTCGGGGTGCGGTGACATTTAATTTGATGTAACCTTTTTTTTTTTTCTTAATTGATAAACTTCATTATAGAAAAGTTATATGGAAAATTAATAAATATAACCTATGATTTTTCTTTTTAATTAATATTTTAGAAAAATGAGTAGCTCAGAAGAAGTATCTTGGGTAACATGGTTTTGTGGATTACGAGGAAATGAATTTTTCTGCGAGGTGAATATATTTTACAACGAAATAAAATAATTTAAAATGCACAAAAATATTTGCGTATATTTTAGGTCGATGAAGATTATATACAAGATAAATTTAATTTGACTGGTCTAAATGAGCAGGTTCCTAATTATAGAACAGCTCTTGATATGATTTTAGATTTAGAACCAGGTGATTTATTAATGTTATGGTGTATTAAATAATTAAAATTTGGTTTGAAAATTATAATTTTTGCAGAGGATGAATTAGAAGATAATCCACATCAATCTGATATGACAGAACAAGCAGCTGAAATGTTATATGGTTTAATTCATGCTAGATATATATTAACTAATCGCGGTATTGCCCAAATGATAGAAAAATATCAAACAGGAGATTTTGGACATTGTCCTCGAGTGTATTGTGAAAGTCAACCCATGCTCCCTCTAGGTATTTTAATATTCTTGATTTTTTATTAAATATATTGACACATTCATTTTCAGGTTTGTCAGATATACCTGGTGAAGCAATGGTGAAAACATATTGTCCAAAATGTATCGATGTATATACACCAAAATCATCAAGACACCATCATACTGATGGAGCTTACTTTGGTACTGGTTTTCCTCATATGCTTTTTATGGTTCATCCGGAGTATCGCCCTAAACGACCAACAAACCAATTTGTTCCAAGGTAATAAAAAAATTTATAAGATCACTAAAGAAGATTATTTATGTATAATTTTTTTTTTTTTTATACGAATTTTTATTTCTAGACTATATGGCTTCAAAATTCATAGCTTAGCTTATCAAATTCAACTGCAAGCAGCAGCCAACTTCAAAATGCCATTAAGAGCGGTAAATTTGAAGTGAAATTATAAAAATATAAAATAATACAAACAAAATAAAATGAAAAAAAAAACAAAAATTCATTCATTTAAATAATAAAAAAAAGAAAGGAAAAATACTTTAAATTTAAATATTTTTTTTTTTTTTTTAATATTTTGCATTAATTATTAAGATTGCAAATTGGATCTACAAAAATAAGGTCAAAATAATAATACTATTGTGGCTAAATAACTAAAATAATAACAATAATAAATTAATATAAAACAAAAAATAGGAAAATGGATTAGACTAAAATTTTTGTTCAAAAAGTATACATATTTAAAAAAAAATACAAAATTACCATTTTATCAAAAAAAAAAAAAAAAGAAAAAAAAATATTACCACAAAAAAGTAAAATGACTTTTTGTTTTATTGGAATTTCATTTTTAATATATTCTACTTTTAAAAAAATTAATATTTCATTTAAATTCATTCATCATTAAGTTTCCTCGTTTCATCAAACACAGTAGAAATGTTTAGTAAAAACCGAAAGTAAATAACAGATAAATTGGCAACTTTTACAGTAAAATTCTTAAATTCAAAAAAAAAAAAATCATGCAAAATTCATCTGCACAATACCCCTTTCCAATTTCCGCTTTTAATTTTTGTTCTCCTTTGTGTCAATAACGGTCAATTAATTAATTTTTAAATTTGTATACATTTAAAATTAAAATATGTTAATATTTTAATTTTACAGCAACGTACCAATAATAAAGAAGAAGATGGTGAAACACCCCATGAACGTCAGGGAAGAACATAAAGCTCAATATAACTTCTCTTTCATTTTAATATTTTTAATTTAAAATATTACATGATAATCTTTAAAATGAAATGTTAATTGTAGCTAAATTAAGCATATATACATGTACGTTACTTACAAAAAGAACAGTTGAAACAGGAATTTCCACACTAAAATTAAAATAAAGGAATACCTATATGTATTTATAAAAAGGTTAAAAGTGCTTTAAACAAAATTTCATACAGATGTACATTTTAGGAACTTGGTAGGATATTTTATTTACATATTATAATTTATATATATTTATATACATGTCAGTGATAATTAGTAAATTAATTTAAAATTATTGGAATAACATTATATTTTTATCCTATGCTGAAAAATTTTAGGCTTTTTTTTATTTTAAGGAAAATTTCAGATAAAAAGTTTGGGTACGTCTATGTGCATCAATTTAATCTAGAGCGGCTGTAGTATATTTTCTACTGAACGGTTTTTTAAGTGCCGGTACAAAATTTTCCAGCAAGAAAATCTATGCTTAGTTATGTAACGAATTATTGGTTTCCATTTTACATATTTAGAATTTCATAAAAAGTGGAACACACTTGTTTTAAACTAAAGCTTGGCAAACATTTTTTTTAACTTCAAAAATTTGTACATAATTATTTTAAAAATATGTGTCATTTTAGATTTTCCTGTTAATTATACCTACAATACAATACAACAATTATTCTATATTATCTATGCAACAATGCAGTGCCGCTACACTAGAGTGCGTTTCGTTTAAGACCAAATTATAATGACGCGTCAATTCTACGCTTGTTTCATTGCTACGCGTGCGGCGCTACATAAAATTTTCTTTAAGTAATAATCACGCGACACTACACGCTTGACATTTTATAAAAACATAAACAATTCGTAAACTGAAAGATTTGAATTTTGTAAAGCTAAAAAAAAAATTGAAAAATTCAATCAAAATGATAAATTTTTGCTCCAAATTATCCATTTTATTTTAATAATTTAATTTTTTTTATTTATATTGTGTTCATTCTCGGCTTTTCTTTTGATTTTGAAATTTGATTGTTGTTTTTGTTTTTCATTCACAACGCGCGCAAATTTAGAACAATTTTCTATTTTAGAAAAGCGTGGCGCGTTGCTACAACGTTGCTACATCATTATTACTTCAGCCTTTTAAACTTGTGTATTCTACTTTAAATGTCATCGCGCCGCATGCGTGGAGATTTAACAACGCGTTATTATAATTTGGCCTTTACTCTGAAATTTGAATAGAGTTAATTCGTTTACAGGATTCGGAACATGCATAGTTATCTTTATTCTGTCATTTCGAATATGAATTTTTGAACTGTCAAAAGTCAAAACCATAGATATTATATTAACTGATAGCAAAGAACACATTATTATGCTTCCCATCCCATACACCGTAAACTTGGTATGCGCACAGGTTTTAGAGCCATATCACACACTTATCCAACCGTTATAATTATGTACTTTATATTTTTTATTATTTTCTCAAATCAAAAAATCTCAATGTTAAAATGACATTTAAGTTGTACAACTTGCCCATACTCGATACAACTCAACTATAAACAAAAGACTCCGTCCACAAAAATCAAAATTTTTTGATATTCTTCCAATCAACTTTTCAACCATCAAAATGATTTTACAACTTGCCCATACACGATACAACTTATCAAGTCCGCATACCAAGTTTTCAATCTAGTCCGTCGTGTATGGCAAGCATAACACATAAAGAAATCGCATTGGAAATATTTTTATTTTTTCAAACTTATGATCGCGTTCAGGAGAATCTAGCGCTATACTGAATTGAAGCGGTGTAGCATTTAGCGCTGCATGTTTGTACTGAACGATTTGCAGCAAAATTAAATGAAATTGACATTTCGCATATTTTTATTTTATTTAAATCGTATTTTTGTTATTTAAATCTTATATTTTTTATCTCTCAATTTATTAATTTTTAAAAACATGCTTGAAATCCAAAAATTCTCACAAAATTTTGTAAACAAAAATTTTTGACATTAAATGTAAAGACATAAACGTCAATAAAAAGTCGCTACATAATTTAGCGTAAAATTTTCTTGCTGCAAAATTCATGTGGCGCTACATTGTAGCGCTAGATAAAAAAATCGTTCAGTAGAAAATTTTATCGAGCGCTGCAGTTTTTTTGCAGCACTAGGATGCTACTGAACGTGACCTGATAGCTTTGTTACGTGTTTGTTTCTTACTATAAGGAAAGAAAAAAATCATAAGAAAAACAAAAAAAAAATTAATTTTTCATTCATATTCCATTTTCTCCGAACTGATTTTTTTTTTTCTCTAAAAATTGATTTTAACCTACATACATATTTATCTAATATGCATCACAAACAAAATGTTGTTCTTATAATTTTAAAATGGAATTTTATAGATCTCATCTCAAAAAGAACGATACGCTACGGAAAATGTGATTTGTGCAGAATCGTGCTAATTTAAAATAAAACACGATTAGGTATAAACAGCATTCAGTCAGATCTAATTTATCTAAACCAAAAAATACATCGAGCGGTGACGGAGATTCGAGACATTTCGGAAAGATTAAAAAAAAGGCTGAATCTGAAATGTCAGTTTTGTATCTGCTGTCTATGAAAGTTAAAGCAGTAGATAGCGATATAAAAATGACATGTGTGTAAAAAGAAAACTCTATAAAAAAATAGTCCGCGATATTATATATTCAGATTATTATAAATCAGAATTTTATGCACGTACGTTATTTATTTCGAAATTTTTTCTTTTTTTGTATGTATGCTGTAGTCTGCCGAAATAGAAAATGAATGAAATTTCTTTTCGACACAAATAAGTAGTCATTCGAAAGTTAAAGTAAGCAGTCAAGCAAGAAGAAGGAAGTATTATTTAATAGTCCAAAATAATTTTTATTTTTCAAAGGGATCATTTTTGTTTTGATAAGTTTTTGTTTAAGTTATTAATTTATAAGTATTTTTTTAAAATCGGTTTTAAAAATTTTAAATTTATAAAGTAAAGAACGTTTAAAAAAATTTTTATGCTATTGTCTATGTTGTATTAAAATTTATTGATTATTAAATTAAATGTAATTTTACTTACATATTTACTTTAGTTTTGTACAAGCTAGGTCGTATGCATGCTAAAGTTTAACTAGTAAAGTAGTAAAGTTTAACTAGAAAAGTAAAATTTTTAACGAAAACTCAAATTAAGCTGACGCTTGGAGAGATAGCTATGCTGAATGCATTTGAATAAGAGAGTACAAAATTTTGACAATTACTTAAGTTTATTATTAACTAATATTTATTTTTGAATTTTTATTTTCCAATTAAAAATTATTTTATTTAAATTTTTAATATCCTAGAAAAATATTTATCATAACGTTTATGGAGAAATTCATACAAACTAACTTTTGTTTACTTGTCAGTATATAGGTGGCTTTGGTCAAGCCATTTTATGGTTATCGCTTCATAAAAAAAATCTTGCTTCTGCTTTTTGTATACGTGGTGACACTATTCTTTTGACAGGTAAGGTAACATCACGGATCACGTTAATTTAATAACATCAAAATTGTGTCTAAAGAATAACAAATCATTATGTCAGTTCAGTCAAGTGTTATTCTTCGTATAATGCCTTTTGAAAAATATGTATGTATGACAAAAAGATTTTCGAAATAACCAAAATCTTTCAAATATTAATATAAAATTTTTTTGGGTTTTAAAAAAATTAAATATTTTGTAATTGATAATCGCAAATACGACGCGCACCGCGACATGATCATTGTGTCCCGACCGTTAACCTCAAAATTGCTATTATTTAATTTAAATGTTTATTCACAGCTGACAATCCGCCTGTTTACACTGGTTGCAATATTCAGTTCCAGTTGCAACTTTTTCTTTCCCACTTCCTCGCTTCTCCAAAAAAAAAATTTAAAAACGAAAAAAAACGACGAAAATGCGTAAAATTCCGAAAACGTTTAAGGCCAAATTATAATGACGCGTCAATTCTTCGCTTGTTGCATTGCTACGCCTGCGGTGCTACATAAAATTTTCTTCAAGTTATAATCACGCCACACTATACGCTTGACTTTTTATAAAAATTTAAACAATTCGTAAACTGAAAGATTTGAATTTTGTAAAGTTAAAAAAAAAATTCAAAAATTCAAAATGATAACCTTTTCCACGAAATTATCCATTTTATTTTAATTATTTTTTTTTTCACTAATTTTTATATTGTGTTGACTCTCGGCTTTTCTTTTGATTTTGAAATTTGATTGTTGTTTTTGTTTTTCATTCACAACGCGCGCAAATTTAAAACAATTTTATATTTTAGAAAAGCTTGGCGCTTTGCTACAACGTTGATCATTATAACTTGAGCCATTAAACTTGTGTATTTACTTTAAGTGTCATCGCTCCGCACGCGTGTAGATTTAACAACGCGTCATTATAATTTGGTCTTAATTCATTTTTGTTAACCAAAATTTAGCTGCTTTAGCTGTTGCAAGTGAATGTAAACGCGAGAGTTTTGCAGCACATTTTAAATACAAGAATCATAGATAACTAGTTAGTTAATATATCTATGACAAGAATGAATACATCATTGCATACAGAAATATTGACAAGTGTAAACAGGGCCAATAGTTTTTGTATTTAATAAACTATTGTCATTTGTCAATTGTCAGCCGTGGTTTATTCATAGATAATAACATAGATTCCAATAACAAATGTAAGCCGTCTTGCTATGATTTAAAATAAAATAAAATAAAATATAAAATTTTATCTCTTCAATTAAATAGAACTTACCTTTTAATTTTTAAAGCATTTGATCTAAAATTTATTAATAAAACCAAAACAATACACTAAACTGCTGCAGTTAAACCAATATTTGATTCAAAACTGGCTAACATATGACTTTTGACAATTTAAAAAATTTTATATGATGGTAATAAAAAAAAATGGCGATATTTTTGACATTAGGTGGAAGTACTTTGACTTTTCTAAAATGTTTGACAAAAAAAAAATTTGTTCTAAGTCAACCACCCGTGGGTTTATTTAACAAAGTAAGTAATAACCATAGATAATAATATTCTCTTCTCTATTGGACTGTATTGGACATATTAAATCCGAATTGATTAAAAATATGTTCAAATTAATTAAAAATCATCAACTTATTAATATACAATTAATAAGAAATTATGGAAAACATAATAAGAAATACCTATATAAAGATGAGGATAAAATGAAATTTGGAAATATAATTTATTATCCTAGGTAAGTATGAATTATAATATATATAAATTTTATTTTTTGATCGAAAATATATACTTATTTTAGAACATCCGATCATCAAGATCCTCCAATAACACCAGCAAAAATATTTCGTGTACAACGTATTAAACCAGTTAAAGGCAATCCATATTGGGAAAAACGTATACTTAAAGATTTTGGTTTAGATGGTAAACAAGGTGATTATACAGTTGTAAAAAATATACCAGAAAACAATGCTAGATTATGGAAAATTAAACATTTAGTTAAAATTACACCAATCACGTTCCCATATGGCGAACCAACTGAAAATGATGTGAATTATACATTTTTAAAAGAAAATGGTGAATGCTTAGTTACAAAAGAATTGAAAATTCCACAAAAACGTATTGAAGCAACAGAATTTTTTCTTAATAGTCCGAAAAAATTGGATGGTGAAACATTAAGAAAAGATAGTCGTCTTAAATGGTTGAATTCATGGTAAAAATAGATTTTTACTGTATATATGCATTATATTTAATATTATTAAGTTATCCACTAGGGTGAAAAATAAAAATTTTTTTTAAAATTAAATATTTTTTTATTTACATTGTACTTAAAAAACAGACATTTCGAATGTATAAAAATACAAAACAAAGAATGAAGTTTTTTTTGCTATTAGAAATATAAGCTTTTTAACAACTGGGCATGATTTTCAATTTACAGTGATTTAAAACGGACTAGCCAGAAAAAATAAAAATTTATATCACAGCCGAGAAATTTAATATCAAATTTCTAGCCTTCTAAATTAAAAGCTATTTCTTATTTTCTACTTTTCTATAATTTGCCATAATATCATTTTTAACTTTTGAATCTAATCTTTTACATCCTGCAACTGCAAATAGTTTGAAATCTGGGTCATAAGTAACATAGTTTGCCACGATAGAACTAAAATCAAAATAACTTTAAATTGAATGTAATTTATAAATACATATAAACTTACTCAACAGATGCCTGTTTTGGATAAACTGTATGTCTATAATACTCGGCTATTACACATTCTTTAACATGTTGTTTTTCAAGTGGTAAAAATGGTATAAAATGATCAATCAAATGTGCTTCTAATATACCACCACCTTGTAAAGCATTAGTTAATGAAAATACTCCAGCTTCTAAAATTGTTTCAAAATCATGTAATTTTGTTGCACTTCTTTGTGAACCGAAACTCATTAGTTGAAACAAACGTTCAGCAATTTCTTTACCAGCAGTATTAGTTAAAAATAAAAAGATTGCCTGTGAATATTCAATACCTTTTATATTTTCGTTGTAATCCAAAAATGTTGTTATAGCCTCAAATATCCCAATAGGCACTTTATCAATTTCATCAAATATAAATAAGGAACGAGAACATTTAGAAACTTCTTCCGAAATTTTATTTCTAATAAATATCTAAAGAAAAAAAAAAACTTTTAAGTTACATCAATAAAAAATTTTCCAGGTTGAAAATATTACTTTATAATCATCTATTTTTGATTCGAGCGGGAAATCAGCTTTACCAAATTTATGCACAAATTTACTATTTATTCCATATTTATATAAATGTTTTGCTATAAAATCAGATACAAAATTTTTTCCAGTGCCTTGCGTTCCATGAAAACTGATTACTAGTGGTTTTCTAGGTTTTGTATTAGCTTGAAAATGTGCTCTTAAAGCTGGTATCAATTCGTCTATTAATATATGTTGACCATACAAATTACTCCGTAAATCCTTTTCTAAACCTACAATAAGTATACATATGTATTTTTATTTCAGAAAAAACTGAATTTAATAAACTCTATAACCTTTTTTTAAGTAACACAAACTTACTATCTATATCAGCAGGAATAGATCTTTCGATACAACACTCAACATTTGGTATCATACAATATGAATATTTTTTAATTGTATTAAAATTATATAAACCAACACTGGCACCAATTCCAAATGTAATACTCATTGGGTCTAGAAAACCGCAACAAGTATTTATTATTAAAAATAATAGTAGTATGAAATAAGGCATTTTTTAATTGAATTGAAGAATTATTTAAATAATTTAAAACGATATTAATTTTTCTAATTAACAACACATTTCACTTATATGATACTCGAATATATGTACATATATTGGATTATAAATGCAAGAAATTAAGAATATAACTTAAGAAACAAATAATCTGTAGAAAAACTGGGTATTCCCGTTCTTGTTCTATATTAACTTTTTGAATTAAATATACATTTTTAAATCTGTCAAAAAAACAAAACAAAAAAAATATCTAGAAACATTTCAAAAAATTTTTAAATGTTGTTTGCAACAATTGTTTATAGTTTTTTTTCATGCAATATGGCTGCTTTTTAAAATCATGCAAAGGGACTGTTAATTTTAAATTATTGGCTTTTGTTGTGCTTTGCTTTCCTACATATGTTGTTAGTGTTTTTATGTTTTGTCTTTTGTCATTTAATTAATCTGCCAGGTTTTCTACAACCGAACCTAAGCAATTTATTTATAAAAAAAAAAAGTAATACAACAAAAACGTACATGAAGATTGAAGATGAAAGTATGTACAAATCCGAAAAATACATTCGAAAAATTAAAAACCGAAGCACAAAATCTGGAAAATTAAAAACTTCCGTTATTTAAATCTTAGTTCAATATTTATAATTTTGTCCAAAGCAATACTAAACCATAATTTTATTGTAATCTGTGAATATAAAACTTCAGTTACAAAATCAGAATTTAAATAATTTGGTTACCAAGGGCCTTGGGAATGGCATCACACTTAGCGAATATATGCTGAAATCGGAAACGTAATTTTTACATCGAATACAAAAGTAACCGTGTATAACTGTGCAAGTGCAGAATCAAATCAGCTATTACTTTATACGTTGTCTGCGTTTAAAATCATACTGCAAGAGCAACGGATTCGCAAATGACGTCTCTGATTTTAGCCTATGTATAATGTTTGAAAAATAGGACATCAACATACAAAATTTTGCAAAATCTGACCACAAAATCTATTTTTCAGAATATGAATTTCAGGTTTTGCTTTAGATAGTGGTGATGGAAGTAATAAGGTAAGATGAAAGTAATTAATTATAATTTTACTTAAGAAAATTAAAATGGAGCTTTTATTAATACACATTTTATACGTATGTATGTAGTTTATTTTTTATTTTGGTATGTATTAACTTTTTTTACATTATTTACATAGAGATAAAACATAAGCAAATATAATTTAAAATATAAGCATTTCTTTTTTTATGGTTATTTGCTTAATATAATTAAATAATAAAAAACTTCAAGTTTTTAAATCAAATAAGAAAACGAAAAATAATTTAAAAATGTATGTACATATATTAGAAAAATAGTGGTTATTTTAATAACGACCTTTTTTGGGTTTTATATATTTCACTTCGTAATTACTTAAGAAAATTCGTACAAAGTAACGTAGGTAAAAGGGAGGAGACTCCTTTCCAAAAATATGTATGCATCAGTACTTCCACAATGTTAAACAGATTCTAATTCGACATTTTATTTAAAAGCTATGTTAAATAAATATAACCAAAAAAAATTAACCAGAATTATAAACTAACATATATATAATCTGAAATTAGTACTAATAAAGAAATAATATAATACAATTAGTCAATAGTTGCTTAAATGAAAATTTAACTGATGCCTAGTCTGGTGATACGAAAAGGGAAATATAAATGTTTCCGACAGTTTTGACTGATATAAAAAAAGCGCTAAAATAACTTTCAAGACAAAAAAAAAAATTTAATAGTTTTTAAAAAATAACGTATTATATCAATATGTAAATGGAACTAATATGAAATATGAAATTATCTTGTATATCATTTATCAGTAACATCAAATCAATTTTGACTTAAATAACAAATAATTGAAAATAATAAAAACAGTTCTAAAAATGCAACACAAAATCGTTTTTGTTTTTGTAAATTTAACTTTTAAATATGTATGCAGGAAAAATATACTGATAAGGATAAATTTATTCATAATTAAATACAAAAAAAAAATTAAAGGAAAAAAGAAGAAAGTAATGAATAAGAAATTTACAAATTACCAAATTTCTTTTTTTTTTTCTGTTTTCTTAAATTTTTAATATTATCTTATAGTTTTACGGAATTCTAAAAGGCACTACGATATCTTCCTTATGTTCTACTTTAATTTCTTCAACAGCAATTTGAGCTTTACTAATAGCACTCTTAAGTAAAGATAAATCTGATGCTGATATTGGTGTTGCTGTTAAATAAAATTCTGGATTTGGAATATCTTTGAGTAAACCTAAAATGAAAGAAAGTTTTTTTTATAAAATATTGAAAGATAATTAATATTTAGTGGATTATTTTATTTTTTTTTTTTATAATAAACCTGTTGGGCCATTAGTTGGATGTTGAATATTATTCCATTGCTGTTGCAGTCTTTGTGTATATACTTTAATACGATCGCTATATTCTTTGTGTTCAAGATTATGTGAATCCATTGCACAAACATGGATCATATTACTTTAAGAAAATAATACGAATTTTATAAATTAGACATGTACAAAGTAGAGTTATAGTATGTATGTATAAATTAAAATTAAATAAAAATCTTACTTCTCCGTATTTTGAACAAGACGACTAAGTGCTGTTTGTTCATCTTTTTTTGGAAGTGATTGAGAATAATCATTACTAAAATTGTCTGAATTTGTTCTACGTAACGCTGGACTATTATTTACTGGGTCGATTAATAAATGTGTTCTTTCGTTCGGTTCCAAACCCTAATAAAAAAAAAAAAAAAATTTAAGAAACTGCATACATATTTTTGGTTTTTTGTACTTACAGAACTTTCTTCAGTGCAATTTAAACAACTACAAAACGTTCCCAAACAATTAAGAACAGGTCGTATGTAATCCATTTTTAATAAATTATTTTATAAACTTTATAAAAATTTATGACTATACATACAAATATATTTTACTTTTAAAGCAAAATAAATTTTTGGTATGTATTACTTATTTTAAAAATGAATGTTTTGTTTCTTTAATTGAATTCGTATAAAGAGAACTAGAGAACAGCTGATAATTTTTTGTCAAGACGACAGGGTGTTGGTGAATTATAAAGGTATAAACAGAATAATGTCGACAACGGGCGACGGCAACGGAATTCCGCTGCTTAAACAGAATAATGTCGAGTGGCCGAATCAGCTGTTAATGTCAAAACTTTTGTTTTAAAAATATAAACAAGATAAATTTAAAAATGGAAAAACTTTTAAAAATTTTGAAAATAGTTTCAATTGTTGCAATTGTTACTGAAATGAAAAAAAATTTAAACGATGTTGGTGGGTAAGAGGAATTAATTAGACTCGTGAAGAAGGATTTTTTAACAAAGGCTTTTTAGAAATGAAAGAAAAAGATGAAGAACATTTTTTCAAATTAACCAGATTGAATATTTTTTGATTTAATTTATTCTGTCTTTTTTTATTACACTTTTGTAATGTGGGTGTTTTAAATTATAAATAATTTCTCACAACTTTACTTCCTCTATTAGCTTCTCTAACATCTTCCATCAAGTTTAAACATTGTTAAAATGTTAAACAATAAATTGTAATTTAATTTCTAAATGTCATTGTGTCACAACACAAAAAGAGTTGAATAAAAATCGATTGTCACTTTTTTCCGCCGGCGACAAAAATAGAAATTAGAATTATTTTGTTACCAACGATTTTCCTACATCATTGTGGGCTCTTAAATTTAAATGCACCGTGGCGATTTGAATTTTGACATTCCGCCGCGGAAAATCGACATCATTCTATTTATATCTTAAATGTTCTCTTTAATTTTCACTGCCAAGTGTCAATATAAATAAATATGTTAAGGATACCACTATGTTAACTAGCAGATATTGAAGTAAGCAAGCACATTTTCGTTTTGCTTTTTATTAGCAACTACAATTCCATAATTTAAAAATTCAGAAACTTAACATCAACAGTTTTTTTGTTGTCATTTACATATTATGGATTAAGGCAGTCGAATCAAAAATTCTCTAATGTCTTTCTAATGTTGTTTTATAACTTTTTACCTTTATTTAAATTTTAAACATAAATTGTCTGACATGCGCTTAGAATTATAAAGTTACAACATATAATAAACTCGCTAAAATTAATCGTCGTAAGTCATAACTGAGTTTGGTTCTAAATAAAATAAAGATCAAATGCTAGCGTCGCGTTATGACCAACTACCAATATAACAAAAAAAAAAAAATTTATTGTCAACGCGAATAAAAGTAGAAAGTTGCTTCTAACTTCGCTTTTCTATTTGGTCAAGTTCCATTTAAATCAATGTATTCTACTTACATGTCAAAGCGACGCTAGAAGCGACACGAACATTGATTCATCACCTTTAACTATTGAAATTTTGAATGTAACGCAGCCGTCGCAACGCAATTACATATTATTATTCTTACATAATTAATGGCGGCTGTCTATGTATGTAGTAAATTACAATTTGCATTTTAAAAATTTAATCTATGAAAATTTCCAAATAATTAAAATGGTAAAAATTTTGAAGAGTACAAGAAGTGTATTTACTTTAAAAGTATAAAACTTATAAAAAAGAAAGAGTACAAACAAAAGAGGATCTTAGAAAAAGTGAACATTCTTACTAAAAAAGAGTACTCTGGGAACCCTAGGATAGGATTTACGAGTCTCTTTTGCAGATCAAGTACACGGCGCAAAAAAAAAAATACTTTATTTATACATCAATCCAAACAAAAACAAGTCAAGTAATCTCATTTTCATGTTTGTTTGGATCAATAAAATAAGCAAATCTAAAAAATTCAAATCGAATCGACATAATCAAATCATCAAATTCCATTCAAAAAAAATCAGTTTATTTTGAATAAGAAAAATATATCTCAGCTGATATTTTACCCAATATGCAAATTGTAGAGCGCTCACTAAAAGAATTATATTATAGAACGCAATTCCGTTCACCAAAAGCAAACTAAACCTCTACTAAAGCAATATTAAATATTTGTTAAATTACCTTTACATATATATTGTATATGCAAGTTAATTTAATGCGATAACACCCCTTTTTACACTTCAATATCTAGCAGCTGCAGTATTTTGAATTTATTGGAATGGAGATGAAACGAAGGAAATTTTCCTATAAATTGAAAGTGCTGCTGCTGCGTAATGCTCAAGTGTGAAATGGGGTAATGAAATATCGTGACAAAATTATATGAAAAATAAATCGAGCCGAATAAATCTATGTATTTCTAAATTTAATAAATGATACAAGCAATGAAGCAAACTTTGAACCTTTGAACATAGAGTATAAGCAAAGTTTGTAAATTTAAAAAATAAAATTATATAAATATTACCCCCCTTATACACGCTATTTCCGATAGTTATAACATATTTGTAAGTATTGTGGGGTGCAGTGGAAAGTGTAGAGAAACTGTTAATTGAACTAGTCCTAAATTAAAATCATTACCAGCACTCAGTAACTGCCTTGTGCGAAAAATTTAAGATTGGTTGCAAATTTTATTATATTTGGCACAGCTCTTTTTGTTTTTGTTAATTTCAATTTGAAATCGATTTCATTTAACAGAAATTTAAACATATCTTTCGATATTCTAAAATGTTTAATGAAATTAACAAAAGAAACAAATTAAAAACTTACTAAAAAGAATAACATACATACATATTATGTATATGTAAGTACATATGTATGTATACGTACACATTGATTATTCGACTGTAAAGGATCTGAAGAATCTAATATTTCTTCGTATGATTCTTTGTTGCAGTTGCTCTTCCTCATCATCATAAAAAAAAAGGTAAAACAAGGTAAAACAAAAAAGGTAAAACAAAAAACGGAGGTAAAACAAAAAACATAAAAATATTAAAATAGGAACGTGGAATGTTAGAAGCCTCTTTGAAGCTGGAAAATTTGATAATACAGTTCAAGAAATGAAAAGGCTGAACGTAGACATTCTGGGAATAAGTGAAATATGGTGGCCTGACTCTGGCCAAGTCCAAAGTGATGATGTCACCATGTATTATTCCGGCAATAACAACAACAACCATAGAGGTGGTGTAGGGATAATCGTGTCTAGTAACATAGCAAAATGTGTGAAAAACTTCGTTCCAGTTTCAGATCGTGTGATGATGCTAAAAATAAATGCCAAGCCTGTAAACATCAATATTATCCAAGTTTACGCTCCTACAGCTGATAAGCCTGACGAAGAAATTGAAATATTCTACGCCGAAATATTAGACTTAAACTTACAAAAGCTCACGAAATTAATATTATAATAGGCGACTTCAATGCTAAAATAGTCAATCAACCAGTTGAAGGACCCTACGGATTGGGAAACAGAAACCATAGAGGAGACAGATTAATTCAATTCTGCCAAGAAGAAAAGTTTAAAATTGCCAATACGTGGTTTTGCCTTCCTGCTCGTAGGCTATACACTTGGAATGATCGCAATGATCCGAATAATTATAATTACAAACAATTACATAAAATAATTAGATCAAAGGTCAAATTGTCATTGAAGAGGAAGAAATTCGATCAATATGGGAAGAATATATTCAAAATCTTTTCTCAGATCCCACAAGATCGGATGAAATTTTAATGGCTATTAAAACATCAAAAAATAATAAAGCCCCAGGTCCTGACAATCTCCCAGTTGAAATTTTGAAATTAATTGATGATACCAACATTCACATTCTAGAACATATCTTCAAGCATATTTACAATACTGGGGAATACCCAATCGACTGGTTAAAATCCACATTTATTGCTCTACTTAAGAAACAAATTGCCAAAAAATTCAACGAACACCGTTTGATTAGCCTAATGAGCTACACTCTTAAAATATTTCTAAAAATATTACACAATAGAATCTCCAGAAAAATTGAGTCAAACATATGTGATACCCAATTCGGATTTCGGCAAAATCTAGAAACGCGCGAAGCTCTTTTCTGCATACAAGTACAGATTTAAGAAAAGATGTCTGCTTATCCTGCTCAGGCTGAATCTAGATAAAAAAGATATTCGATGCATTAAAAACTTATATTGGCAACAAAGAGCTGAAGTCAGAACCAATGAAACAACAACTGCGGAAATTAATATACTTAGAGAAGTAAGATAGTGTTGTATTCTATCACCAATACTCTTTAACATATACTCAGAGAATATATTTGAAGAAAGTATCATTAATACTGAAATGGGGATTAAAGTTAACGGAGTTTATATCAACAACATCAGATACGCGGATGATAAAACCTTGATAACGGACCATATATTAGACCTACAACATCTCGTCGAAAGAGTCTATCATCACACCAAAAACTATGGTCTCAACATCAATATTGCGAAAACTAAAGTAGAGACAAAAATACATACAATAACGTTAAATTATACTGCGGTAACAACGAGATTGAACGTGTAGGAAACTATAAATATCTTGGATACTTACTAGACGAAGATTGGGACTCCAATAAAGAGGTTAAACGAAGAATTATGATGGTAAGGAATTCTTTCGGTAAATTTAAAATAAAAACTATCGAGTGACCGAAACTTGAATGTCGAACTAAAACTTCGATTCACAAAATGCTATGTGTGGTCGACGTTATTATATGGTGTGGAAACCTGGACACTAAAAGTGGATGCAATGAATAAACTAGAGGCTTTCGAGATGTGGTGCTATCGCCGCTTACTTAAAATAAAATGGACAGATAGAGTCATAAACGAAGAGGTGCTTCGAAGACTAAATATAGATCGAATACTTTTAACAACAGTAAAACATCGTAAAATAGCCTACTTCGGTCATATAATGAGGAATCCAAAGTACCAAATGCTGCAATTAATTGTCCAAGGTAGAATCGAAGGAAGACGCAGTGTTGGCAGAAAACAATTGTCCTGGTTACGAAACATCAAAAACTGGACCGGCATTAGAACAATTGGCGAACTGGTACACAAAGCCAGAAACAGAGTTGAATATTCCAACCTAGCCCTACAATAAAAAAAAAATAAAAAAACCCTCCTGATATAGTCACCGTACATCCAGTCATGGATTGGTAGTAGAAGAAGAAGAAGAAGAACATTTATATTTAAAATTTTTTTTAAATATTTTCCTTATATATTTAGTTCCAAGTAAATTTAAACTTAAAACTTAAAATTTTATACGAGTAGTTACAAATATTAAAACTTCAAATTTAAAACAAAACTTTTTCCATTAAATATAAAAAAAAAGCTTTTTCGTTATTATCGCTTTGAATGTGCTCATCATTTTTATCGGCTATCGGTTCATAATATAAAAAACGATACGCTAGTACTATCGTATATCGGATTTTTTCAAAATAAGGGGGATATCTAGGGTACTAATAGGTAATATGTATATCTATATCTAATAATAGATATTTAAAATAAATAAATATGGTAATATTTTTTTAACCTTAACCAAAGCAAAATAATTACTATTTTTTAACCCTTCCAAACCCATCTAAATAAAAATGAGCTTTGAAATGACGTTTAAAATTTGACAAATGCTAAAAAGATAAATACTACAAGCGAAGGCAAGGTATTGAAACTATGCTTATAGGTGGTGAATATTGTGTTTTGAATACTAATATGTGACACACTTTTGCAATACTAAAGTATCAATACCATATGATGTCTGTCGATGGCTAGCTTTAGTTAAATTCTTATAAGTATTGTCCCGTTTCACACTTGAGCATCTAAAAGCTGCAGCACTTTAAATTTATAGGAAGGGGGTATAATACAAAAGAAAAAATATTTTTACGTTTCATATCCTTTTCCGATATAAATTTGATGTGCTGCAGCTGCGAGATACTTTAATGTAAAACGGTGCATTGCCGATCAGTGGGGTTGGTTTTTTTAAAATATTTTTCAATATTTTACTATATGGGGCAATTGAAATCATTTTATGAGTTTGATAAATGATTTGGTATGACTTTGATGATGGCCATGATGGCGATATTATCATAATATCTAATTAAATAAAAACATTTTTTTTTTTTCAAATTAAATTCATATTTTTTTATTATTTTGTTTTTTTTTTGATAACTCTTATTTAATTTTTTTTTTTCGTCGCTTTTTTACCTCAGTTTTTCTGAAATAGAAAAATATTTATATATTTTTATTTAATTTTATAATTCTTGTTTTTTTTTTTTTTTTAAATTTAAACTATTTAATTAAAAAAAATAAAAACATTTAAGAGTAAAATTAAAAAAAAAAACAAATATGTAAAAATATAAAATATCGTCGTGTTAAAGTTTTAAAAACAAAAATAATTCAAAAAAATGTTTTTTTTTTAATTTGTATGAAAACGTTAAATATCACATGTTTTTTTGTTTATTTTTTTTTTTTATTATAAAACTAATAAAATTTTTTTTTGTATACGATTCCTTTATATTAAAATTTTTCTTAATTAAAAAAATACAAAAAATGAAAAAATTATTAAATAAAATATCTAAAAATATTTTGACGATATAAAAAAAAAAAAAAATTATTTTAATTTTATTTAAACATTTAAAACTATCCAACATTAATTTTTATTTATGTATTTATCTCAAATAAAAAAAAAAAGTCTTTCGTTTTTATTTTTTTAATGTTCTATTTTATATTATATTCTAAATTTTTAAAAATAAGCTAATTTCTTTTTATTTTGTACACATAATGTAGAATAAGTTTGTTATATGTATTTTTTAAATACTTTCTTGTATTAAAATATTTTTTAAATGTTAATTAAAATTAAAAAAAAAAAATTAAAATTAATTATTATTAATAAAATTTTTTCTATTAACTTTATATATATATATATAAATACGTAATACATAACATATATAAGTATAGCTCATAAAAAAAGTCTTTGATTTTTTTGTTTTGTTTTTGTTATTTATTTAATTTACTATTAATTATTAATTGATTCTGAAAAGGTTTATACACTTTAATGTAAAATTAAATTATTAGAATTATATAAATATACATATAAATATAGTATACTATGCAAATATAAATAATTAGTTATAAAATTATTCAAATTTATAAAATTTTCTGGTTCCTTTTGTAAATATTAAACTCTCACCACTAATAAATTTAATATTTGGTTTATTATTTAATAAAAAACTTAAAAATGAATTAGGTTGATTATTCAACACAATTTTGTGTAAGAATTTAAAAAAACAAACGACAAACATTTTTTTTAAGTTATTAGTGATAAAAAATAGTTATTAAATAATTAGACCATAATAAGACCATCATTTCATTATTATAAAAATTAAAATTAACTTAAACTTTTTTAAACATAATATTCGAAAATAAAGTAAAAAAAAAAAGTAAATACATGTAATTTAATTGAATGATTTTCTTAAAAATAAAGCACTTAATACATATTATTTAACTCTAAATTAAACTTTTTTTTTAATAACAAGCTTTTTTATATTTAATTTTAATTGTAATATAAAATGTGTATACAAATTAATTTATTATTTGTTAAACGTCTACCATACTAATTATTGAATTGACTGTCCTATTTTATTTGATCGAAAATTGTAAAAATAAAAAAAGTAAAAAAAGTAAAAAAAAATATATAACAGTGAAACTATAAGAAATTTCAATTTTTGCATAGTAAAATTAAAATTTTTAAAAATAATTATTTGTGATAGCAGAAAAGATATGAGAAAAGATATGAATTAAAAAGCAAGTATAAAATAAAGATTCGTTAGATATTGTTTGAAATAGAAAAATAATTATTTGTTAAAAAAGATTTAATACTAAAAATTTTCTAATATAATTTATTATTTATAAGCATTAGATAAAATAAAATTAATAATTATTTTGTATACACATTCTCAACTAAAGTAAAATTATTAATTATTCTTTGAGAAATTTTTGTTTTTAGAAATTCAAATTCTATTATAAAATAAAAATTATCATAATCTTTGTTTTTTATACAATTTCTCAAAGTTTATAGCAGAATATATATTTAAAAAATATGTAATAAATTTTTCTAGGCATATTAATTCTGTTATTATTTTAATTTTATGTCTATAATTTTAATTAATTCAATTTAATAAGTAATATATATTATTTATAAACATAATTTATTTTTAACAAAAGAATAAATATTTGTTAATTACAAATTAATTTTCATATTGAATTTCTAGTTGAGTTATAATTTATTTTTATTAAATTTTGTTTTTTTTTTATTCAAATATTTTTAAATTAGCTTTTGATTCAATTCACTTACATTTTAATAATAATTACCAATGAAAAACTTTATATTATTAAATTTATATTAGTTAACCAAATAATATTACAAAAAAAAAAAAAAAAAGCTTATAATAAATTAACTTACAAACTATATTAATGTGGCTTCTTTTTTTATTCAAAAATATTTTTTAACAAATTATACGAAAATTTGATGAAAGAGTTCCCGTAATAATTAAATTAATAATTTTAAAAATATAAAATATATTGAAAATTCTGAATTAAAGGTTATAATGTTTTAATTTTTATATAGAAATAAGAAAAATAGATAAAAATATTGTATTCATATTATAGCATTTGTTTCTGTTATAGTTGTTTTCCACAAAATATTTTGTTTTAATTAATGTTACAATATTGAATATGGTAGAACTAAAAATTTTAAAATGTCTTCAATATGTATAAATAAAAACTAGAAATTTAAGAGAAACTATTGAAATACAATTAATTCACAATAAAATTTGTTTACTCGAGAAAATAAATATGTTTTTTTTTTCTTTTTTTACAATAAAACTCGTTATTATTTTAACTGTTTAAAAGGTTTATAAATAAGTTATTTTTATATATATCTTTTTTATTAAGAGTAAAATCAATTAATTTTGAAAATACATTTTGTTTTTTTATTTAAACAAATTATAACATTATGAAAATTTATTAAATAAAAAGGTGATAAAGAAGACATCAAAATACAAATACAGGATAAAATACACACAATAATTTGTTTTGACTTTAAAAATAACATTCAATACATAAAAAAAATTAATATAATTAATTTCTTTTTATTTTAATTTATGTGATTTTAAATAATGCAATATGATATTATATTGAAACTAGAACAAATGTACACAATTCATTCTTAAAAAAAATGCTTGATATTACATAATAAAATTCAACATTTTCTTTAACGTTATATTTTTCTATATTTTAATTGAGAAAAATATTAAAATGAAAACAAATATTTTTATAAATAAATATTTTAAAGTAACATTTATACATTATATTATGTAATAAAATATATATTGTAGGTATTATGCATTTCTATAAAGTTGTAATTAAATAATAAATGTATTAAAATGTTTTTTGTTTTTTTTTGTTGAATATTTGGTTCTTATATGTTACTAAACTAATATAATTAAATTTATTTTTTAACAAACAATTTCAATTTCGATATAACTGAATATATGTTCATTTATACCGAAACTTAAATTTTTGAAAAAAATATATTTAATGGACAATAAAAAAAATAAGTGTTAAATTTTCGGTGTTAGTTAAAAAAAAAATATGTTAATCAGTTAGAACAATCTCCATCATTCTGTTATTATTGTTTAATTAATAAATACATAATTAAAAGATAAATTATTGTAAAATATTTATATATAAAAAAAATATGATAAAAATTTTTAATAAAATTTTTGTAATAAGAACCAAAGATCAAAATATTGCTGTTTTTTGTTTATTTTGTTTTTGTTAAATCATTTTTGTTGTTCAAACTTTAATCTTACATACAAAACTAAAGTAATTTTTATACAGTTATACAGTTAACTTTGTTTTAAAATATAATTAATTTTTATTAGAAATCATTACAAATCTATAACTTAGAAACTATAAAATTTATATTTTTACAATATAATATATTTAATACTAAAATTAAAAAAAACAAAACTCATTTTTTGTTTGGATCTCTAATTAAATTTGACATAAGAATTAAATTCATTTACAGAAATTGAACTAAAAAAATGAACTAAAAAGAAAATTCTATCAAAATTAAAAAAAAAAACAAAAAAAATGTTAAAGTTAAAAAAAAAGCTATTCAAGCTAAAATTTAAGAAAAATAAAAAAAAATGTATGATTTTATAAATCAAAATATCAAAAAATAGCGAGATCCAATTAAAATTTTAATTGTTTTTTCTTTTAATATACATTTTATGTTTTATCGCGAGACATCAAACTATTTTATTTAATTAAAAAAAAAAAAAAAAAAATACACACATATTATATGTATTCTATTAACTATTTTGATAATATTCAAAAAGTAATATTATTGATACTATTAAAACATTATCGAATTTATTTAATTAAAATTAATAGACAATCTATCTGAGAAATATAGAAAAAAATTGTTTAATATATACAATCTTGCAGATTACATCAAAACATCGGCTCTGTAGTTTTATGCACTATTGTTTTATTATTATTTTTCTTTGAAGCTGAACAAATACAAAAAAGAAATAAAGTATGTTAACAATAATTACCATTTTTTTTTAATTATGCAAAATTTAAGTTTAAAAGAATTACGGAAAAAAGAAATAAAAACTTAAATCTTTATTTTTTGTTTAATTTTGAAATTAATGGACTAGTTTTTTTTTTTTATAATATAAGTCTACTTGTTTTTCTTAACTATTATTCAATATATGTATTTATAAATAAAATTTTGCCTAATCATTTATCATTTTTATTTAAAATTTTTTTAAACCTTATAAGTTGAAATCAATTTAAATTTAATTTTACTTTTATTATTGTTATAATTTTTTTAACAAATAAAAATAATAACTTTTCTTCTTATTTATGTAATTAAAAAATAAATATTTATTATTTTACACAAACAACCAAAACGAAAAAATAAAATACTTTCTTAGAAAGTATGTCGCCTATATATTTTATATATGTATGAATAATATACCAAAAAATTATTATTAACTGTTTTGTTATCTTAGAAAATATCATTTGCAATTATTATACGTTTTGAGAAATTTTGAAAATTTTTTTTATTTTACTACAAAATTACATTAACAACTATAACGTTGTTATTATGGTAATTTTATTTTTAATTTAAAAAAAAAATAGTAAATCATTTTCTATACTTAGAATCTAATAAATACACTTTATATCTATATGTTTAAAATAAAATATAATATGAATAAAATAATTCAGAGAAAAAAAAATTAAACTTGAAAATATAAAGTTAATAAAATAAAACTAAATTAAAATAATAAAATATAATATAAAAATTATTTAAAAAAAAAAAAAAAAAAAAAAAAAAAACATAAAAAAAAACTCACAAACCATTTTTTGTTAATTGTAAATTATTCCGAATAATGAAAATTATTTCTTTCAAAGGACAAATTAGATGTTAAAAATCTGGATGCTGGGTTATAACATGGGTTTTTTGTTAATAAAAATATTTTTACTCGATTATTCTTTGAATTCTTTTTTTAGCACTTTCTTTTACGCCAACCTTTGGTCTAGGTTTTTCGAGTCTATCGAAAACTCTTTTCTTTGTTGTGGTTGTATCTACTTTATTTTCATTTTTATGGAATGGTTTTAATAAAACTTTGCGATTTGATGACATAAATGTTTTTTTGGTATTTTTTAATTCGTCATTAACAAAATCTTCATCATCGTCATCATTATCATCATCACCATCACTATTATTAAATTTATTATTTTTAATATGAATATTATCCTCATTATCATCATCATCATCGTCTTGTTCTAATTCTGGTGTATTGGATGGTGAAGGTGTTGGTGAAGCTAATAGACGATCTTCTTCAAGAAGCTCATCATCGTAATCTTCTAATATATCATCAGAGTGGATTAAATTTGCTTGTTTATTTTTTGAAAATTCTGTTTGAACAGTGGTTGATTTTTTTAAAACTGGTTTCACAATAGCTGTTGTTGAGGACGTTGTACTTTGTGCAGTACTTTTAATAGTACCGCTACTAGTAAGTGTAGTTGATACTGCAATATCTTTTTTTATATGTTCAGTTAAAGAACGTTTTGCGTCTGGTAATATTTTTGCTGTTGGTATTGAACGTTTAATAGCACGTTGAGGACTATTATTTTCATTAGATAATTTTGTTGCAGCAACTACAGGTGATTTTTTAGTGTTTGCTGTAGTATTTCGTTGAACCTTACTGTTATTATTGTTCTGTGTTCCTGATTCAAGTTCATTTTTTTCCTTTACTTTTTTTAAGGAAATTATTTTGCTTTGTGTGACAACAATTGGTTTTAATTTCGTAGGTTCTTCAATCTTATCCTAAAATTTGAATAAAATATTGTTAAAAACAAAGAATACTTTATTAAAATATTTGACTATTTACTTCATTTAATTTATCTTCAGCTGCTTTTCTCCTTCTCATTTCCTTATCTTTAAGAATTTTTTCTCTCATTGCTTTTTGTTTTTCGATTTCCAGGCGGTATGCTCTAGTTTCTTCATCTTCCTCTTCCTAAGCATAAGTTAAACAATTTTATAATATAAAAGCTTCCTAACATGACAAATTAAACTTACATTATTTCTTTCTTTATCCTTTCGATCTGGCGTAAAGCTTCTCCGTTTTCTATCATTTTCCCAATCTCTACTATTAGCTCTTCTATTACGAGCTCCGGCGCCTCTAAATCCGCCTCCTCTCCTTTCTCTATAAAAATCTCTTCTTCTTGGCGGTGAATAACTCCTTTCTCTGCTCCTCACACGACCTCTGCTTCTGCTCCTACTTCGGCTTCGACTTCTACCAGGTGACCGCGCATACCTTCTTTTATCTATTTGTATTTGATTCTTTTTAATGAATTCCTCTTGCTGTCGCAACAATTCTTCATCACTCTGTAAATGAGATACATGTGAGCTTATTGTTTGAATAAATTGCGTGTCCTTCATCAATTGATTAGTTGCAGCTTCAACACCTCCTTTAAAATTTGGGTTAATGAGAACTTTGCGTGGCAATACAGATGAGTTTGAAGGAGGATTTTGATGTGACGTTCCACCCATATTTGACGGGATCAAATGTGGTTGGGGAATTTGGGTAACTTGTGGCATATAATTTGGATTATTTTGAATTCCTAATGGTACAGGTGGTTGTGGCCGTAATGGCATTCGTGGTCTTAATTGATTTGGATCTGAAGGACGAAACATGGGCCTCATCATATTTCCTGGTTGTTGGCCATTATAAGACGGCATGATACCATTAGGCGGAGGATGCCGTTGCCCGTACATTCTCGGACCAATAATATTTTCATTAGGATTGGGTGGAATAAAATTAGGACCCATAGGTCTATGAAGTGGAAATTCCATTCTAGGATTCATCATATGATTTGAAGGGGGATATGGTTGACGCGATAATGGAATTTTACTTTGCATTTCATTTGAATAAGGTAATAAGGAACTTGAAGGATATTGGACATGCTGCATTGCCTGTTGAGGATTAGAATTGTCTCCTCCAATTGTATGGCGATTATTAAATGGTAATCTAATATTGGGCATATGTGTTCTTGGTAAAAATGGCGGACCACCTCCTCGCCCTCGACCCCGCTTTACAAAAGGAAACCGAATATTTGGTTGATGTTTTTCTGCAAAATAAAAATAAAAACTTAAGGCAAATAAAAAATCAATCTTTGACTTATTTTTACCCGGAGAAGAACTGATCAAGTCTTCCCTTTCAGATGACTGTTTAATATTAAGTCTTTCACCTGAATTTTCTTCACTATCTTCATCTCTCACATCTGGTTCATAATTTAATTCATCTAGATTAGAGCTTCCCTGAGACACTGGCAGAAAATCTTTTTTAATTTTAAGTGTGATTGCAATAGATTTAATTTCTTTGTTAGTTGATGAAACTTCATCATTTTGTGATTTCCTTTCATCCTCACATTTATTTGATATTAGTTCAATTATTTTTTCTTCTGTTTTCGAATTGTCACCTGTTAAAGTACTGCTAGTAGAAACTTTTGGTTCAGCTTGCAGTTCCTCAATTTTTTTTTTTATTTTTACTGTGTCAATTTTATGTTTGACTTTATCTTTTAATTTAGTTGCTACACTAGATTTTATTCCTGATTTACCATCCACATGTTTTTTATCTTTAGATTTATTAGTATCATTCGACTTTGATAAAAATTTATTTTCTGATTTTTTTTTAGATTCATCTTTATCAATTTCTAAAAACAAATCAATTGACAACTAAGACTTAATTTATATTATAAACTTTTTACCTTCGTCAGATAACAATAAATCATCTTCATCACCGAGTAAAGCATGTTCGTCTAACTCGCCTAGTAATTCACAATTAAGTAGGTCATCAGCATCACTGTAAAATAATTTCATTTATTTTTGTTTGATTAGTTATTTTTTAATTTAAAAATAACTTTTAAAATTATTTATTTTAAAAGTATATATCATAAATCTACTAAACATCAAGAAAATTCACTGACAATTACGATATCGATGTTTCGCAAATCATTTTTGAAAAAAACTTTTGGTATTAAAATATTATTTGATATTAATAAAAGTAAAAATATATTTATAAATATATAAAATAATCAAATCTAATTTAATAAAATTAAGAGTAAGAGAGATATCTTAAATTTCTAATTTAATGTGAAATAAAGGCAAAACCCAAATTTTAGGTTGAGGGAAATATAAAAGTTATCTAAGTACACTAATTAGTATAAATTATAATACGCTGATTTTCTAATTCTAATATTAAGCAAACAAAAACAATTTATTAATAATTTAACAATATAACTTAAAGAATATAGAATTTTTAATTAATAAACTAAACTCACTTTATGTCCGACATTTTAGCTTTTCTTTTTCTGTCTAGCATTTGAAGTTAAATTTAGTAATTTGACATTTGCCAAATAAAAACGACTCTCGATTTGAAATGTTTACAACAAAGAAAGGTACATTCTGTTTAAGTTCGTTAAGTTTAAGTTAAATTACCTCTGAGTTTTGGTTTAATTAAATTTGTATGGGATGATTTCGACTTTTCAAGCATTTAATAGAAATAAATTTTCTTCGGAATTTTTATAAATTTGTGTTGTGATTGATTTTTTTGATGTGTAATTTTGAAATATTTAAAAATATTTTAACATTCAGTTTCGTTTTATTTTATAACTAGTATATTAAATTTATTTTGGGGTCGTAATACTTGCTACTTCATCAACTGATAAAATCAAACCAGAAATTATATATTATATTATATATGAAGGTTAATCCATACATATTTAGAATTTCTGATAAAACTTAACAATTTAAATTTTTCTACAAACTTTGTTTTTCTTAATAAAATATAGCTTGTTTTAACTACTGCATCTTAAATTAATTTAGTCAATACACAAACCAAAAAACAGATGTTCATATTCTTATTAATAAAATAAAAAAATAAAAAATTTCATTCATCCAATAATGATAGAACAGTACACATGTATATGTCTATCTCTTTTTATTTTAAAATATTTTTTCTTTTTTTTTTGGACAAAAATTAGATCTGTCAAAATAGAATTGTCAAATATAAGATATCATTTTAAATGTATCTCTGAAGTTTGGATTCCTTAAAATTATAGTTAAAAAAATATTTTGTGAGAAAATCGTTATAAAAAAAAGTTGTTTATAATTAAAACAACTTTTTTTTAGAAGTAAATATAAATAAACCTTAAGCAAAAAAATATTTTAATTTAAGTATTATTAGTTTATTCAAAGTGTTTTTTATATTCTTTTTGAAAAAAAATTTTAATTTTCATCAACTTAAAAAGCTACTATATATTTTTTTGTTTGAACAGTTTTTCTTTTTTTATACACATATTGGAATTTTTATTTTAAATAATTCATGGATCATTAGTATTTGTTTGGTAAGCATTAATCAAATTTCTTAATAAATATTTTAAAATTATTGTAAAATAATCATAAAATATGAATTTAAGTAAATGGGATTTGAACAGATTGAAATTTTTTCACAGCCGCCATTAAATGTCGGCATATCAAGCTTTTTTTAGTATATTTAAAATGGTATATAAAATATGCTAAAAAAAATAGTTTGTCTGTTCTAATATTTTAAGAATTTTATAAGTTAACATTATTTTATTTTTTAATGACTTAGTACAGTATAAAGAACTTTTAATTAAAAATAATTAATTTTATATATAATACAAAAAAAAAAAAAACATTTGATTACAAAAAAAAAAAAATAAAGGTGGTTCATGTATTTCAAACTATGGTTTTATTGATTATTAAAATATTTATTTATTATCTTATTTTGTTAATATTTCATGGATAATTCTTTAATTATGTATTTTGTTATGTATTATCTTTTTGTTGATTTTTTTTAACCTAAATTATACATAAATTTAAATTTTTTATATATATTTTCTATTATTTTTATTTTGTTAAACATTAATTTAAAATATTTATAAAAAGAGCATGGGTACATAAAATATTTTATATTCATTTACTTTCAATTAATATAATTTTTTTGCGCGCTGATGTTACTACTAAAGAAAATTTAATATCTGTACCTTTTTTTTGGCGTTGCGCTTTGCTCTTCTTCTGTTTTTACCTTCCGTCTGATTTCGCTACTACTGCTTCTAAAAGCTAAGACTTCATTTGTTTAATAAAAACCAAGTGTATGAAGGAAAAAATACTAACAAAAACTTACAAAAAAAAAAAAAAATACCATCTAACTAATAAAAGGTATTTTGAATAGATTTCTTTATAATATATTTCCATCATTAAATTTCTACCCAGAAAGTTAATGTTTAATATTGTTTACTTTTTAGGTACTTACAATCGAAATACATAATTTATTATTTTTTACTATAATATTTTTCAATTATAAATTATTTCAAAGTTTTCAGCTTTTCAATTATAAATTATTTCAAAGTTTTCAGTTAAACCTTTTTAAGAATTTTGAAAACTAATGGATTTTTATGTATTTTTTTTCTTTTACAAAATATGTTATGAAAATATTTATGTATATTACAAAGTATATATGTATCTATGTATCTACGTAAGTTTACATTATAATATAATATTATACATAAGTCCATACTCTATACATTTATATAATCGTATTAAAATGCATCTCTCTTATATCAAAATCTTAAAATATCATAAAAAAAAAAAAAATTTCACGTTTGGGTGTCGGCAAGAACGATATTAAACAATAATTGATTTTCCATTTCCCCGAATTAAATTCTTTTTTTTAGAAATATTAAAATTTCATGTTTTCCAGAAATGAAATAGAAAATTTTTTTAGAATTTTAAAAGAATGAAATAGTTTTATTAAGAAAATAAAAACTTTTTCGAAAAATTCTAAAATTATAGAAAAATTGACTAAAGTAATGTATGTATGTATATATATCAATCATTCAAGATTTTTTTTTATTGTATTCTAACTATTATGTATTTGTATAAGAAATCTACCATTCAATGAACATATTTATATTACAATTCAAATTCATAGATAAAATCAATTCTTGTTCGGTTTTCGAATTTTAAATGAAACGTTAATTTTTATGAGAAACTGATCTAAGCGATCTTTTTGAAACTAATGTAGTGTACCTATAAAAGGAAATAAGAATAAAGATTTAAAACAGAATTAAAATAAAAGGAATGAAAAATATCAGATTAGTTGGATAACTAACTTTCAGAAATATTTTTACATCCACGCTGGAAATATAGTACTAAAAGAAAAAAGTTTTCTTTTTTTAAAAACTGAAAAAAACATAAGTACATACATACATGTTTATTCGTTGGTCATTGAGTTAAAAACAATAAAAAAAAAAAGATCTTAAGAAACATTTTATTTAAAAAAAAAAAAAACTGATAAAAGAAAAAGAAAACGGTTTTTTTTTCCTCAAGTTTTTGTTATTTTTTTGAGTGAAATAAAAAGTTGCTCTTGTGCAAGTTTTTCTCTTTTATCCCTTATTTTAGTTTTTTTTTTTCTTCAACTATTTAAGTTTTTTTCTTGAATTAGAAATTTACTTATATTATGTTGAATTATGTTCATGTATGTAAAACCTATTAAATGAAATGAACTTTTAATTATATTATAATAATATATAGGTACCTATTTGTTCAAAAAGTTTAAAACTTAAATTGTAATAGTTTGTAATTTCGAATCATTATTAGCGTACGAAATAAAATAACAAAAATTAATAATTAAAATAAATGGGTATGAGATTTTTCAATTTTTAACATATTTTTTAATTAAATTTTGCAGATATTCAAAAAAAAGTGTCGCAAAAAAAAAAAAAAAAAAAAACAGTTAATAATAAATAAAACCATTTAAAAATCAAAAACTTAAATAGTAAAATTATTTACATAAACTTTTTTCAATTATATAAATATAAATTCTAGTCTAGTTCATTATTTTTTTTTTTGTAAAAAAAAACCGTTACTAAATTTTAATAATAATTTGAATGGATTTAATTTTTACATGAACCATTTAGAATCCAAATTATAGATATCACATTTGACATTATTTGTATTTTTAATAAATTTATAACTTTTACGTATAAAATGAATAAGTATCCATGTTCCTTATATCAAAAGTATTTTGAATAATTTTTATTAATTAAATAAAAAAAAATGTCATTGGTGTAATAACTATATTTTAGAGAACACAAAACTTTTTTCTATTGCACATACATAATTAAATCTTAAACAATTTCTAATAGTTCTTAGTTTATTTAATATATATAACTTTCTATAACATACATATGTATACCCTTTTACTTAAATTTTATAACTAACAATAATTTTTTTTTATTTTATACAATCAAGGCAAATTTAATTGGATTTTTTATTTTATTTTTGGTTTTTATTTCATTTTACTTTTTCTAAGTTTTTCAGATTTAATTAAAAAAAAGAAACATAAAAAATAAAAATGTAACGAAAATTTATTTAAAAATATAAGAACTTATAAGGTTTAAAATATACAATTAAGTAAAAGATTATCAATAATAATCATCAATAAATATGACGAGAGATAATTTAGAAAATGAGTTATCAGCAAAAGAGGATGTTATGGAAAACAACAAAAATAAATCTAAAAATAACGATAATAAGCCCATAGAAGTTGTTGCTAGAAGAAGAAGTTGTAGAAATAAGAGAAGTAATAGTAGCAATATAAGTGATCGAAAAGAAACAACAAGAGAAAAAAGAAAAGAAACAGCAAAAAGTAAAGAATCTAATAGAAATGGAGAAACTAGTCAAATAAATAATGAAACTATAACTGAAAAAAATTTAAATTTTGAAATTGAAAATAGTAATAAAAATGAAGAAAAGTTAAATAATGATACAAGTAAAGATTTAAATGAAAAAAACAATATTAATATAATTGAAAATATTATTGAGAAAAATATCGAAGTTAACAATGAATGTAACATAGAAAATTTTAATTCTAAGGAAAATGGTGAAATCGAACCATTACAAACAAAAGAAACTGTTGAAATTAATCAATCAATAGAACAACAAAAAATTTCTTCTGAAAATAATAAACCAATCGAACAACAAAAAAATACTTCGGAAATTAATCAACCAATCGAACAACAAAACATCATTCCTGAAATTAAGGAAGAAAAGAGACAATTTTTAAGGCTTGTGCCAATTGAAAAATTAATTTCACCTAATACTAAATATATTAAATTATCAAAAATTAAAACAAGTTTTGCTAATAATGATTTATTAAAAGATATTATTGTATTAGATAGCGATGACAGTGATTACGCACCAGTTGTAAAACCCATTAAATCAGTAATTCCACTTATAGGAACAATACTAATTAATAACAAAGAACAAGAAGATTTGGCAAATGAACGTAATAGGTTGGTTATATTAAAGAGAAATGACAATAAAAATAAAAGATCTTCATCAAAAATAATCAGCGAATCTTCAGATAGTGATGTTAGTCATGAAAGTAGTTCTGAAATAATCGAATTATGTAAGCAAACCGAAAAAAGGCCTCCAAGAACAACCTCAAGAAGAGCTAAAACAGATACAATGCAAAAAATCAAACAAGCTTTAGCAATAGAATCTAATGAAAGCGAATTTGGTGGTAGTGAATTCGAAGATAAAAATGAAGATGAAATAATTGAAAATACACACATAAATAGTACAAAATTATATTCTAATAATTTAAAAAACAATATTGAGGCTGAATCTAGTGTAAAAACAAATAAATTGAAATCTTGTTTAGAAACATCTACAGTTAGTAGTAGTGATGAAAGTGATGAACCTTTAGCAAGAACTAAATTCAAAAAAGGAAATAAAATAAAAGCACATAAAAATAAAAATCAAACTGCTATTAATACTGAAAATAATAAAAAAAAACGAATAGTCGTACGTTTAAAACGTTCATCTTGTCTTACAGTTGACACAAACGAGTCTCCAGAAGAAAATTTTGAAATAACAAGAACTCCAAAAAATGGTAGTTCACAAAATAACAATAATAACAGCGAAATGAGCATGAGTACAAATCATTCAAGAAATTTTCGAATACGCCTGAAACGTTTATCAAAATATCAAATACAAAAACATAATACATTAACAAAGCCCAAAGATATTAAATTAAAATCTGGAAGAAAACATAAAAAAATTAGAATAGATTCAACCTCCAATTCAAATTCAATAAATTGTCTCGAAAATAGTCGTGATAGTTTCGGTACTTCTCAACAAGAATTTGTAATAAACTGTGATGATCAAGTATCTCACGTAAAAGAAGATAACATTAATATAAATAATAATGCAAATATTAAAATAGCGAGTAAAGAAAAAGAATCGACAACACATAATGATATAACACTAGGTGAAGAAGACGAACAAAATAAACTTAAAACCAAAAATAAATCAAAAGAAAATAATTCAACATCTACCGTTCCTAGTGAAACTGTAGCAGAAGAAATTAATGCAAAAAGTATAAAACAATTAAATGAATTAAAAAACTCAAAAGAAATTTTAAAAGAAAATAATTGCAAAGATAAAATAGATAAAAATAAAGAAAAAAATAGTAAAACAATTGAAAATAAATCACAGAAGGATAATTTCAATACAAATTCTAAAGTTACTGTTGATTTAAATAAGATAACTGAAACACCTGGAACTAAATCTTCATTGGAAGAGGAAGAGAAATTTGAAAATAAGCAAAAAACAATCGAAGAAAATGAAATTGAGGGCTCAATTAGAATTAATGAAAATTCTGGAAAAAATGATAATGATAAATCACAAAAGAATAAAGAAATTAATAATCAAATAATTAATGATAATGAAAGAACAGATACTCAAAATTCTTTACATAATGTCATAAAAAATTTACAACAAAATAAAAAATCTAAACGTAATACAAATAAATCCAAAAATAAAATATTTTTCGCATCATCTACTGAGGATGAAAATTCAGATGAAGATGCCAAGCAAAACCAAAATGTAAGATATTTACGAGTAATTTTTTAAATTATTGACAAATTTAAAAAAAAAAAAATAAATTTTTTTAAACTTTTTGAAATATATACTAAATTATATTATTAATTTATTGTAAACATCCGTGAAGTAATATTTAAAAAAATATTTTAAGATAGAGTTAAAATAAAAAATAAAAAATAGATGTATGTATTTTGTATTGTTTGCCTTGTTCAATTTTGTAAGGAATACAAAATAGTTTTTTAACTTAAATTAATAATTTATTTTAAAGTTTTACTTCAATTAAAAATTCTAAAATTTTGTCAATAATTTTTAAAATAGGCCGTAATTATTAGCGTTTAAATATTAAAAAAAAAATAATATAAAATATGAAACGTAACGAATTCTAACAAAAAAAAAATTTTTTTTCTCTTCCTCTCGGTTGCTGCTATTGGCTGGAATTCAATTCTTTTATATTATAACAAATATTGCAAAACTAAAATGAATTAAATATATGGAAATATTAAAACACAAATAAAAAATAAACTAATAGCATACTGGAAGTGGTAGTAGTAGAAGTTCACAACAAAATACTGAAAATATAAATAATTCTGCAGAAAATCAAAAAGTAAAAATTAATTTGGAAGAAAATGAAGTGAATGATAATTCTATAACAAGGAAGGAAAGCAGAATAGAGCCTGAAACTGAAGATATTAACAACATTAATAATAAAAACAGAAAAGATGTTTCTGATGGTGGTGGTGGAAGTAGTTCAGATGAAATAAACAAAGTAATAAGAAAAAAAAAATTACTTAAAATTACTTAAACTTATAAAAGGAATAAAAGATTCTCTTTATTATACTTATCTAATTTTCATTTGCTTATTTTTTTTAATATATTAATTTTTTTTTATTTTTTTATTTAATGCAATTAACAATAAAAAGTAAAATTATTATTAATAATAAAACATTTTAATTATCAAAAATAGATATAATAAAAAGATTTGTATTAATTGAAACAATCAAATTGAATTTCAGTTTAAAAAAAAGAAAGAAAAGAAAAATAAAATGTCTAGTAGTAGTACCAGTAGTAGCAGTGACAGTCAAAATGATTCTGAAAAT